>JBBGZY010001322.1:1675000-2080000 GCA_037952925.1 Lithobates clamitans | reverse complement strand
GTGTATAAAGGAGGGCCTTTCGCGCGTGTCGTACGTACGTTCTGTGCGTAGGTGATAGTGGACCAGGACGTTCCAAAACGAAGGTAATTTGAGAGATATATTTTTTTTGGGGGGGGTTTATGGTCATGACTTTGTAGCAAGCGGCCTATATGGCTTGATAGATTGATGAGGCCTACATAGGGAGAAGATGATGAGGGGTTAGCAGAAACATATAATAAGTTTTTTTGGTCTTGTGACTTTCTCTTTTCCAGATATAATGAATCCCCTATTGAAGGATCCAGAGTTCCTTACTTCTTTTATTTCAAAGTATCGAGAGATGAGGAATTTGTGGGAGGTGAAACACCCTCAGTATTATAACAAGCATGTGAGGAAGTCAACGCTGGAGAGACTTCTGTCCTTTGTCCAGGAGACCATCCCGGGAGCAACAATGGAGACAGTGTACAAGAAAATTGGGGTCTTGAGGAACATGTATAAAAGGGAGCATAGGAAGATCCAGGAATCAAAGAGATCAGGAGCATCAGCAGATGATGTTTATGTACCCAGGCTGTGGTACTACAATCAACTCCGTTTTCTTGATGACCAGAATGAAGCCAGGGCATCACTTTCAACCCTTCCCTCCACCCTTCCCTCCACCCTTCCCTCCACCCCAGCAGAGGCTGATGAGGAGCAAGCTGGGTCTTCCATCCTGGATGAACCGGATATGACCATCTGGAGTCAGGTAAATTATTTTAACAAAGATTTACTGTACTAATATTAATGATGTTAACTGGATGTTATAATTGTCTCAAATAATTTAGCACTCCAAATTGTGTATACATATCAAATGATAGTAGTGACTAAATATGTTTGGCACCTGCTTGAAATAATTAGGGTGTCTGATTAGACTCTTTTATTAAAGAGATGTATTCACATTGAATTTGCTAGTCATGAGAAGCAAACTGTGTGTCATTGATGAACCCAAAAAAAGAAACTAAAACTATTGTCCTTTTTTTATACACAGGATGAGTCCATCCAGGAGGAATGTGGGGAAAGTGGCACGCAGGAGGAGACCGGGCCCATGGACAGCCTGGAGGAGGCCGGATTCACCATCATCCTGGAGGAGGCTGGGCCCAGTGTCAGGCAGGAGGTGGCTGCTCCCAGTGAGGTGGCTGGGCCAAGTGAGGTGGCTGGGCCAAGTGAGGTGGCTGGGCCCAGTAGGAGCCTCACCCAATCCCAAGTGCCTCCCCTCCACCTTCCCAAAAAAAGGGCCAGGAAGGGGATGGTCACACAGGACGCGTCCCTGCGCCTCATGCAACAGGCCACCCGTTTTTTAACAAGCCCCCCCGAAGCGGAAGAAGCCTATGGCTGCTACTTAGCCAGCAGGCTTCTTCAGATGGATTGGGAGCAGCGCCTCATTTGTGAGCGCCTATTTGGGGAAACAATCCATAAGGGGCTGCAGGGCACGCTAACCAAAAACACCCAACTACATGAGGCAGCCCCCCCCCCTCCTCCTCCTCCTCCTCCTCCTCCTCCTCCTCCTGCCACAACTGAAACACCAGAGCCACAGCCTCAAAAGAAGGCTACAGGGAAGGCTACAGGGAAGGCTACAGGGAAGGCTGCAGGGAAGGCTGCAGGGCAGCGTGGAGGAAAGGCTGCAGGGAAGAGAAGAAAGTGATGACCTGGGTTCAGTCTGGTCTGACAGAAGACGCAGGCTGTTGTAGTACCACAGTCTGGGGACATCTAGATCATCTGCTGGTGCTGTTGATCTCTGGGATTCTTGGACCAGATTGTGCTCCCTCTTATATGGACTCCTCAAGATCCCAATTTTCTTGTACACCGACTTTTTCCAGCGTTGACTTCCTCTTTATTTTATTTTGACCATGAATAAATGGATCTTTTTTGAGTTTAGCAAAAGACTTTTATGTGTTTTCTTTGAAATCATTGATTTTACACACAATGTTAAATTAACAAGGGACAACAATCTCATTGAGTTTTAAAAAAACACACCAAAAATACATTACTAATGTTAAGAATGTTCAAGTGGTAAGTCTTGAAAAAAAAATATATACATAAACAAAAACGGTGCTTTGGGTTAACTTTATCTAAAAATTAAAAAATAATCACTAGAAAAAAAAATAAAAAAGAATAATGGGTTCTTTGTGGTAACTTTACAAACATAAAAAAAAAAAAAAAAAAAAGGGAAAAAGTATTATTAGTATGGAAACATTGTTTATAAAAAGCATACTATATCATTCATGAGATCAAAGAGAAAAAGAATTCAGAAATCAGTTTGGGAGAACTCTGATTATGAACAGCAAAACACCTTCGTTCTTTAGAGCATTCGTAAAGAAGAAATAAAATGCGCTGCATTCAACGATCACAGATTTTGCAGCGTGATGAATGTGCTACCTACAATACAAACACTAGTTTTACTAGACCGAGTGCTTCCGTTTAGTTTTTGCTTATGAGCATGCGTCGTTTTTTTGTCCGTAGGACTAGCATACAGACGAGCGGACTTCGGGGTCCGTCGTAGTTACGACGTAAAGATTTGAAGCATGTTTCAAATCTAAAGTACGTCGGATTTGAGGCTAAAAAAGTACGTTGAAAGTCCGAAGCAGCCCACACACGATCGGATTACCAGCCAGCTTTAGTCCGTCAGCGTCCGTTGGACTTTTGTAGACGAAAAGTCCGACCGTGTGTACGCGGCATTACTGGGAAGAACAGTGTACACATTGGATGATTGTTACATAATGTTTAGGATTTTTTTTTAATCACCATTTATGTTTTTTTGTCTTCCAGGCACTGCTGTACCAACTGCAAAGCTTTTCATCTCCGCCATTGTTTTCCTGTTACTATTGTACTAGTATTGGGCAGAATTCACATCTGAGCAGAACGACTTTCAGGCGTTTTTAATTGAGGGTTGTTACAAGTGTATTACAAGCGTTGTACAGCTTCAGATGTTTTCGTTTAGCCAATAGGAAGCACTAGGGGGAGGAGAGGTGGAGGAGATTAGGGATGGAGATCTGCTTGAGTAGAAAAAAAGCGACAAAATGCTCATAAAATTCTCATGTTGCACTTGCACTGAATTTTCAGGCGTTCCCTTTGAAGTCTATGAGGCCCAATCTGCCATAAAGAAGCTCATGTACTTTTCTGAGCGACGGGCGTTTTGCTTCTGGTGACAGATGTAAACAGGGCCATTGAAACAAATGGGATTTGCCTTGCTGAGTATTTTGAGCTACAAGCAGAAAATCACACATCAGTGTGAATTGGTATCAGATTTGTAGATCGGTGTAATTATACATGTGGAAGGGTTCTATAAATACTCAAAGCAAAGCGTGATCTTCTACTGCAGACAAAGTCTTGGCAAAATGGTAAATATTGGGAGAACTTCTACAGTCCGAGTTCCCAACATATCATTTAAATCTTATGCGACTTAAAACCTGAAAACATTAATAAATGTGTGAGAAGTTTGCTGACCAGCATAGCCAGGAGAAGGAGAAAAGACAAAGGCAGGTCAAAAATTTTGAAACATCTACAAGACTAAAAACCGGCCCAGAGTAGGAGGTTTCTCCAAGGTATGATTTATATCTTGGATAAATAGGAGATATATACGGTATATGGGTTAAGGGGAATCTTTTTGATGGCATTTTATGTGATTATTTTCTATATCTGATTATTAAGACTATCACTAATTACTATAATCTTGGAATAAAAACAAATTTGGAAATGCTTTTCAATAAATATCATACAGATATAATAAATGGTGTGCAAAAGAATTTGCGTTGGTCTGTCTTTTTTGACAAAGGTATACCATGGGATCCTCCCAGATAACTGATGTACAGTATCTCACAAAAGTGAGTACACCCCTTACATTTTTCGAAAAAATTTTATTTTATCTTTTCATGTGACAACACTGAAAAAATGACACTTTGCTACAATGTAATGTAGTGAGTGTACAGCTTGTATAATATGTAAATTTGCTGTCCCCTCAAAATAACTCAACAAACAGCCATTAAAGGTGAGTACACCCCTAAGTGAAAATGTCCAAATTGTGCCCAAAGTGTCATTTTTGTGGCCACCATTATTGTTGGAATACTGCCCTGCGGTCCAGTCTCTGAAGGTAGGGGATCATGCTCTGCTTCAGTATGTCACAGTACATGTTGGCATTCATGGTTCCCGCAATGATCTGTAGCTCCCCAGTGCCAGCAGCACTCATGCAACCCCAGACCATGACACTCCCACCACCATGCTTGACTGTAGGCAAGACACACTTGTCTTTGTTCTCCTCACCTGGTTGCCCCCACACACGCTTGTCACCATCTGAACCAAATAAGTTTATCTTGGTCTCATCGGACCACAGGACATGGTTCCAGTAATCCATGTCCTTAGTCTGCTTGTCTTCAGCAAACTGTTTGTGGGCTTTCTTGTGCATCATCTTTAGAAGAGGCTTCCTTTTGGGATGACAGCCATGCAGACCAATTTGATGCAGTGTGCGGCGTATGGTCTGAGCACTGACAGGCTGACCCCTCACCCCTTCAACCTCTGCAACAATGCTGGCAACACTCATACGTCTATTTCCCAAAGACAACCTCTGCATATGATGCTGAGCACGTGCACTCAACTTCTTTGGTTGATCATGGTGAGGCCTGTTCTGAGTTGAACCTGTTCTGTTAAAATGCTATATGGTCGTGGCCACTGTGACATATTGAAACAAATCCAAAATAATGAAACAATGTGGCCGAAATTCAAATTCAAATTCAATTTGAATCAAATTCAAAAATACATTCGAATTTGAATACAATAGCAGAATAAAATAGAATAGAAAATAAAGGAATACAATAGTAAAGAATACATTAGAAAATAATATAAAATAATAATATAGAATAGAGTGAAACAGAACAGAATAGAAAATAAAATAATTGAAGAGAATAGAATATAAAATAAATAAATAGAAAAGGAAAGATTAGAAAATAAAAGAATAGAATAGAATAAAAGAAAATAAAAAATATGGAAATAGAAAAGAAAAGAAAGGGATAAAATAGAATAAAATAGAATATAAAAGAATAGGAACAAAATGGAAAAGAAAAGAATAGAATAGAATAGAAAATAAAAGAATAGAACATAATTGAAAATAAAAGATGAGAAAATATTAGAATAGAATAAATAACAAAGTAGAATAGAATAGAAAAAATTGAATAACGTAGAAAAGACTAGAAATTAAAGAATAGAATAGAAAAAAATAGAATGGAATAAAATATAAAGTATAATACTGTTTTCAGAAATTAGAATTTTGAATAGAATAGATTATAATAAAATAGAAAATAATAGAGGATACAATACTGCTTACAATAGAATATATTAGAATAGAAAATAAAAGCATAGAAAAGAATAGAATATAGTAGAATAGAATAAAACAATGGAATAGAATAAATCAGAAAAAATATAACCAACTACAATAAACCTCTTCCCAGCTGTGTAATGAAACTCAATAACTGGGTTTCACTGTATAACATTACACTGGCCAACACATATTTTGGTGCCTTGAATGTTAGACCTGTTCCTGGGTATATTTCATACCCTGATTCCAAAAATAGCACCAATGTGTCCCTATCAGCTCTAGTTTTTGAAATACACCATAAATGCCATATACCACTCTTCACTCTGGTAACCCGTCAAAAATCAGGATGTTTTCATGTAGTGCTTTATTTAATTTCCCTGAACTATGAATGAAACACATTCAAAATTAAAAGAAAAGGGAAATACAATAAAACCAGCCATAGGTGGATCGAATCTCAACCGGTTCAGCAGGGACTGGCTGAGATTTGATCCATCTATGGGCAGGCTGCTTGTACTGAAGTCAATCCATCAATCAACTTCATTACAACCAGCCTGTCAGATTTTTTTACATGTGATTGCTGCCGGCAGCTATGGTCGCTGGTGAGTAGCAGTGACCATTGTGTTCTGCAGGCAGGGAAGGCTCCCCATTGACAGAACACAATATATAAATTGGACCACATCTAAGAAACTAAAGCTGATGCAGTCCAACCAATGCCATTTTCTGAATAAGTTCCCCCCAAAAAACCAAGAAGAGGTCTCAAAAGCAAAACACCAAGACCAAAAAAATGTTTTGGAGTGAGATATCTGTAGATAGCCAGGCTACTCATCATCCATTCTGCAATATCTATCTGGTGTTATAATATTAATGTATTGAAGAGCTACTTAAAAACCTAAAAAAAAAATGAATTGAAGTGATGATCATACTGTTCTTACAAAAAGGAAATGAGTTAATTTATTAGAAATATTTAACTAATTGACCTCGAAGTCTCAAGGAGTGTTCAGGTATTTTGCTAAAAATGCTTTGGGTAACATCAACATTTTTTTAGTGTCGTAAAAAATGGAAAAGTACCAGGATGTCACATTTTAAATATAAAAAGGAATGTACCAAGAAGCATTTTAGGTTTTTTCCATTTGTGGAGAAACTTAAGAGGGCGACAGCAAAACTGACATTATATTTGTGAACAAGCTATTGTTGGGAGCAGTTTGTATTCTTGAAGGATCGATACAGAAAGGAGATTCCAGAATGAGAAGCTGGATGTCTCTTCTCTTCCTTCTGGTCCTGCTGTGTGCTCCTCATGAGAGGACCCATGAGTAAATCCATGTCTGCTGATGTGATTAAACCTGGGTGGGAGGGTTAGAGGTGGTCTATGGCATAGTGGCTGATGGTGGAGATTAGACATTGTACGAAGGGTCTAGACCTGAAAAAACTTTTTGGAATCCAGCAAAGAAGGTTTAGTTTGTGTACCTTTAAAAAACCATGAATGTGAAAGTGATCTCAAATAAATAAATATACCAATACAATTATATTAACACAATTTGTGAAAACAGAATTAAAATAGTCCATTAACACCATGTGTTAACATATAAACAAAACAGTCCCATTAGCTCCATCAAAAAAAAGATCTTGTTTGGAATGCCACCAGTGAATCCCACCACCAAGTCACACACAGCCTCTTACCAGATCAGAAGACCCCAAATCATAGGTGGTCTGTAAAACCTCAGAGGTGCATAGACCTTGTAGTAATGTATCATCCAACCATAGGGAACCACAGGGCACACCAACAGGAGACTTAACTGTGTACCCTTTGTCATTCAAATCATGACAATCCAGCAAAATAAACAGATGACAGCCTCCAATAGTGTAAACCATACTTGGTTTATTCATAAAAATAATACGTGTCTACTCACAATCTCAACAGTATGATAAGCCTGTCAAAACAGTATGCGGATCCACATGTTTCAGCTCCAGCATGCCTGATGACGTTCTAAATATTTCTATACACAATCCGAGCCTGTGAGTGACGTGTAGCTCTGAGTAAGGGGGTTTGTCCCACAAAACGCGTCAACCATCCAATCAGGTTTGGTCCTATGATGAGCACAGCTGAAGTTTGTGAGTTTTATGCATACTGTTTTATCTGCTTGTGAGTATCCATTTGACTCGGTAGATGTAATAAACCTATCTATGGTAATGGATGGGACATTACCTTTCTTTCACGGTTCACTGGGTAACCCTGCTGGCAGCTGGGAAGGGTGTAGTATTGTTGGAGCTTGTTCCGCCACCACGCCTCCAAAATGCTGCTTGTCATTATTCTGCCACACCTCTCTCCTCCACCCCTTCTTCCTCTATGACCTCTTCCTGTGCAGATTTGTCCTCGGAAACAGCGGTGCTCCGTAAGCGTTCTAGGGGCTACGCAAGCACAAAAAGATGCCATGTGGTGCTTGAGTTGGTCTGCTTAGGAGACAGGAGCCACACTGGGGCAGAGATTCTGTAAGCTCTGCAGGGGCAGGCTCAGAGGTGGTTGACTCCACGCCAGCTTCAGTCAGGAATGGTGGTTTGTGACAATGGCACCAACCTCCTCTCCGCCCTCCAACAGGGACACTTCACCTATGTTCCCTGTTTGACTCACGTCCTAATTTGGTGGTGCAGCGGTTCTTGTGCAGGTACCCGGGCTTACAGGATCTCCTGAGGCAGGCCAGGAAAGTCTGGGAATTTCTGCCGGTCATATAATGCCAGTGCTCGGCTGGATGACCTCCAATAGGAATGCAACCTGCCCAAGAACCGCCTCATCTGTGACATGCCCACCAGGTGGAACTCAACATTGGCAATGCTGCAGAGGCTGCACACACAGCAGAGGGCCATCAATGACTACCTGTATGGCACCAGGGGAGCTTGGCTTTTTTCGCCACACCAGTGGCTCATGATCAAGGATGCATGCACTGTCCTGTCACCATTTGAGGTGACAGTGATACTGTCCCTCTTGTCTACCTGTTGGAGCACATGCTGCGTGGAATAATGGACAGGGCACTTGAGGCAAAACAGAGGGAGGAAGAGGAGGACTTCCTTACCTCTCAAGGCCCCCTTTATACAGACAGTATTCCTGCAGGCCTGCCTATCACACAGGAAGAGAAGGAGGAGGATTGTGTCAGCATGGAGGTGGAGCCTAGCACTCAGCTTCAGCAGCAGTCTTCAAGGGATTGTTTCCATTCCCCAGAAACCCATGGACTTGTACGTGGCTGGCAGGAGGTGGCTGCGGATCAGGTTGCCTTTAGTGATCCAGAGGACCGAATGCCTCAGCAAACCTACGCTGCATGGCCTCCCTGATCCTGCAAAGCCTGCGAAAGGACCCTCGGATTCGTGGTATCAAGGAGGGGGATCAGTACTGGCTGGCAACCCTTCTTGATCCACGTTACAAGGGTAAGGTGGCGGAACTTATCCAGCTGTCGCAGAGGGTGCAGATGATGAAGCATCTTCAGGAGGCCTTGCAATGCGTTTCCAGAGCCTGGGAGGTTACAATTTCCTGGTACTCCTGGACAACGTGTTGCTGAGGCTTCGGTCAGTCAGAGGGAACAGTGGAGAAGGTGGCCGTCTGACCGATGCGTTCAGACAATTTTTTAGTCCACAGCCCCAAGGTCTACTCAGTTCCAGCAACCATCGCCAGCATTTGTTGTACATGGTGCAGGAATACCTAGGGGCAAGATCAGACTTGGAGGCCTTTCCAAAGGAAAATCCACTGGGTTACTGGGTATTGAGGATAGATCACTGGCCAGAGCTTGCACAGTATGCAATTAAGCTAATGGCCTGTCCTGCATCCAGCGTTCTTTCGGAACACATATTCAGTGCTGCTGGAGGCTTTGTAACCGATCACAGAGTGCGCCTGTCCACCGACTCTGTTGATTGGCTCACCTTCATAAAAATTAATCAGTCTTGGATCACCAGCTACCAAGCACCTGATGCTGATGTAACCGATTCATTTTTTTATGAATGTGGGATCCCTTCAAGACTGCCTATGCTGATGCTGAGTGACTATCCTGTTATGCTGAGTGACTATCCTATTCCTCCTCAATGTTCATGTTGATAGCTTCTAAGAACATTTTTGGTTCTGGGCACCACCACCAGTGGCTAAGGCCCAATTTTTTTGCTCCTGTTTAACAGGGGCGTGTAATTACAATTTTTACAATTTTAATATTTTGCAGCAGGGCTCATTCCTGCTCTCAACAAAAGTATCTGTGAGGGGTTGCAGTGTTGTGGAACCACCACAACTGCTTAAGGCCAAATTTTTCTGTCCCTGTTTAACAGGGGCGTGTAATTGCAATTTTTGATCTAATATTTAACAGCATGGCTCGTTCCTGCGCTCAACAAGAGTATCTGTGAGGGGTTGCAGTGTTGTGGCACCACCACCACTGCCTAAGGCCCAATTTTTCTGCCTCTGTTTAACAGGGGCGTGTAATTACAATTTTTGCTGTAATATTTTGCAGCAGGGCTCATTCCTGTGCTCAACTAGAGTGTCTGTGAGGGGTTGCAGTGTTGTGGCACCAGCACCAGTACCTAAGGCCCAATTTTTCTGCCCCTGTCTAACAGGGGCGTGTAATTACAATTTTTGATGCAATACTTTGCAGCAGGGCTCGTTCCTGCGTTCCAACTAGAGTGTCTGTGAGGGGTTGCAGTGTTGTGGCACCAGCACCAGTGCCTAAGGCCCAATTTTTCTGCCCCTGTCTAACAGGGGCGTGTAATTACAATTTTTGATGCAATACTTTGCAGCAGGGCTTGTTCCTGTGTTCCAACTAGAGTGTCTGTGAGGGGTTGCAGTGTTGTGGCACCAGCACCAGTGCCTAAGGCATATATTCCTGGTTACTGGTCAGACAGCATTCTATTTGCATTTCACAGACAGTTTTAGTTGCTTGTTCAGGAAAGAACTGCAACATTTTGATCTGCAAAAATCATATAATATAACATTCAGAACTTCGCCTTTACCTCATGACGCATTTGAAACATGTCCTGCATCTGGCTCAACCTGATATTCCACAATTTAAAAACACCAGTGTCCTACTTGTTTGAACTAATGGATCTTATAATGCCAGCAGGTAAAGAGTAATTAACCACTTCAGCCTCGGAAGATTTTACCCCCTTCCTGACCAGAGCACTTTTTATGATACAGCACTGCGTCTGTTTAACTTACAATTGCGCGGTCGTGCAACCTTGCACCCAAACAATATTGACGTCCTTTTTTTCCCACAAGTAGAGCTTTCTTTTGGTGGTATTTGATTACCTCTGTGGTTTTTATTTTTTGCGCTATAAACAAAAAAAAGAGCGACAAATTTGAAAAAAAAGGCAATATTGTTTACTTTTTGCTATAATAAATATCCCCCAAAAATTTATAAAAAAACAAATTTCTTTCTCAGTTTAGGCTGATATGCATTCTTCTACATATTTTTGGTAAAAAAAAATGCAATAAGCGTATATTGGTTGGTTTGCACAAAAGTTATAGAGTCTACAACATAGGGGATAAATTTATGGCATTTTTATTATAATTTTCATTTAGTAGTAATTGTGGCAATCTGTGATTTTTATTGTGACTGCAACATTATGGTGGACACATCGGACACTTTTGACATATTTTTGGAACCATTGGCATTTATACATCGATCAGTGCTATAAAAATGCACTGATTACTGTGTAAATGACACTGGCAGGGAAGGGGTTGAATACTACGGGGCAATCAAGGGGTTAAGTGTGTCCTAGGGATTGATTCTAACTGTAGGGGGGATTGTCTCACAAGAACATGACAGAGATCACTGCTCCCGATGACAGGGAGCAGTAGATCTCTGTTGTGTTGATAGGCAGAACAGGGAAATGCCTTGTTTACATAGTCAGCAGCTTTCCTCTCGGGGATTTGTGAGAACCGAGCCATTGGCAATGTTTGGTGGCTCAGTTCTCAGTGCGGAGACGGCAGGGGACAGCTGCAGCTTCGGTGTGATGCTCCATCCACATAGGTAAGTATGAATTTTTAAAAAAAAACATACTTCTCTTTTAACTGACTTCATCTGCAGATCAAAGCTCATTACTTTGATGTGGATTAGTTCTTCCATTTCTGCTATTTTGTTTAAGCAGTTAAGCCCATGCGCATATTTTTTATTTTACCAAAAAATTGGGTATTATGTTGTGTTTTCAATGAAATTCATTTTAGGGTACTTTTGCTTAAATTGTGTGTTTGATAAATAGCTGCGCAAATATCTCACAACATAAAAAATTGCAACTAACATTTTATTCTCCAGAGTCTTTGTTTTTAGGAAATATACAAGAGTTCTTCAAAAAGTTTCTGCCCTTTTTTTTTACTCTTTTTATTATGAAAAAGTGTGGAAAGTTTTTGAAGACCCCTCGTACAATTGTTTGGGGGTTTTAAAGAAATGTTAGCACAAAATGCAGATTTTAACATGTGTGTGAAAAAAAATTAATAAAAAATTGCCCCAGTAGAAAAGTGGTTGTGGATGAAAGAACTGCCTCCAGGTGAGTCTACTCTGGGTTTACTCTTGGTTTGTACAGTGTTTATATTATGTACAACCCATTGAGTTGAGTTCTTTAACTGTAGAGAGATGTTTTTCTTATAATAGCTACAGATAACTCAATTAAGTCATTTATTGGAAGTATTTGAAGTATTTCCCCCAGGGTCTCAATGAGTGTTAAGCTGTTTGGGACAGCAACAGTAACATTTTTGGTGTGACAGCAAAGGTAGAGTATAAGGAAGTCAACATTAAATATAACGTGGAATGTGCCAAGGGACAATGTGTGTTTTTTCCAACTTGCAAAGAAACATTATAATAGGGAGGCAGCAACGCTGATATCATATTTGTGAACAAGCCGTTGTTGGGAGAAGTTTGTGTTCATGAAGGATTGATACAGAAAGGAGAAACCACAAAGAGAAGGAGGATGTCTCTTCTCTTCCTCCTGGTCCTGCTGTTGGCTCCTCATGGGATGGCTGGTGAGTAGATTCAGGTCGACTGATGTGGTTAAACCTGGGTGGGAGGGTTAGGGGTGGTCTATGATATAGTGGTTGACAGTGGAGAGCAGACACTATATGGAGGACCTAGATCCATTCCTCAATAAAACATGCACAGACCCCAGCAAGGGAGGTGTACTGTAGATCCTGCACTTAGAACATGTGAAAGGTGCATCACCATTCCCCTTTATATATCATTTGTCAGGTTCTCAGCAAACTTAATACTATAATATATTATGTATGGAAACACATAAATCTGACAGGGCAAAAACAAGTTGGGAAAGATACAAATACAAACCTCCAAAATTGTTTAAAGATATTAATAGTAAAAAAATAAAGT
Source organism: Lithobates clamitans (assembly GCA_037952925.1). Lineage (NCBI taxonomy): Eukaryota > Metazoa > Chordata > Amphibia > Anura > Ranidae > Lithobates > Lithobates clamitans. The sequence continues at coordinate 2,067,349 of JBBGZY010001322.1, read as the reverse complement.
CTGAGTCTGTAGGTCCCTACACGATAGCTCCTAGTTGGTGACTGGTTGCAAAAGGTGGCCAAATCTATAAAATACCTTCTTCAGCTCTGTGTATATGAAGAAAAATGGAGGCGGTCAAGTTCATAATGTATATAGTATTATCACAGCCTCAAACAAACCACAATGGCTCAAAATTGTTAAGGTCCAGGGTGCTTTTACATCCTCAGAGACTAAATGTATGATAAGACAACTTCTCAACTTCTAAAGTGAAATGTAGTAGGTGAGGCTATCTAACATGCTTTGGTGTCAAGGTCAAGCCCTCTTCCTCAGAGCTAACTTCTATTGTCAGGAAGATCCTCAAGATCTTGATAAAGGAGCACTTAGAAGAGTTTTTGCTAGAAATAAGTCCCTATGAGGACTTATTTCCACACAACATATTTCTTGAAATAGGCAATTAGCCATTTATTTGAATATATTGTAAACCTATTTGTGGTATATAAGTCGCAGTTGGTTTCAAAGTTGTGTAACAAGCATACATTCGCTTATTGAACTATTATGCTCTTCGGCTCAGTTCCTACTTGCTGACTCAGGAATTGCACAAATTTCAATGCAACTTTGGAGTCCGACTTTTGATATGACTTTGAAGAGACTTTGATAAGACTTTCACACTCTCTGGCATTGAAGCCGTGACAAAGTCAGATCAAAGTAGTGCAGGAACCTTTTCTGAAGTCGCAGTGACTTCAGAAGTGTCAACTGGACCGTCTCTCATAGAGAAGAATGTCATTTCACAGCCAAAACTACCATCACTTGGGCATGTCCTGCGACTTTGGGTCTCACAAGTCAGATCCTAAGTTGCACTATTGTGAACTGAGCCTTAACGTGATTTTAATGTATCAATCTTGATTGTAATAAAATGTTTACTTTTTTATGAATTGCAATGTGTGTTCCCTATTATGCCAGCAAAGTCTAACACAATTATGTTTAAGATTTTGAAGGAATATACAGATGTGGCTTTTGATATTCGTGTTTTTCTCTCTCATGAATACAATAAGAATAATGTCAGGAAAGAAGCTATAAAGCTATAAAGTAGACCTAGTAGAAGCTATAAAGTATAGACCTAACATCAGATATGTTGTCCCGTGCTCAGTACTCAATCATTGTAACACTTTCAGATATTATTATTACCTCTCATAGAGATCTCAGTACTCCCCCTGACAATACCTTATCTGCTTTTATCTCTCAAGCAAGGTTCCGTCTCTGTTCAGGCATCATCCATGGTCACCATCTACTTCTTCAGCTAGAATGTTGTTGTTTTTCAAACATGCTTGGAACAAACATAGATCTACAAAAAAAAGGAAACAAAAATAAATAAAATACATAAATAAATAAACAAACAAAAAACATGTATAAATGTCTGCCCTTACTTCTTTTCTATGTTTCTGTGTTGACTCATAGATGACACAACCATATAAATCCCCGTGGCTTTGCAGTTCTTAGCTGTGTTCATAAATATCTGAATGAATGAATGAATGAATGATTTGTAAAGCGCAGCAAATGCATCCCCTGCTGCAACCTCTCCCCCTGTGACTCCCCATGTTACAATGTACAGTCTGATCACTGGGGGGAGAGGAAACTGATATGTCAGGAATGCATCCATGCGGGTATGTAAAAATACTGAAATGTTCAGTTTAAGGCTCCATGCACACTAGCATTTCTTATTAGCTCAAAAATTGCTAAAAAAAATGATGGATAAAACAGTGTGTTTGTGCCGGCTTTAAGTAGTGTTTTAATAGATTTGAGAAGATTTTAGGAGTGGTAGTGTCGAAAAAAAACTGCTTGAAAAAAGCTGTTGGCGCTACACAGTATAAATCCTGTATAATAATAATCATCATAATGAAGGGATGGAGCATAGATCTTGCTCTGTCTTTATTCAAGTATATATATATATCACAAAGAACGTTTAGGGTTGGGTTAGGGTGTCTCTGCCCTTTTTCAAGAAAACAATCACCCACCACAGTGGATAATTACATACATTATTGTATTGTACACAATAGCACTTTTATCTCAATCCTCCTAGAAAGTTGTACATAAACATATAAAACCAAGAGATGACAATGCATGAACCCATCTGACTTCCTGGAGTTGAGAAAGTAAGAAGTCAGATGGATCCATTAATTTTCATCACTTTATCCAGAGGGGCAGGATGAGTATTTTTTTTCTTTTGGTGATTGATGAGGACCTTCTGTACATCACTGGATAAAGGTGGATTTGCAATGCTGGATTGATTTCTTTCTTTTTAAATAAATAAAAGACCAAAGGTACTATATACCTCTTACTTATTTACAAAGGGGGTTGAATATCTGTGGGTCCCTTTGTTTTAAAGGAGAATTCCAGATTTTGAGAAGTCCCTCACCCCCCCCCCCTCAGATTAGGGTCTTCTATGAATTTTGGGGGATCCCCCACTATTTATTGCATGACATTCCCTCTGTAAATCCATACCCAGATTAAACAGGTCTGGTATTGTTTTTAGGGGAGATAATATAACACTTTTTATGTGAGTCCCTGTAAAATGTACACCATATATAAAGTATGTGGTATGGATTTTGGGGGGCGGGGGGGCTATGCATTTTTGTTCCAGCAAAGTGACAGAAAAGAAAACATTTGCTGCTAATTTACTTTTTTCCAGTTGGCTCTATTTATGGCATGAAGACCCCCCAAAAAATGCATTCCAGACTCTCATCATTGATGATGAGGGTCTGTTTTGTATTCTTAGGGATCTTTATGATATTTTTTCTAAAAAAAAAAGGAAGCATGCAGGAAAGTATACATTTTTTCTTTGCAAATATCACTTTTGCTGTAGTACTTTGTATACATCTTGGAGATGTACACCTTCCCTGGAATGTTTAGGGAATCCAAGCAGGCCTACCTTTTACCCTGGGAAATGAGGATAATTGATTTTACATTGCCTTAAATGGGGTCTGAATTCAGCAGTATTGTCATATGTTGGCCAAACGTCCCATGAGCTGAACCCGGGTACATTGAGCCCACCCCTGCTTACTGGGCATGAAAGGTATCGGGGCTGAATTGACACAACCCTTATACAGAGCCTACATCTCAACAACACCTTCACAACTCATCCATATTCTTGTTGTAGGTCCAAAACATTGTGCAACTTTTTGAAAAAAAAAAAAATATATATATACCAGAGAAGGGAAAATGTTATCTATCTATAGAACAATTGAAGTTGTTACTCCTTTTTGTAGAGAAGAATGCTTTGTGTGGATCTGATATGTTATTGTTTCCCTTTCTTCAGGTACTGATGGCTACCACTGTACACAGAGAGGTAAGTCACCAAGTGAGAAATCTCTAATAGAAGAGCTCCATTAATTAATCCTTTTTTTTAAACAATTTAATGTATTTTGGCTGAAGTAAGCAAAAATATCAAAATTCTTCCTTTTGCACTTTTTGGATACACAAACCAATCGGTCTATAGACTATCTGAAGTAGAAATTGACCATCTAAGGGCTTTAAAAGACATGATCTCATGAGAGCCTATCACTGGTGTTCATTTACTAAAGGAGTAGAGGAGTAGAGAATGCAAACAAATGTTCATTCAGTTTAGCGAATCAGGTGATGCTGTCTTCACTTTAATCATCCAATCATGTGCAAGTACAATTATCTAAGGCACACATTAATGCAATTATGGAATCATGAATACATAATTATTGTAGTTATTTTTAAAGCAAGCAGTGTAGGTACCTAAATTTACCTTGGCAAGAGTCTCTTTGACTCCTCTGTACAGCAGATCCCAGTTTGGGAGATGGAGAAGCAGCACATGGAGCCAATCCAGTGCAGTGCATGGAGCATGCTGATAGGAGGAGAGAGAAGAGTCACAGAGAGATTTGTGTGATGTTTCTCCTTCACTATCCAGTCACGGTGGGCTCAATTCAATTCAATTGTAATTACCACAAGAACTGCGGTAAAATACCTCCTAGAGTTTCACATTTTTTTTTCAATTCGCAATTTTTCAATTTTCAAAACTTTACCAAAATACAGTACGAGCTATTTTGTGAAGAGATTTAGCATTTTAGTAGTGAAAGCTAGCTGTATTTTGTTGTCCAATCAAAGAGAAAAAAATCCGTCACCATGATGTCTCAAAGATAAAACAAATGCGATTTTATTATATCCATCTATATAAAGGAATCAATACCTGTACTTATTGACACATTTCAGCATCTTACATAGGCCTTAGTCATAATTAATTAACTGGATTTTATTGTATTTCATTAAAAGCCAGTAAACAACATGGTTGCTAAGAAGCAGAAGGCCGCCGTGTCCTTAACAACCATGATTCATCTGCTGTCAGCAGGCTTCCCCGCTGACAGCAGAATAAAAACACAAGTATTGTCAGTATGTGTCAGTCTGACACACCGCAACTCCGATCTAGGTAAGGAGCCTCTGACGGAGACTCTTTACCACGTTATCAGCTGTGTCCAATCACAGCTGATCACAGTGTAAACAGGAAAAGGAAAAGGAAAAACTTCTCTGCTATCACGTCTAACAGACGCAGTAGAGGAGAGCTGATTGGCTGCTCTCCTGACAGAAGGGTCTGCGCTAGGGATGAGCCGAACACCCCCCGGTTTGGTTCGCACCAGAACATGCGAACAGGCAAAAAATTTGGAAGAACACACGAACACCGTTAAAGTCTATGGGACACGAACATGAATAATCAAAAGTGTTCATTTTAAAGGCTTATATGCAAGTTATTGTCATAAAAAGTGTTTGGGGACCTGGGTCCTGCCCCAGGGGACATGGATCAATGAAATTTTTTTTTAAAACTAACTTTTGTGGGGAGCAGTGTTTTTTAATGCTTAAAGTGAAACAATAAAAATAAAATATCACTTTACATGTCATGCCTGGGGGGTGTCTATAGTATGCCTGTAAAGTGGCATGTGTTTCCCGTGTTTAGAACAATACCACCTCAAAATGACATTTCTAAAGGAAAGATTGTCATTTAAAACTGATTGCGGCTGTAATGAATTGTCGGGTCTCGGCAATATAGATAAAACTCATTGAAAAAAAGAGCATGGGATCCCCCCAGTCCATTACCAGGCCCTTTGGGTCTGGTATGAATATTAAGGGGAACCCCGAACCAAAATTAAAAAAAATGACGTTGGGGTCCCCCTAAAATTCATACCAGGCCCTTCAGGTCTGGTATGGATTTTAAGGGGAACCCTGTGCCAAATTAAAAAAAAAATGGCATAGGGGTCCCCCCTAAAATCCATACCAGACCCTTATCCAAGCACGCAACCTGGCAGGCTGCAGGAAAAGAGGGGGGGCGAGGGAGCACACCTTTCCCTCCTGAACCGTACCAGGCCACATGCCCTCAACATGGAGAGGGTGCTTTGGGGTCTGACTCCAAAGCTCCTTGTCCCCATGTTGACGGGGACAAGGGCCTCATCCCCACAACCCTTGCCCATACCCCCATAAAACTTTGTGGTTGTGGGGGTATGTGGGTGGGGGGCTTATCGGAATCTGTAAGCCCCCTTCCCAGCCTCCCCCATGTGAATTGGTACGGTATGGGTGACCCCACCCCCTCTGACGCCACAAGTTTTCCACATGGCTTCCCCGTGGAACCAGAGGGGGGCGGGGGTCACCCGATTACATCACCAGGTGGCCCCACCCTCAGTTATATAAGAACTGTCACAGAGAAGACGTGTTAGTCGGTGGGAGCCTCCCATGGAGGCAGATCGGTTGCGGCTTTTTTTTTTTTTTTTTTTTCGATCCGTCCGGCGGCGTGAACTTACAATGAGGGACATTTTTATTTTTTATTTTTTAATAAAGGACTTGTCCCAAGCTGTCTCTTGTTTTTTTTTACTACAATTTTTGATACTTTTTTGTGAAATGGTAGGGGTACGATGTATCCCATTAATAATTTACATGGGGGGCCGGGATCTGGTGGTCCCCTTGTTAAAGGGGGCTTTGCAGATTCTGATAAGCCCCCCGCCCGCATACCCTCACAACCTCCGGGCAAGAGTTGTGGGGATGAGGCCCTTGTCCCCATCAACATGGGGACAAGGTACTTTGGGGTCAGACCCCAAAGCACCCTCCCCATGTTGAGGGCATGTGGCCTGGTACAGTTCAGGAGGGGGGGTGCTCTCTCATCCCCCCCTCTTTTTCTGCGGCCTGCCAGGTTGCGTGCTCGGATAAGGGTCTGGTATGGATTTTGGGGGACCCCTATGCCATTTTTTTTTAATTTGGCGAAGGGTTCCCCTTAATTTCCATTTTAGACCTGAAGGGCCTGGTAATGGACTGGGGGGATCCCATGCTCTTTTTTTCAATGAGTTTTATCTATATTGCCGAGACCCGACAATTCATTACAGCCGCGATCAGTTTTAAATGACAATTTTTCCTTTAGAAATGTCATTTTGCTGTGGTATTGTTCTAAACACGGGGAAAATGTGCCACTTTACAGGCATACTATAGACACCCCCCAGGCACAATATTTAAAGGAATATTTCATTTTTATTGTTTCACTTTAAGCATTAAAAAAATCACTGCTCCCGAAAAACGGACATTTTTAAAAAACATTTTTGCATTGATACATGTCCCCTGGGGCAGGACCCAGGTCCCCAAACACTTTTTATGACAATAAATTGCATATTGGCCTTTAAAATGAGCACTTTTGATTTTTCATGTTAGTGTCCCATAGACTTTAACGGTGTTCCGACGGCTTTCAAATTTGCTGCGAACACCGCATATTGTTCGCTGTTCGGCGAACACCCGATGTTCGACTTGAACGTACGTTTGACTCTAACATTGGGCTTATCCCTAGTCTGCACTGATTGATTATCAGTGTAGACCCCCGAGGATGCCCACCCAGGACCACCAGGGATGCCACCAGGACCACCAGGGATGCCCACCACTAATGACCACCTGCTATGCCACCCATGGCCACCAGACATGCCAATATGTGCCCACAAATGATGCCAATCAGTGCCCATCAGTAATGCCTATCAGTACCTCCTTATCAGTGATGCCTATCAGTGCCATCTATCATTGTCCATCAGTGCCACCCATCAGTGTCCATCAATGCCCATGCATGCCCATCAGTGCCAACTATCAGTGCCCATCAGGGCTGCCTATCAGTGCACATCAGTGCCACCCATAAGTACCCATCAATTCAGTCTTTCAATGCCCATCAGTGCCACCTATCAATGCCCATCAGTGCTGCGTATCAGTGTCACCTATCGGTGCCCATTTGTGCCACATGTCAGTGCCCATCAGTGCTGCATATTAGTGCTCATCATCAGTGCCCATCAGTGCCACCTCATTGGTGCCCCCTCTTCAGTGCCCATCAGTGCTGCCTTATCAGTGCCCATCAGTGAAGGAGAAAACTTACTTATTTACAAAATTTTATAACAGAAACAGAGAAAAACGTATTTTTCAAAATGTTTGGTCTTTTTTTATTTGTTTAGCAAAAAATAGAAACCCCAGAGGTGACCAAATACCACCAAAAGAAAGCTCTATTTGTGGGAACAAAAAGCGACAGTGCTGAAAGCTAAAAATGGTCTTGGGCAGGAAGGGTGGAAAGTGCCCAGTATTGAAGGGATTAAAAAAGGATTTTTCAAATGTTTGTGTGTTTATTTACTCTGGTGAATATTTAAAATGAATCAGAGTACTGTATACTTTTTACCTATTCACCTAGGGGCTGGATATTTGTGGACCCCTTATCTTTAACCACTTAAGGACCAGGCTTTTTCTGGCACTTTTTGTTTACATGTAATAATCAGGGGTTTTTTTTGCTAGAAAATGTTTTAATTACACTTTTTTTTTAGTTTTTTTTTTTTACACTGTTGCTTTATTTATTTTTTGTTACTTGTATTGCTTTTATTGCTGTCACAAGGAATGTAAACATTCCTTGTGACAGCAATAGGCATATGGCAAGTATCCTTTATGGAGGGATCTGGGGTCAATAAGACCCCAAACACCTCCTCTGCACCTAAAAGCATTCAAAACACCAAGATTGGTGTTTTTGAATGCTTTTGATTTTTTTTTAGAATGGCGGCAATGACATCTACATAAACCAGAAGTGATGTCAGGTCATCACTTCTGGGTTACCATAGCAGGGAACCGATCAAAACCAATCCCGGCTTTGTTTAGGTGTCCGACTAGCCATCGAATGCACTGGCTGGTGGCTTGGACCTAAGCACGCCACGGAAGGACATCCCCTCTTGCTGCTTGTAATAGCAATCTAACCAACTAGTCACTCCAGATGCTATTAAAAGAGATCCAACCGCTGGCTCTAAAAAATGGTACCGGGGTAATGCCTGCAGCTGCATACCATCCCGCTACAACCACTTGAAGACAAATGACATACCAGGTACATGACTGGGGCTTCCACATGCCAATAAGTCCCCCCACAAGCCCATGATCACTGTGCCAGACAAATACATTTTTGCATTGGCACAAAAGACAGTGTCCACCCCCCCATTCCCCTTTTTTAACAAAGCTTTGCCTATTAGACTTGAAAATGGGGAAATGTCAGATTTAGCCCCAGAGTACAATCAGCCAAAAGGAAAATCATGTTAAATACAAACTGTCAGATCTTATCAACTTCTCTACTGCAGAACTGTCTAAACAGTAAAATTCCACCACCATCCTGACCTGACATAAAGCTCCAACAAAATAGATTTTCCAAATTCATCACCAAAATAGACCGAGATATTTTGTTACATTATTACCAGTGATCATTAATGTGTTTAATAAAATATCAATAGAACATTGTTTTATCTGATCGATTTGTGTTACAGAGGGGACCTCCTTTACTGTACTGATGGATGCATTTATGATGTACTATGGTTATTCATCCTACTTGGAGAGAGCTCTGAATTCTGTATCAGCCAGATTCCCCTGCGTCACACGACAATATACTTCAGTAATTCTGGACTATGCAGGTAAATACAAAATCAGTACTTGTCTTGTTTCATTGTAACATTTTAATTTCTAAGCAATGTTTCATTTTTGTAGAAATTATTTCACTGGTATTACTATGAGTACAAACAAGCTGACCATTGAGGTGAATTTCACAAAGTGTCCATCTGACCTCAACCTGACATGGACTTCTTCACTCTCTGGCACTGTACTGATGCTCATCTCTTCTCCCTCCATCTGGGGACAAGGGCCTCATCCCCACAACCTTTACCCAGTGGTTGTGGGGGTATGCGGGCGGGGGGGCTTATCAGAATCTGGAAGCCCCCTTTAACAAGGGGACCCCCAGATCCCAGCACCCTCTGTCCCCACAGGGGCTTCACCGTGGCTTCCCCGTGGCTTTAGAGGAGGGCAGGGTCACCCAATTATGTCACCGGGTGGCTCAGCCCTAGGTTATTTAAGAACTGTCACAGAGAATCCTTTATCTGGATTGGGAAACACTCTAGAATCAAACGCTCTATCCTGTGTTCACCAACGTCTATCGGTGGAATGGGTGCACCAAACATTTCAGTGTACTTTAAGGCAACTATTCTTGACCAAGCTAAACACTGATGGAAGCCTAATCAAAAACATACCTGGCTCCAGATAGAAGCAACTGCAACTATACACCACAACAATGGCGTCAAGCCCTTCAAAGACCATTAAAGGTCTGCAGATGCATACTACACTGGGAAACCATACAAACGATTCTAAATAACTGTAACCTGACACCAACCAACTGGCAAGGGTCTACCCCTCTACATTACCTACCTGTTGGAGGGAATGTGGACATCGTGGAACCCTCCCCCACATATCTGGTGAACCTGCCCCCAATTAAAGCCCTTCTGGTCTACCCTAACTGCATTTATTGCTTCTATCCTTTCAACTTCTATCTCCTTATCTCCGCAAATGGTCCTCTTAGGTCCAGACTTTGACCACGGACCCCCTCTGGCCCACACTATTGTATCCCACATCTTTATTGTTACACGTCTGACTATTGCTAGAAGCTGGAAATCCTTAAAACCTCCATCTATCACAGAATACTATCATTAAACAACCACTGTTTAATGGAATATATGTATGCCAGGGCCCACTTGCAAGTCCCTGCATTCCTAAAAAACTCCTGGCTTGCTCATCCTAAATGCTTATCCTTGCCTTTATTCACTCTCTATTTACTTTAATGCAACATCTCAAAACCTAACAGGACCACCTGCTACTCTACCATCACCAAGTGTACAGTCCTACACCCTGTAGGCAGTACACATCTCTGCACATGCTCTATAACATTCTTTGTTGTATAACTCTCTTTGTTTAATAGCATAAGCTACCACAACATGCCTTATATACCTGCTTGTTTTGTGTACCTGCTTTCTAACTACCTGTTGCTATGAAAAGCTTTATTGACTCTGTATCACTAAAATACTTGAATAAACATCTGTAAGTAGATACCACTTACCAGATCGATATGACCTCTTTTATTAAAAAGAAGGTCAAACAGCGCTTTTGTGTCAGAAACCATGAAATCAGACCGAGACAGAAGTACATTTAAATCAAACTTGTTTAATAATAAAAGTAAATAGAACAAATGTAGTCAAAACATAGCCGGAGTTCAGGAACCAAAATGGATAGTCAGACAAGCCATACGTCAGGGAGCCGAAAATCAGCATAGTAAAACAGCAAGCAGGATCTGGAGTCAGAAGGGATGTCAGCCAAGCAAGTCTTTTAACATGAATGCAGGAGATAGTCTCTGTGATGTTGACTAAGACAAAGGCAGAGATCCTCTGGGCTGGATGGCTTAAGTAGGCAGTGCTGACGAGCAGGATATCATCAACAGCTGAGTACCTGTGGAGAGATAGGAGCTGGCAATTAGCCGACAGCTGAGCGGCCAGCTCAGAGAAGGAAGGGCTGAACCCAGCCCTGACATTTTGGCAAAGTATAGAACTTGCTCAGTAATTGGAGACTTTTCCTTAATGTGAACCCCTCCTCCGCAAGCCCATGAGAGAGGAATGAAAGAGATGAATAGGGAACCAAAGGCGTAATCCAGTTTTATTCAATCAAAAGATAAAATACAAAGCAAAGTGCCTGCTTACATGAGTAAGTGCCTTGTCTCGGCACTGGGGTTTCTCGCATACTAGCTGGAGCGATGATGCCTCCCGGCTCACACTGACTTGTTGGCGTGCGTTCCACCGCCTAGTACGATCAACCAGGGACCTGGATGTAACATGACCAAGAAGCACCTCAACGTACATATTGTTTTGCCAAGTCATCAGAAAGCGTTCCTGATAATGTAGCATAAATCATACACTTTCCTATTTGCACTAGCACATGCACACAGCCCTCTAATTAGTGCCCCCTCACATCAAATTAATATACATTTAAACTTATATATTATATTATATATATATATATATATATATATATATATATATATATATATATATATTTTTTTTTTTTTTACCAAAGTCGTCTAGCAGAAAGTATGGTTGTTGGTTTTTTTTTTTCAAAACTTTGGTTGTTATTTTTTTATATCGCAAAAAATAAAAAAAACAGTGCTGAACAAATACCACCACCATGTGTAGCACATCTTAGGCCAGGTACACATGAGTGGAATGTCCGACAGAAAAAGTCAGACAGAATCTTTTCATCGTATAATCCGCTTGTGTGTATGCCTCATCAGACCTTTTTTTCTGAAAATTCTGACGAACCTAGAAATAGAACATGTTCTAAATCTTTCCACCGGAACCCATTACTATGGGGAAACCCGCTCGTCTGTATGCTGGTCCGACAGACCAAAAATGACGCATGCTCTGAAGCAAGTGTGAGACGGAAGCTATTGACTACTGGTTATTAAACTTCCTTTTTCTAGTCCCATCGTACGCGCTCTACGTCACCACGTTCTGGTCGGTCGGACTTTGGTCGGACTTTGGATTGACCATGTGTGGGCAAGACCGCTTGAATGGAATTCAGAGAAACCTTCGGAGATTATTCCAACAAAAAAAACGGACGTGTGTACGCGGCATTACAGGGTGCAGTGATCAGGGGTATGTCATGTATACCACAGCCTACAGAGCAGAACATGTATTGAGCATCACAGCTTATAAGTTGCAGTGATCAGGACTATGTGACATACAGCATAGAGTACAGCAGACATGAGTACAACATAAGGCACATCATACACAATGCAGCAGTAAGAAGCAGGTTATGGACATTGCTGGATAAGAGTATGATATGTACATTTCACACTGAACCATTTTTGAGCCAATCAAATCACTATCAATATTTAGCAGTCATAGAGAAGTGATCTCTAAATGGGTATAATTGGGATCTGTACCAGATTTTTTTTTCTGAGCAGTACTGATATTCACAAATTACATTGCTTAGCTAAGAAGCTGAGGATATATCCAGACTTTGATGGGTGGTTTTCTTCTCTTACTATTTCTTATCCTACTATTAATGTTAATAAGCATTCAGTTTATACTTTTCAATAAAATATTTTTTTCAGAAACCAGTGAAACTATCACCAATGACACGAGTGGTTTCTTACAAAGCATAACAAGAAACTATTGGGATGACACTGCTAATAATTACTATAACGATATATTAATATGCAATCAGTCCCTCCTATATGGGCTGAAGAGAGCTCTGGAGATTTCCCCCGCTGAGTCCATCATTTGGGTTTATACAGTTGGCTCCATGACAGATTACAATGACACTCAGCTCCTGTCTGATGTTTATACATTGCTGGAGGAAAAGAAGTCCCAAGTAAGAGTCTTCCATGTAAAGTCATACATCATCTATGTACAGTCATGGCCAAAAATATTGTCCCTCCTGCATTTCTGTCAGATAAAGCACCACTTCACCCAGAAAATTGTTGCAATTATACAGTAAATGTTTAGACATTCTCGTGTTTATTTCTTGTGTATGTATCGGTATGACAAAAAAAAGTGGAGAAACACAGTACAAAAAGCCAAAACTGACACATTTCACACTAAAACTCCAAAAATGGACTGGACAAAATTATTGGCACCCTCAATTTATTTATTTTTTTTATGTCTCAATTTATTTTTGGTAGCACACCCCTTGGAAAAAAGAACTGAAAAGAATGTCTTCCTTCCATGGGTTTCCTACACCTCTCTACTGGAATTTTGGACCACTCTTCTTTCGCCAACTGCTCCACATCTCTCAGATTGGAAGGGTTCCTTTTCCCAACTGCTGTTTTGAGATCTCTCCACAGGTGCTCTAAGGGATTTAGATCTGGACTCAAAGCTGCAGCGCTTTGTCTTAAAACATTTCTGGGTGCTTTTTGACGTGTGCTTTGGGTCATTGCCCTGCTGTAAGACCCATGACCTCTGACGGAGACCCAATTTTGTGACACTAGACTCCACATTGCGTCCCAGAATTCTTTGGTAATCTTCAGATTTCATAATGCCATGCACACATTCAAGACATCCAGTGCCTGAAGCAGCAAAGCAAACCCAAAAACATCAGTGAACCTCCACCATGTGTGATTATAGGGACGATATTCTTTTTCTGAAAACAGTAGAATGATCGGCTTTACCAAAAAGCTGGAATTTTGTTTCATCTGTCCACAGCACATTCTCCCAAATGGATTTTGGCTTTCTCAGGTAAATTTTGGCAAACTTCAATATGGCTTTTTTATGTTTCTGTGTCAGCAGTGGTGTCCTCCTGAGTCTGCTACCATACAGTCCCTTTTCATTCAGCTAACAATGTATAGTGCAAGCTGACACAGTTGTACCCTGTGCCTGAAGGTCAGCTTGAATTTTTCTGAAAGTTGATTAAAGATGAGTTTACTTCCTCTTTGTTTCCCTGCAAAGGTAAAGCATAATGGGTTACTATGCATCGCATAGTAGCCCATTATGTGTCACTTACCTGACAAGGGAACCTGCGATGTCACCGCTGTCTCTTCTCCTATGAAGCGTCCATCTTCTTTCCGGGTATTGTGGCTCCGGTGCTGTGATTGGCTGGAGCCGCGATGACGTCACTCCCGCGCATGCTCGCTTGTACCGCCACTAACGGCATGGTCACCGTTAGAGACGGCACGCTCAGTGCACCTGTGCGCCGTTGTCTACGGCGCATGCGCCATAGACATAGGTACCTGTCTTTTGGAAATATCTCCTAAACCATGTAGGTTTAGGAGATATTTCTTGCACCTGCAGATAAGCCTTAACCTAGGCTTACCTGTAGGCAAAAGTGGTCTTTAAAGGTTTACAACCACTTTAAGGTTCTTTATTCACTATTCAAACAGTCCTTCATTGCAATCTTTGATAATTTTTTCGCTTTCGTCCACATTCAGGGAGATTAGCTACAGTGCCACGGGCTGGAAACTTCTTGACAATGTTGTACACAGTAGACACAGGAACTTTTAAGACATCTGGAGAAAGACCTGTAACCTTGAAATTGTCCACAATTTTTGTTTTTAAATCCTCAGATAATTCTTTGCTTCTCTTTCTCTTTTCCATGCTCCATGTAGCACACAGAGACACACAACAGAAAGGTTGAGTCAATTTCCCACCATTTTAACTGGTTGTTGTGATTTCTATATTTTCAGACCCTGCTAATTGTTACAGGTGAGTTTAATTACAAATTACAGGAGCATCACAAATTTTGAATGCAATTATTTCCTACAAGAAGTTGTGTCTAGTCCATTTTTGGAGTTTTGTGTGGAATGTGTCAGATTTGGCTTTTTATTTCTACACTTTTTTGTGTCATTTAAATACAAACAAAATACATAAACATGAGAATGCCTAAACACTTGTAATTGCAACAATTTTCTGGGTGAAGTGGTGCATTATCTAACAAAAAATGCATTGGTGCCAACATTTTTGGCCATGACTGTATCTCTAAACCATAGGTAAATGTTTTATTTTTCTCTACAGGTTTATTTTCTGTGGTACCCATGGTGGTCTTGTACACAGAGTCCTTCCCAGGGTGATGTTTTGAAAGACATTTCATCTCTTAGTTATGGAGAAGTGATTTCTATGTATTTTACTGATTATTATAAGGTAAGAATCATAAAAGAATCATAGTTTAAGTGAAGGAAGGAAGAAATATGTTGATGGTGGACACTTTATGCATGGGGCTCAATTTCAATTAAACTGTATATATTTGTAGACAGCTTTAGAAGTGATAATTCACAATGGTCTGAACTGCCATGGGTTCCGTTCAGCAGGGGTTCGGTGAACTTTAAAGAAGTTCAGGTGCCAAACCTTAACTAAACCCCATTTAAGTCAATGGAAGCCAAATCTGTCAAACTAAAAATTCCCATTTTCTGGGCTAATAAGAAAAGGAGTGTCAAAAATATCACAGAGATAGACACTTCATATTACCAATGCTCTGGTCACACAGGTGAGCAGATGGAGGGATCCAAGAGCCAATAACAAAGAGAATGCTTTGGTAGCAATTGGGGAGGGGCTCTGAAGAATCTATGAGCTATTAAACTTCTTCCCTGCTACCCTCACACCCATCCTGAGGGCCTTTTACCTGGCTGCAGATCACTTGCTAAGCTACTTCTGCCTCATCAGGTGTGGTCTTTCTGAGCAGCCAATTGAGGAAAGCAGAGAAATGCCTAGACATATCCAGGAACAAAAGAGTTGTGAGAAATGGAATTAAAGGGGCCTGTGCCTGCATCTGAGTATGGAGAGCAACAGTGACCTAAAAATGAGGAATTGTAGGTGAAAATTCAGACTGGAATTCTGATAAATGCGGAGTGGCAGATGGTAGCATTGCATAAAGAGATTCTCAATAACCTGTGATCGTTTTCCTTTTCGAAGCATTGAATTTCTCAAAGTAAAAGATGCCAACAAATGTAACACTGCCCATATAATAAATTCAGCAGAATCTTGGAGAAGCTGGAGTTTTAGAGGGAGTGATTCTGTTTTTATAATAAAGTAGTATTAAAAGTTTAGCTTAAAAAAATAACAGATATGTTATACTAACCTGCTCTGTGCAGTGGTTTTGCACAGAGCAGTCCCAATTCTCTTATTATTGGGTCCCCCCCACCAGTGCTCCTGCCCCCTCCCCCCTTAAAGTGGAGTTCCACCTATTTTTTTTTTAAAAAGTCAGCAGCTACAAATACTGCAGCTGCTGACTTTTAAAATAAGGACACTTACCTGTCCAGGGCACCCGCGATGTCAGCAGACAAAGCCGACCCATCCCTCAGCTCTCGGGTGGAGGCGCCACCATCTCCGGTAAGGGAATCAGGAAGTGAAGCCTTGCAGCTTCACTTCCTGGGTCCCTACTGCACATGCACGACTCGCTGGTCCCTGCTGTCTTCTGGGACCTGTGTGTCTCCCAGAAGACAGCGGGGGGAAACGGAGAAGGCACCGGAAGTGGCGTAGATACCCGCGGGTGGCTCGGCTATCTATGCCCGGAAGTGGGAGCAAAATACATGTATTAGACAGGTATCTGCTCCCCCCTCCCCCCTGAAAGGTGCCAAATGTGACACCGGAGGGGGGAGGATTCCGAAAAGCGGAAGTTCCATTTTTGGTTGCTTTAAGTAGTACCCTCTATAGCAAGCCGCTTGCTATGGGGGCACTGGTGAGTACTCAACTGTCACATAAAATAAAATATATGCAATAGTGATGCACCAAAATAAAATTAAAATAATGTGCAAAAATATTCTTGATGGTTAAAATATCTTCAACAAATAAAAATTCATTCAGTGTCTTCACACAACTGCTATGTGCTCCCAGAACTCTCACCTCCAAACAATGTATATCCAGCCTCAAAGATATGGGGGTATCTAGCCTTCAGGCTCCAAGCCACATGATACAATAAATTGCCACACATGATGTGTCAATAGCTTCTCAGGGCACATATAGTAACACCGATATAGTTACATAGTAGGTGAGGTTGAAAAAAGACACAAGTCCATCAAGTCCAACCTATGTCATCAAGTCCAACCTATGGTATCCAACAGAAAGCTCAGGATACCAGGCTTCAAACTTATACCATTTCATTATAGGCTCCGGTTAGTATGGAAATCAAATAAATAAAAATGCCCTCCATAGTGTAGTATGTTAAAACCAAACAGCAATTTATTAAAGACAAATGAAATCTTACATCAAACTATCATAGAAAGTGCAATAGGGTAAAATCACGATGTTTGAGCGCCTTCTCACGTCACTTCCGGTCCACGACTCTATCAGGAAACGCCCTACGCGTTATGTCCAGACATGTGACTTCATCAGGGGAACCGGATTGGCTATTAACTGATTGTATTTATGCACTAGGGACAGAAAGTGTTTCGGCCACCACAAACAGAGCTTGCTTTTGTTTGTCAGCAATGTGAGTGTAATTTCAATCATTTTTATCTGAATAAATACTGTTGGGATGTACTACGCAATGAGGTTTATCTCCTTTTGTCTGCATGGAATGACATGTATTTGATGATTACTGCTGGAGGTTAATTTTTGAACAAGGAGAGTCACATCCAGGTTTGCTGCACCCACTATCCGGTCTGCTGCCATTAAGTGTATGAAGTATGATGGGCTTCCTTCTTACCTGAGTTTACTTTACATAAGCTGATGTGACCTTTGTGATGAGGGTCCACCACATGGAGTAAGCGGATTTATTGTCGGGTGCTGGTGACGGGTCTCCCTATTCCCTGTCTATCACAGATTGAACTACTATCGAACATTTGTTCCTGAATTGTCCTTTTGAGATTTAAAGCGCTGCACACTTACCATATATATCTTATTTTGGACTCCCTTCAATATTGTGCCGGCTGCTTATATCTTATTGAACCAACTGATACTAAAGATCTGTAGCGCAACATATTCTTATTATTTTTTATAATCACTGATTGTCACATTTGTTACACTTTATTTTTATCCTTGATCCAATTGGTAGCATGAAGGGCCTTCACTAGCACACTGGGAAGTACTCGCTCCCGAGCCCTGCTCTATGTGTCCATAGGCCCAACCCCCTCTCTCTCCTCACTGGCTCACTGGCTGTGATTGAGAGCAGTGAGAGCCAATGCTGTCTCAGCCAATGAGGTGAGGGAGTCCTGGGACAGCCAAGGATCTTGTCAACATCGCTGGATCGAGAGGGAGCTCAGGGGAGTTTTAGGGGGGCTGTTGGGGAGCAGCACAGAAGGTTTTTTACCTTCATGCATAGAATGAATAAAGATAAAAAAAACCTTCAGCCTTTATATCCACTTTAGAGATGAGGCTGGAGAACTGATATGTTGTTATCTATATACTGTAATCTCAATGTTTGCTAAATCTCTCAAAGTTCTGTGAATGTCTCGTAGTTCTGCATTGTGGAATTTAAAGCTTATTTATATTACACAACATCCAGACTGTGGGAATTCCCAAACAAGCCCTCCTTTGTGGTTCCCAGGCCAGTATATGGAGGTCTAAGGTCTGGGCTAATCCAAAGTCATCTCAATAGAGACCACTGGACAAATTCTTCAAGGACAAGGCACCAATTATCATAACTCAATGGTATCTTTAGCCCTTTATGTACTAAGAGACTGCTACATCCAAGTGCGTATATGAAATAAATGGGGGTTTTAACTGTAGCAAAGGGTTTGTGCCCATAAATGTATTCCTTTATAAAATGTTATGTGTTTTTTTTTAAATAATGTTTTCTTTCTCTCTTATTTTTTGGCAGGTATATCGCTCATTGGCATTATTGTTGTCTAAACCTCTAAATTCATCTGTGCGCATCCTGAACATCAACAAAAAGGTCACTGACACAAATACTGACAAATATAATGACACATTTAATGTTCCAACTTCCTTATCATATTTACTGATCACAGAAGATGAGACATTCAGTATTAATTATACTGATCCGAATGGTAAGATCATGACTGTCGATTTACAGTAAGAGTTTCTGGATGTATATACTGCATCATTTCCTACAACTGTAAGAGGATAAAACCAATGTCCACCATTTCTATGATAAAATTAAAATTAATCCTTACTGCCAAAATTCACACAGAGTGTCCCCTGAGTCAGCGGGTATCACGTTATTTAACAATTCAAACCCAAACTTAATATAAGGGAATTCTTCTCTTCTTCACAGAAAATTGAGATGTGAACACATTTAATGCATTAGTGGCCCTGGATCCTGTTCATTCCAAGGTTCTTTGTTGATGGACTTTGATGTTGTGTTGGTTGTGTCAGATCAGTTTGAAATATTTCTGAGGTCCTTCAGAATCCAGTGACAGGTACATTTGAAGTGGAGCTGATTACTTCTCACCAACATGTGACCTGCTTCAAGCAGGTATTGCATTGTCATAGACTTGTATAAAGATGCAAAAAACCATTGAAAGTGAACAAACGTCCATTAACACAGGTGCTTATAGATTCCAGGAAAATTCCACACTTTTCTCTACATGTATTTGTGCCAAATACTTCCCACCGGCTGAGCGCCTGGCAGGATGTACAGTATATGAATTTCCTGCATCTCAGGTACCATAGTTGCAGTAATTTTTCACATGATTGTTTTTTGCCATGACATCACAATAATGTCTAGTGATGTTATAAAGGTATTAGTAACATCACAATACCTATTACAATCATATATTGAATCTTAGATCACAATAACAACTGACATCATAGATAATAGCCAAGGTTTTAGCCAATAAATTGAAAGAGGTGATAACACATATTATTCATCCTGATCAAGCTGGCTTTATTCCTAACATGTCAACAGCTGTTAATATTAGGCAAGCTTATCTTAATATGCAGATCCTGGAGACTAACCATACTGATTGGGCCTCCCTGGCACTGGATGCCATTAAGGCATTTGACGGTGTAGAATGGCCCTATCTTTGGGCCATTCTGGAGAAAGTTGGTGTGGGGGGTACATTCTGTCAACGGGTTCAACGTCTTTAGTTTAGCCCTAGGGCTTCAATCAGGGTTAATGGCTTACAGTCTTCCTATTTTTAGAAATTTGAGTTGGGGAAATAAGACCCCCCATATCAAACGAAGGATCCTACAATATGCAAAGGAGGATGGGGGGTTAGCGGCCCCAAACCCGAGGATTTATTTTCTTGCTGCTCAATTGCAACATCTAGTACAGTGGGAATCAGAGGCCTCAACTGCTCCCTTATCTGGCTTAGTCTCTTTTGGTTTCCAAGGATGCCAGCTGCTATTTGCCCTGGAGGGGGCATCGGGGTGCTCCTTCTTTTCTAATATACCCACCCTGGTACTTATATATAAGGTGTGGGAATCTGTTAAAAAGATAATGGGGGGTTTCCTCCCTAACTAAATATATCCCTATTTGGGGCATTTAAAGACTACCAGAGATATTGACCCTCCAGGGCTTTCAGCGATGGGAACAAGTGGGGATTTTTAGCCTCTCAACTTTATGAAAGGGGTGTACTTAAATCTTTTGATCAGTTGGTAAGGGAATTTTATTTGAACCCTAGATGGTTCTATCAATTTTTGCAGTTGCGACTTGGCTTATATGCCAAATTTACCTCTTCTCCTGTTTTGTTTCCCCCGGTCCCAGTCTTGGAAAGAGTGGTTCAGGCATCCGCTACCAAAGGCCTAATATCCGATACGTATAAGTCTCTATTACAGTGTACTTCTAATAAGTTTTATTGTACATCTAGAGAGAAATGGGAGCGCAATATTGGTCTTATCTCTGATTGTGTCTGGGATAGGATTCTTCGGGCTCTTTCCCTTGTATCTCTTTCACCCTCATTTAAATTAACACAGATTTTATATTTTACACAGGGCGTATAGGACCCCAGAATTTTTGTTTAATATTGGCTTGACAACCGACTCGGCTTGCTCCAGATGTGGCAATCCGGGGTCATTGATACATTTACGATGGCGTTGCCCGAAACTTCAGAGGTATTGGTCAGAGGTTTTGGGTAGTCTTAGATTTGAATCTTTCAGTGGATCCTTTTATATGTCTACTGGGCTATCTTGATAAGGTGGCTTACTGTTGCACGAGTGCTCTTTGTGGCTAGGAGACAAATTGCCATTGGGTTGACCTCTCCTCACCCTCTGACTATATCTGATTGGATATTTGATCTGAATAGATCCATTTTCTATGAGAGGCATGTTTTCTTTATGAGGAATTTATCTAGGAGGTCTGATAATATTTGGAAGCCATGGCTTGACCATATGGATATGGGACTGAGTTAGGAGGTATCTTTGCCAGACTATAGACGTATGGAAAAAGAAAATCAGTTTTTTATTTATAGGTTAAAAGAATTGTGTATTGACTTGATAATGGAAGGAGTGGGAGAAGGGGTGGGTTCAAATTGCCCCCTTTTTTTTGTGCTTTGTTTATGTTTTTTGTGCTTTGATTTTAATGTTATGTTTGTGTATATGTTGTTGTTGTATAAAAAAATAAAATAAAATTTCATTAAAAAAAAAACAACTGATATCATGATACTGAATGTTATAACTCAAAATGTTTTATGATAGCGATGACAGCGATAACTTAAGTGTGTCAGTGGTGCTCCAGGTGAACAGAGACAAGGTGAAAAAGCTGCAAGAGAGATCCTTCTAAGTATAGTATTCAGTTTTACTTATATGGAAAGGATAGCAGAAAGTGAAGTAAGGGCATGATCACATCCAAAGGGTTGCTGGAAATCCATCCTAGAGTCAAGCTACCTAATTTAGCACATGTGGAGAATATGACTGTCTCCATGCAGAGTGTGGATGGTCAAACCCTAATGCTCATCGGGGACTTCCATTGTGTTAGGCTATAATCAGATCCAGTGAACAATGGTAAAGGGTTTGAGTCCCCAAACTATAACTAAATTGTGGTCAGAAGAGGTGCTTATTAAATAAAAAGGAGGTTCCAAATGGATCCTTCAGGAAGGTCAGTATTTATTGATCATAAGAACAGGTTAAAACACTCCATTAAAGAGGGAGTCCACCTAAACCGCCTAAAAAAAAATATATTAAAAGCCAGCAGCTATAAATACTGCAGCTGCTGACTTTTAATAAATGGCCACTTACCTGTCCCAGAGTCCAGCGATGTCGGCAGCCGATGTCGAGAACCCGCTCGGTTCTCAGCAGCTGCCGCCGCCATCCTAGGTGAGGGAATCAGGAAGTGAAGCATTGCGGCTTCACTTCCCGGTTCCCTACTGCGCATGCGCGAGTCACGCTGCGCATCGTAACTGGTCCCCGCTATCTCCTGGGAGCTGTGTGTTTCCCAGGAGACAGCGCGGAGGGACAGGAAGAGGCATAGACTCCCATTGGAGTCTATGCCGGAAGTGGGTGCAAATACCTGTCTTAGACAGGTATCTGCACCCCCCTCCCCCCTGAAAGGTGCCAAATGTGACACCGGAGGGGGGGAGGGTTCCGAAAAGTGGAAGTTCCATTTTTGTGTGGAACTCCGCTTTAATGTGAATCATGGCTCTTTTGTGGTCACTTCATCAGGGAAAGGTGTACTGTACACTTTAATGGGTGGGATCTCTGTGAATTCCTTCTTCCTGGACTGACAGTATACTGGAAGCAACTTTTTATTCAAAGGCGCCATTGCTGACCACACTTTGGTTCCATTTTGGGGCCTCATCACCTTTACCATATAACTATAGAATATAACTGTGATATTATCACGCTACTTATAGCATCACACAAAGATTGAATTGTTACAACCATGCTGTAGGCGCTTTTGAGTGCCCTGATTTTCTGGCTCGGAACCAGAAAGGGTTGGAGCAGAAACAGGAGAAAGAGACCAATGATATGGAAGACATGGAGGACAAGTAACAGCTTCACTAGCTTTTAGCTTTTCTGCTACTAACCTCAGAAACAATTGAGTCTGTCGTAAGTGAACTAATACGGTTTCAATCACCTACTACTAACCTCAAAACATTTCAATACAGATACCCAGGGATGCTCTAGATCTATTAGGACCCTGGCAAAACACTTACCCTTTCTCTGTATCCTAGTCTAAAAAGGTTGCAGAATGTTGAGATATCAAAAGGAGCCTAAATGAGTGTCCAGTTATTCATTATGATTAGCCGGTTCATCTCTATTAAAAGACATTAACCACAGAAACTCTTTTGCTACTCAGCAAACAATTCATATATCATTGCTATTACTGTGTATATTATAATTATTAATATGTCATAGGTAAGACATCTAGCCAGCTTAGTGTTACTATGGAGGTAATATTTTGTGGATGCCATGAAATCAATACATACATGTTGAGGAATTTGTAGAATTTGTTGGGATTGGATTTCCACTTTTAGAAGCTTTTATCTGAAATTCTTCAACCAAAGAAAAATGTAATCTGTCTGTACACCGCCCACTTTCCCTATATGAATGCTATTGGTTGAATATTAGACTTACAAATGTGTGATAACAAAATACATTTATTAGCCTTGTTTTCAATGTATAACTGTAATTAAATTGTATCTATTTATTTACTCTTTATTATTTTAGGAAACACATTACCATTTGAAAAAAATCCAAACTACTACTACTACGATTACTACTATTACTATCAGTATTACGATTACTACTACGATCCTGCTATTCTAAGTTCTCATTTGATAAAACGTCCGGCTGCGGGATCCTGGATTCTGAATGCTCAGGGGAGTACATCACTTTCTGTTCAGATATTGGGATTTACTGGTAAGTATTATCATCTTGCAGTATATGAATAATTCTGAATCTGACAGGTCCTCTCCTATGACTTGTCTAATAGAGTCATTCTCAGTATTTGGATAATGTTAAATTCAGATCAGAGTTAATGGATTTGTTAAATTCAGGTAACAATGAATCCAGATTGTGGTGTGTTTTTTGGCATTTCAGACTCCAAAACGTCTTCTGGGAGCCATGTGACCTCCATTGAGCCAATCTTTTTTGCTGTGATCCCACAAAATGTTCTTTCCCCCCTCTGGTATGAAAGGAAGTCCCCTCCCAGAGTTCATATCTCCCCATTGTAGTTGAGGGAGAAGGAATGGGGAAATTGTTGTGGTAGCATAGAGTA
Source organism: Lithobates clamitans (assembly GCA_037952925.1). Classification (NCBI taxonomy): domain Eukaryota; kingdom Metazoa; phylum Chordata; class Amphibia; order Anura; family Ranidae; genus Lithobates; species Lithobates clamitans. The sequence continues at coordinate 2,043,463 of JBBGZY010001322.1, read as the reverse complement.
GAAGAGCTTTTTACAGCAGTTTGCCACAGTAAGGACAGCCCATGCTAATGTTAGTGTTCTCTTTTAAATTGTTGTACAAAAAGAAACAGATTTATTTTTTTCAGTGCATCCTCTTAACAGCACAAACATTGTATCAGTCTGTGACTTCGACTATTGGCAGTCAATGTATACTGTTGTAGTCTATTGGCTTACCAATTGTCACCTGGTACAGTTTTTTAAATAATTGCCTCACACTATTTATACATCTATGCCTACTGCTGTTGTTATCTTTCTATCCCAAGGCTCCTGCCACTTTCCAGGCCCACTCACCTAGTAACATCTAAGTATCCTTGGCATTATTTTTGGAATAAGAGTCTTGCATGCTAAAGCCCCATACACGTGATCAAACGCTCTGACGGGAAATGTACGATGACAGGCTGTTGCCGGTAAATCCGACCGTGTGTACGCTCCATCGGACAATTGTTGTCGGACTTTCCGCCAACAAATGTTGGCTAGCAAGTTTTAACATTTTCTGCGGATTTTCGGATTTTCCGAGCGTGTGTACACAAGTCCGTCGGACAAAAGTACAGAGTACAAACACACACATGCTCAGAAGCAAGGACGAGCCAGAAGCGGTCGGTCTTGTAAACCAGCGTTTGTAATGGAGAATTAACATTCGTGACATGGAAAATTCTGAAATCTCGAAATGCAGCGCACAATTCTCTTCTTCTTTAATGGAATAATAATGAAGCTGCTTTGCTGGTGATACTGATGGAGTTATTGAAAACAAATTTTCAAAGGCTTTTTTTTTTAATGATATCAGGAATAATATTATTATGCTTTTTTAAATTTATTATTACACCATTATCCCAAAGTTTTTAAGATAAAAGATACAACTATGTTGGTGTCCCTTGTCAATTTTACATTGTATTTTTTAAAATGTAACTGCCAACTCCCAAACTGTCATTTGAAGTAAAACACATAGCCAAGTATTATTCTCCACATTTTTTTTTATTGTGCATTAAAAAAGAAAACAAATAAAATTAGACATGCTATCTGCCAATATAACTTAACCAAAAAGTGCATTCTATGCATCCAAAATTATAGAAAATTTACCAAATCAAATCATTATTCAACCAAAAAAATCATTTTAAAGCAATAACTCCAAGGCCGATAATAAATAATGCTTTATCTCCTCGAAAAGCACTAAATTGAAAGTGCTAAATAAAAAGAACAAAAAAGAAAAACGCAAATCAACACTTACCAAACTTCTACTAACACGAAATTAGCAGAAGGATCCCAAAGGGTGGCGCTAAAGAGCTGAAAAACCACATAGTATGTCTAGTACATCACTGCGTACGTAATTGTTGGCCAACAATTGTGTGGTCGTGTGTACACAAGACAAGTTTGGTCCAACTCTCTTCAGACGAAATTGTACAGATTTGTTGACCAACAATTCGATTGTGTGTACGAGGCTTTACATTGCTTCCTGCTGTATTCCTTACTGCTGTTGTCTGAGACCTTATTTACCTTTTAGCTTTTAAAAAAATGCATTGTAGTCAAATGAAAAAGTGACATTGAAGTGTCTAACGCCAGAATGTTTTTTTTTTACCTTAAAGGTGAAGCACAGCCAAAGCTCGTTTGGCTGTACTTTTCCTGTCAATTATAGAAGTGTAGTTCATTCTGCACTCCTGTGACGCATTTTCAGCTGGCAGCGGACTGAAGCCCATTGTCGGCTGACATTACAAAGCCGGTCCAGGCTGAGGAAAGATCGCGACCATATGGTCAGGATACACCCACATGCCTGGACTGGCATCCGGCTCAGTCTCTAAGCAAGCCACCAATAGCCTGAGCTAGCCATCCCTGCCCTCTCCACAACTCAGCACTCCAGTGAATGGGGGGCAGAGCAGTGAGCCAGTGCCTGACAGTCACCGGCTCTCTGCTCACAGAGCTCCAAAAACTGAGCGATCAGTGGTGTTTGATTGCTCGGTTCTCAGTCATAGATGGGGAAGGCTAGGCTGGATTTCACAGCACCTAGGCTCCTGTAGATGTCAATGGAAGCCAGGGGCAACAGACTATCTGTGGCAGTACATCAAAGGAGCACACGCTTTAGTATTGGCAAAGACAGTTATTGATAAATAGGTGCATTATGGCAACATGGATGAGTCAGCCTCATACAGGTCCATCAGTCTCTCAGCTCCTCTGGAAACAGCTAGGACAGGGTGGGTTCAACAGCAGCTAGGTTCCTTTAGATGTCAATGGAAACATTGGAGAGCAAAGGAGGAGCAGAAGACGGCCAGTGGTGGAATGCACATGGCTGCAGAAGAGACGTCACATATGACGGGGCGTGGTTACCCATTTCAAGGTTGGCCGCCTCTTTTTCAAACCAATAGAGACAGAGATAGGCAAGGCTGGCTTATATACAGGAAGATGACAACAGGGCCCAGCATGTAAATATGGCAGAACTTATTAAAATTACTAGCAGCCCACACCGATTCAGCTTGGAGGCATTTCACCAACCTGAAAATGCATATGAAGTTTTATTTTGGATAAAATTGATTAAATGGCTTGCATTCATTCTTTCTGCATGTGGCATTAATTATGCTGTGCACATTTTCAAATTCTTTTGACTTAAAAGAAAGAAGCTCACCTATGTACTGCTTACAATTGTTGCTTCAAAATACAACTTCACAAGCATTTTCATTGGTTTGAGAAAGAAGCAACCTCACCTTAAAACTATGCCCCCAAGCACATTAATACACTTCTGGAGCCACGTGCCTTCCACCACAGGCTGACTTCTGTCCTCAAGGAAAGATTACTCCTGCGCTTGTGAGGGTCTTGTTTGGGTTTGAGAAGAGTAGTATTGTGAACTGTAGCAAAGCTAAAAGAGATGGTATTGCATGTCCCGCTGCCCAGAAATTGAACCCGGGGTGGTCAGGTAAGGCTATATGGAGAGTGATGGATGATGGGCGTGTGATCAATAGCTCACATCAAAACATGTAAAATTTATTTCAGAGGAAATAGAAAGCAAATAAAAGCAATTGAATAATACCAATACTACGTATCATGCAAACAGGTAACAAAATATAAAAGACATGGAAAATTAAAAATGGGTTAAAAATATCATGAGCCCATGTTAAGGCGGGTGTTTAGAGTTGGCTAACGCGTTTCGAGGATAACCTCTTCATCAGAGCCTATTGAGAACCAGGGTGCAGTCTCTATATGGCAGTATGCCAAAATATGTACATCAACATAATGGCTAGTTGGAAAAAACGGCCTGAAATGGAAGATGCGATTTTCTGTGTTCCATACCAGTCCACGTTCAAGCGTTCTAGGTGGAACAGAGATCAGAAAGGAATATATATATATATATATATATATATATATAAATGTGTACACAAATTATAGACACGTGTGCACCTGTGTGCACATGCACAGGCACACACGTATGCACAAACAATATAAAAAACATATATATATGTGTATATATACATACACATATATAGAGAGACAGAATTTCAGCTAAAAATGCAGTATGGGGCACATGGCAAGAATATGCAACAAGAAAACAAACAAACAAACAAAAAACGCATGATGGGTAAATATGCATAAAACAATAAGTGAATAAAAATACATGGATCGATGAATGAATATGATAGACTGGAAACACATATATGTACAGAGAATTGGTAGAGGAACAATATCTATCCCAATTAGATGGGGCATTTAGTGTTTAGAAATAACATAGATGAATGGTCAAGGATAGATAAATATAATTACATACATACGCATACATGTATGACTCAGAGGAGTTTAATTTGAGAAATTGTTGTATTAATTTGAAAGACATATATATGTTGGTGAGTGAGAAAGGTAAGTGGGGAGATGACGAACTGGTGCCTTGTCATGTGAAAACACACCTACCTATGTGATAGTTGATGGTGTGTGTGTTCTCCTTTAAGTTTGTAGAGAAAGGATTGTGGGGTAGGTGTGGACCTGAAGGAGGGGGGAGGGAGAGAGGAAACATGATTTTAAAAGAACCCACGATTGTGACCTGGGGGAGATCCCTCAGGATACTGACAGGCAATCATAAAATGGCATATAGCTAGATACATGGAAAGGCTGTGTACCTGTCACGGGCTGGGTGGAAGAGAGATTATTTGACCTGTGTACTCCTGGGAAGGTGCTGTCCAGTTTATGGAGGATGGAGGGGGTGAAGATCTCATGAGAGAATGCTGCAGCCGTGTGTGTCCGCAGCAGTCTCTCTGTTTCAGGTGAAGAAGGCCGTAAATCACATAGGAGGTGCCGCAATTAATGAATTGGCCAATCTTATGGTTCCGGCCGTCTGTTCCAGTGACTTCTTTTTTTCTATGTGCCATGAAAGGGCAAGCTCCACAGTTTCTAATTCCACATTTGTAATTACCCTTCTGGTCAAACAGGGATGTCCAACGGCCTGTAGGTGTCTTGGTTTGGTTCAGAGGTTTGCGTACTCTGCTTGGTGCTATTAGACCTCTAAGGTCTTTTGCTTTCCGGAATACAACTTCAGGTTTGGATGGTAAGACTGAATTAAGGATGGGATCTTGCTTGAGAATTTTCCAGTTTTTCTGGATGGCTCTCTGTATGTCAAAGGCTTTGGTGTTGTATTGTGTGCTAAATCTGATGGAGTTCTAATCTGCCTAATCTGCCCATGCGGGCTACTGTATGTCGGACGCACAACACGTCCTTTGAGGACAAGGTTTAGCGAGCACAAATGCAGCATCATCAACAGCAATACACACCATCGGTCCATAAAAAATAAGAAAAACCAAAACTACTCAGTACCCAGGCACTTCAGAGAGCACCACAATGGAAACCCAATAGGTCTAAAAGTGTTTGGTATTGAAACCATCAAAAAAGACGATGATACTGGGAGGAGATTCAAAAAACTCTGCAGACAAGAATCCTTCTGGATGTTCTCTCTCGGGTCAATGGTTCCTGATGGATTAAACGAAGACCTGGAAATCCATGGCATCATCTAGTTCCAAATTTACACAAGCATCCATCATCACCATTCCCCGCCCTGAGCACTTCGCACCTACCCCTGTCCCATTCTGTCTATCCCATCCTCAGCCGACTTGTCATTTCCATCATTTTTTCATAATAATGATAGTGATAATAATAATTTAACAATTTTACAATATAAACGATTGTTCTATTTTTTGAATTTTTCATTGTTTTCGTCATTGTCGTTATCACTTTTATTATTATTATCAAACATATTTTTATTTTTATTTTTATTTATATTTATTTTTATTTTTATTTTTATTTTTATTTTTATTACAACTATATATATTTTTCATTCATTATTATCATTTTCATCATTCATTTTCATTTTTTCCTGTTTTTCTTTCCATGTTAATTTCATCATCATCATCATCATTTTCAATTTCATTCCATTTAAATTTTTATTTTTATTTTTATTTTTATTTCAATTAATTTAATTTCTATTTTTCATTTAATTTGTCTTCCAACACACATCCCCCCTCCCCATCCCGATGCTCCTGTATACCTGAGTCGCCTGTGTGTGTGTGTGTGTCTACATTTGTTCCACACGACACACACCAGACCAGCTCATTTTCCGCCTGGAGCTCTTTTCGTCTCCAGGCGCTGACAGGAGTCAGATCATGTGACCGCCCTTGGAGCGCACAACCACGCCCACCCGCCTGACGGTGTGCGTTCCATTGCCGGCCACACACACACCTCCCATTCATCCTATCCCCTTGCAGCCCACGCTCAGGCCCGCCCCCACAACCGGCTTTTAAGCAACTATCCTGGTCTGCCATCCTCCTTCACCTGAAACAGAGAGACTGCTGCGGACACACACGGCTGCAGCATTCTCTCATGAGATCTTCACCCCCCTCCATCCTCCATAAACTGGACAGCACCTTCCCAGGAGTACACAGGTCAAATAATCTCTCTTCCACCCAGCCCGTGACAGGTACACACCCTTTCCATGTATCTAGCTATATGCCATTTTATGATTGCCTGTCAGTATCCTGAGGGATCTCCCCCAGGTCACAATCGTGGGTTCTTTTAAAATCATGTTTCCTCTCTCCCTCCCCCCTCCTTCAGGTCCACACCTACCCCACAATCCTTTCTCTACAAACTTAAAGGAGAACACACACACCATCAACTATCACATAGGTAGGTGTGTTTTCACATGACAAGGCACCAGTTCGTCATCTCCCCACTTACCTTTCTCACTCACCAACATATATATGTCTTTCAAATTAATACAACAATTTCTCAAATTAAACTCCTCTGAGTCATACATGTATGCGTATGTATGTAATTATATTTATCTATCCTTGACCATTCATCTATGTTATTTCTAAACACTAAATGCCCCATCTAATTGTTATAGATATTGTTCCTCTACCAATTCTCTGTACATATATGTGTTTCCAGTCTATCATATTCATTCATCGATCCATGTATTTTTATTCACTTATTGTTTTATGCATATTTACCCATCATGCGTTTTTTGTTTGTTTGTTTGTTTTCTTGTTGCATATTCTTGCCATGTGCCCCATACTGCATTTTTAGCTGAAATTCTGTCTCTCTATATATGTGTATGTATATATACACATATATATATGTTTTTTATATTGTTTGTGCATACGTGTGTGCCTGTGCATGTGCACACAGGTGCACACGTGTCTATAATTTGTGTACACATTTATATATATATATATATATATATATATATATTCCTTTCTGATCTCTGTTCCACCTAGAACGCTTGAACGTGGACTGGTATGGAACACAGAAAATCGCATCTTCCATTTCAGGCCGTTTTTTCCAACTAGCCATTATGTTGATTTACATATTTTGGCCTACTGGCATATAGAGACTGCACCCTGGTTCTCAATAGGCTCTGATGAAGAGGTTATCCTCGAAACGCGTTAGCCAACTCTAAACACCTGCCTTAACATGGGCTCATGAAATTTTTAACCCATTTTTAATTTTCCATGTCTTTTATATTTTGTTACCTGTTTGCATGATACGTAGTATTGGTATTATTCAATTGCTTTTATTTGCTTTCTATTTCCTCTGAAATAAATTTTACATGTTTTGATGTGAGCTATTGATCACGCGCCCATCATCCATCACTCTCCATATAGCCTTACCTGACCACCCCGGGGTCAATTTCTGGGCAGCGGGACATGCAATACCATCTCTTTTAGCTTTGCTACAGTTCACAATACTACTCTTCTCAAACCCAAACAAGACCCTCACAAGCGCAGGAGTAATCTTTCCTTGAGGACAGAAGTCAGCCTGTGGTGGAAGGCACGTGGCTCCAGAAGTGTATTAACCACTTCCCGCCCGCCCTATGGAGGATTGACGTCCGGGAAGTGGTTCTGTTATCCTGACTGGACGTCATATGACGTCCAGCAGGATAACATGCCGCAGCGCGCCCCCGGGGGCGTGCATGACGGCGATCGGTGGCTCGGTGTGTTAGTCTGACACACCGCTACACACCGATCTTGGTAAAGAGCCTCCGGCGGAGGCTCTTTACCACTTGATCAGCTGTGTCCAATCACGGCTGATCACGCTGTCAATAGGAAGTGCCGTTGATCGGCTCTTCCTCACTCGCGTCTGACAGACGCGAGTAGAGGAGAGCCGATCGGCGGCTCTCCGGGCAGGGGGGGTCTGCGCTGATTGTTTATCAGCGCAGCCCCCCCGCAGATCACCACACTGGACCACCAGGGAAGGGGCAACATGTGGATGGCCAGGTATGTACCCCATGGCCATTCACATGTGCCCAGTGTGCCAAATCTGTGCCAATCAGTGCCCACAAATGGGCACTGATTGGCACCATTATGTTGCAGTGATGCCCAGCAATACCACCCTTAGGGGCATCACTGCAAACAAGCAGTGTCATCAGTGCCACCCATCAGTGTCCATTCATGCAACCTGTCAGTGCCCATCCGTGCCTATCAGTGCCCATCCGTGCCCATCTGTGCCAACTATCAGTGCCACCCATAAGTGCCCATCAATGCCACCAACGAGTGCCCATCAATGCCACCTATGAGTGCCCATCAGTGCTGCCTATAAGTGCCCATCCGTGCCACCTATGAGTGCCCCATACCAGTGCCACCTATCAGTGCCCATCAGTGCCACCTCATCAGTGCCACCTCATTGGTGCCCATCAGTGCCGCCGTACCAGTGCCCGTCAGTGCAGCCATATTAGTGCCCGTCATTGAAGAAGAAAATGTACTTATTTACAAAAAGTTTTAACAGAAACAAAGAAAAACTTGTTTTTTTCCAAAATGTTCGGTCTTTTTTTATTTGTTGTGCAAAAAATAAAAGCCGCAGAGGTGATCAAATACCACCAAAAGAAAGCTCTATTTGTGGGAACAAAATGATAAAAAATTTGTTTGGGTACAGTGTAGCATGACCGCGCAATTGTCATTCAAATTGCGACAGCGCTGAAAGCTGAAAATTGGCCTTGGCGGGAAGGTGTCTAAGTGCCTGGTATTGAAGTGGTTAATGTGCTTGGGGGCATAGTTTTAAGGTGAGGTTGCTTCTTTCTCAAACCAATGAAAATGCTTGTGAAGTTGTATTTTGAAGCAACAATTGTAAGCAGTACATAGGTGAGCTTCTTTCTTTTAAGTCAAAAGAATTTGAAAATGTGCACAGCATAATTAATGCCACATGCAGAAAGAATGAATGCAAGCCATTTAATCAATTTTATCCAAAATAAAACTTCATATGCATTTTCAGGTTGGTGAAATGCCGCCAAGCTGAATCGGTGTGGGCTGCTAGTAATTTTAATAAGTTCTGCCATATTTACATGCTGGGCCCTGTTGTCATCTTCCTGTATATAAGCCAGCCTTGCCTATCTCTGTCTCTATTGGTTTGAAAAAGAGGCGGCCAACCTTGAAATGGGTAACCACGCCCCGTCATATGTGACGTCTCTTCTGCAGCCATGTGCATTCCACCACTGGCCGTCTTCTGCTCCTCCTTTGCTCTCCAATGTTTCCATTGACATCTAAAGGAACCTAGCTGCTGTTGAACCCACCCTGTCCTAGCTGTTTCCAGAGGAGCTGAGAGACTGATGGACCTGTATGAGGCTGACTCATCCATGTTGCCATAATGCACCTATTTATCAATAACTGTCTTTGCCAATACTAAAGCGTGTGCTCCTTTGATGTACTGCCACAGATAGTCTGTTGCCCCTGGCTTCCATTGACATCTACAGGAGCCTAGGTGCTGTGAAATCCATCCTAGCCTTCCCCATCTATGACTGAGAACCGAGCAATCAAACACCACTGATCGCTCAGTTTTTAGAGCTCTGTGAGCAGAGAGCCGGTGACTGTCAGGCACTGGCTCACTGCTCTGCCCCCCATTCACTGGAGCACTGAGTTGTGGAGAGGGCAGGGATGGCTAGCTCAGGCTATTGGTGGCTTGCTTAGAGACTGAGCCGGATGCCGCTCCAGGCATGTGGGTGTATCCTGACCATATGGTCGCGATCTTTCCTCAGCCTGGACAGGCTCTGTAATGTCAGCCGACAATGGGCTTCAGTCCGCTGCCAGCTGAAAATGCGTCACAGGAGTGCAGAATGAACTACACTTCTATAATTGACAGGAAAAGTACAGCCAAACGAGCTTTGGCTGTGCTTCACCTTTAAGGTAAAAAAAAAACATTCTGGCGTTAGACACTTCAATGTCACTTTTTCATTTGACTACAATGCATTTTTTTAAAAGCTAAAAGGTAAATAAGGTCTCAGACAACAGCAGTAAGGAATACAGCAGGAAGCAATGTAAAGCCTCGTACACACAATCGAATTGTTGGTCAACAAATCTGTAGAATTTTGTCCGAAGGGAGTTGGACCAAACTTGTCTTGTGTACACACGACCACACAATTGTTGGCCAACAATTACGTACGCAGTGATGTACTAGACATACTATGTGGTTTTTCAGCTCTTTAGCGCCACCCTTTGGGATCCTTCTGCTAATTTCGTGTTAGTAGAAGTTTGGTGAGTGTTGATTTGCGTTTTTCTTTTTTGTGCTTTTTATTTAGCGCTTTCAATTTAGTGCTTTTCGAGGAGATAACGTGTTATTTATTATCGGCCTTGGAGTTATTGCTTTAAAATGATTTTTTTGGTTGAATAATGATTTGATTTGGTAAATTTTCTATAATTTTGGATGCATAGAATGCACTTTTTGGTTAAGTTATATTGACAGATAGCATGTCTAATTTTATTTGTTTTCTTTTTTAATGCACAATAAAAAAAATGTGGAGAATAATACTTGGCTATGTGTTTTACTTCAAATGACAGTTTGGGAGTTTGCAGTTACATTTTAGGCTCTGATGAAGAGGTTATCCTCGAAACGCGTTAGCCAACTCTAAACACCCTCTAAACACCCGCCTTAACATGGGCTCATGATATTTTTAACCCATTTTTAATTTTCCATGTCTTTTATATTTTGTTACCTGTTTGCATGATACGTAGTATTGGTATTATTCAATTGCTTTTATTTGCTTTCTATTTCCTCTGAAATAAATTTTACATGTTTTGATGTGAGCTATTGATCACGCGCCCGTCATCCATCACTCTCCATATATGACTTCTGTCCTCCATTGATCTCCAAGGATTCCACCGACATCTACACACAACCGCGTAATTGTCAGTTAAAATGACACAGTGCTGAATCGCAAAAAATGTTCTGGTCATTAAGGGGGTTACACCTTCCGGGGCTGAAGTGGTTGAAGTGCTTTATTACTGCACTTAGAAGTGCCTACTTATCTGCTTTTTTTTCCTATAGAGTTTCCTTCCCTCTACTGAAGTGATGCTTTCAAGAGCCAGTCATGTACTGTTTGTTAAAGTCTCCTTGTTATCCAGAGCGCCCTATTCACCACACTCCTTAAACTAAAGTGTCTTAAGCTACGCATAATTCCTTAATCTTAGACAGTCACTCTCTTCAGGACACAGATCTGATTGCATCATTGTGCCATAATCTCCACTCCTATGCTGTCAATTACAGCTTGTGAGGAGATATTGAGGGTGGGGCCAAGCTGAACTCTGTGTATCAATGGACACACAGAGCGTGGCTTGAGAGAGAGCCTGCATGAGTGACTATGGGGGCACTCAGCAGAGGGAGGAGCCAGCAGCACTTGCAGGGGACCTAAGAAGAGGAGGACTGGGGAAACTATGAGCAAAACCATTACACGGAGCAGGCAAGTATGACTTATTTGTTAATTTTAAAAATTAGGTTTACAATCACTTTAAGCTAAACAAGATAGATAAAACAAGAAGGCTCTGAGACAATGGGTGTCTAAGGATTTCTCCTGTGGGTCTAATGTCAGCTCTTCTAGACTGCTAGACTTCACATTTTAATTTACCTCAACAGCCTCATTAATAAGACCCCCTGCCACCACCAAAGTCCCATAGAACCTGCTATAGCTATAGTTTTTTCCACTGCTGTAATGTTCAAAATCCTCAAATTCCACTCTAATTTATCTATTTATTATTTTCTATCACTAAATATATGTTTTTAAAGCAAGGGCCTCAATTCTGCATGAATGTAATGCTAACAACACATAGTACAGCATCATGTAGAGTGAAATGTGAGCAATGTATTGTTGGCAGAGTGTAAATGAGAACTTTATAACTATTGTTGGCACAAAATGTCACTTTATCTGGAATGATGATTTGCTAATTGCAAGAGATGAATGCTGAGGAACACAACCTAATGTTTTTTTTTTTTTTTAACTTTTTTTTGTAGAGTTGGACAAACCAGGTAAGCTCACCGTATGATAGTTTTGTGGTTTCTTTATATGTAAATATTACAGTTCTGTTATCTTCCTATTATGTGTAGATATCACCGGTCTATAGACGATATTCAATATGGTCGCCACCCCTGAGATTTACAGAACAAAACTTCTGCTTTTACTTTAGTTTGTTTTCTACAAAATTACACCAAACTTGGTGATACTTTTTCAGCTTTGGATGTTTCCTGATCACCCCGGCTGAGAAGTTTATTAAGGGACATTTTTTAAGTAAATTAGTGATAAATATAAATACAAATCAGGCATTGTGTCAGTTAGCAAAGTCTGTGCAACAGTGTGTTTATGCATTTGTGACCCCTGCATCATAGTGCAAAAGATTAATACATTTTGTAGGTCACTAGATCTGAGACAAGTTTACTACTGAAGATGAGGCAGATTTTCACACAAAACAAACACGTAATTAAGAAGTGGTCAATGGTCGGGTTTATTCTGTCACAGAACTATCTATTTTTTTTTTTTTACTTAAATTAGTCTTTATTTCATTTTTGTAAACGTAACAGTGATTGATGTAGAGAGGAGAGCTATTACATACAAAATTAAAAGGCACAAAGGTGCAAGAACACATCAGGTTCAATAATTTGAGCGTTATGCTTATGATATGAAATCATACATTGATGTATGAGACAGCAAATCCAAGTTGAAATTATTACAGTAATTTCAAAGTTTTTGAGAACTACTTTAGCATGTTAAGTTCAAAATAGAAGGTTTAAACCAAAGCAAGCAATAATCTCGATACCTAATCATTTCTTTCCTTGATGTCAATTATTTCCAATGGGGATGGTGGATTAATAGCCCTGGGACCCTAAGTGTATTCTGTACCGATGATTGGAATGGTCACAGCATTCTACTACTATTATCCCAATGTGATGTGTAGCCTGCTTCCTTGGTGATGTGTAGCCTGCTTACATACACTGAAGGACCTCTGTGGGAATACTTGGGCAATCAGTATGATGGTTGGATGAAAGATTTGGAGCACCACACCCAAATTGCATTCAGTGTACATAGTCTGGTTGAAAAAAGTCCATCCAGTTCAACCAATAGAAGGGGACAAAATAAACAAAAAAACTCCCATTATATGCAATTGTACATATAAACAATCTTATACCCACTTTTGATGCAGAGGAAGGCAAAAAAAAAAAAACAAAACAGCAAAGCATGTTCCAATTTGCTCCAGCAAGGGGAACAAATTCCTTTCTGATCCCCCACAGAGGAAATTGAATATTCCCTTCATCAACTTTACCTATAAATATGTTAAACACTAAAATGTTAAAATCCAAAATATGTAATGGACTCAACAGCCAAATGTGTTTCATGGACCTCAGCTCACCCCCATCATCAGAGCTTAACGTGGTAGCCCAGCGCTGTAGGGCTCTGTTTGTAGGTAAATCTCTCATAATGTGCTAGTATGATGTAAAAACTAGTACATTATGATTTCAACCCGTAAGGGGGCATGTTTTTGGACTTTCTCAAGGAGAATTTACTACCGCTTTGAGGGAATGGTTTTCGGAGGACTGAAGCTGGAAATATTATGAGGATAATTGTGTACCAAATATCCCAATCTCCTTGTTGCATTCATCAGCTGCTGAAAGTTCTGAAGGAGAATCAAGACTTTTAGTACACAATTATCCTGATCCTAATTCGAGCTTGTGTGTTCGTGCTCTCCAAAACCCCTTTTCCCCAGCCCTAATGAAGGGGGTGGGCTGAGTCCTCTAAAACTTATCAAGATCATTGCTGACACTACCTGAAACTGATACTAATTTAAAAAAATATATTTTTTTAAAACCCTGTCAAAAATATACTGATCTTGACCTTGGACCCTGACCTCAACCTTTTACTCTGACCTTGACCCACACACTAACCCAGGCACTGACCTAGATCAAACCTTGATCTAGGTATTTTTACACTTTTTTTTCTCTCTCTGCAAGGATAGATAAAGATACAATGTATATTTCCCAACCGTTCACAGAGAGAGAAACTTGGGGATGGGCTTCACAGTGACTAATCACTGTGATAACTAATCAGGGGCTATCACAGTGAGCAGGTGACTCAGAACAAGGGTTTTCGGGTTCCAATTATTAATATGGGAACTGGAGCTCTCTGTGAGACCCAGGTCTCTGTGCTGGGAGTGCATAAAGACAGATACGCAGATATGTAGCCCCATGAAAGAAAAGCCCAGTCCAGTGAGGGCGCCTATTTGCGTACTATTGGTGTCAAGGGGTTCAGGTGTTAATGGGGGTTTAGATGAAGTCATGACCCTTGTTATTTCTGAAATAGTTTGAAAGATGTTTCACCAGAATCTACTGAGGTTCCTGCATGACCATACAGTGTGCATTAGATCTGCCTCACTGTTTCTGTTTGTGGTTTGCCTGGCTGTGGTACAGAATTAATAAATGTCCCCCATTGTTTCTGTGAGGATTGTTGTAGCTATAGGAGTTATATTTGTGAATGGGGTGAATGGGTCCCAAAACGTTGAGGGACCTGACCCCTTTTTGTTACCACACTGATCCCATGACCCCCATTCTCACCCTATTACTCTTCTTATCTGGTGCTGTAATACCTAATAAAATTACTAAGGATATACTAAGCAAAACACGCTTTCTCTTTTTAGAAACTTGTTCAGATTCTGACTGCCACCCAAATGCCACTTGTTCGGAATTTGGAGGATACGGGGAGTGCACATGTAAAGAGGGATTTGCTGGAGATGGATCATCTTGTAATGATATAGATGAATGTCAGGACCATTACTCTAACAATTGTGATAATTATTATGGTGGTGGTTCCTGTGTGAACACTGTCGGATCTTACACTTGTGGTTGTGTCACCGGATATGAATATAAAGAAGAAATTGGCTGTGTTGATATTGATGAGTGTGCAGACAGCTCTCTCAATAATTGTGATCCAGCAGCTATATGTACAAATTATTATGGATCTTACTATTGTACTTGCACCTATGGATATTATGGAGATGGATACCACTGTGAGATCAATGAATGCCTACAAGGAACACCATGTGGCTCTAATGAAGAATGCATTAAGTACATTGGATTTTATTCCTGTATTGACCCTTGCTCTAACCACACCGTACTTAATGACCCCTGGCGCAGTACTTCTAATACATACAATTATAGTTACTGGAATTATAACTGGTATCATTGTGACAATGGCCTGTCTGGCTGGTATCAGTTTAAAGGAGATAATGACCAGCAAATCCCAGAGCACTGCATACCACAACAAAGCTGTGGGACTAATATCCCCATTTGGATGAACGGCTCCCACCCTACAGTCAGTGACGGCATTGTGAATCGTACAGCTTGTTCCAACTATTATGAGGGATGCTGTACATATCCTTATAATATTTCTGTGAAAATGTGTCCGGGAGGATTTTATGTGTATAAGCTTCAGAGTACACCAAGCTGCAACTTTGCCTATTGTACAAGTAAGTATTTACACAAAGCATAATTCAGTATGTTGTCTTCATTTATAAAACAATGTATACAACATATACAGTATAAATACAGTGTATATATATATATATATATATATATATATATATATATATATTATACATTTCTTATGTGCTTCAGGTTATTAAACATTCTCTGTCTTCCTTCTCTTCCAGAAGCGAATTATAGCTGCTCAGGGGTGGACTGCGCTCCGGATGAGGAATGCAGAATTGTAGATGAAGTTCCCGGCTGTTACTGTAAATCTGGGTTACAACTAGGAAATCTAGAAGGTACTGTAGGTTATAAAACATGAAGATTTCTATTTAAAGGAAACTATGAAAGGAGTTCTTATAACTTTTCTAAGAGGTCTACCTATGAAGGATTTACTAGGAAATTAGCCCAGTAAATACTTGTGGCCATTTTCTCTTGGGGTAGTCTTTTGCATTCTCCTGACATGTCACTCACCCCATGTCACTAGTACAGTAAGCTGTCACACCACTTCAATACCGGACACTTCCACCTCCTGCCTGCCTAGGCCAATTTTGAGCTTTCAGCTAAATGTTTTGCTAAATAAATGAAAAAAGGTTGCAGGTTTTCTTTTTCAAAATTTTAAATTTTCTTTGTTTCTGTTATAAAAATTTACAAATAAATAATCTTTCTTCAAAAATTTAGGCCAAAATGTATTCTGCTACATTTCTTTGGTAAAAAGTAATCAAAATCAGTGTAAATTGTATGTAGTGTGTAAGAAAGATATAGAGTCCACAAACTATGCTATATACAGTGTATCTACAAATCAATCAATCCTGATTGACTAATGGCCTCATTTCTCAAGGCTCTAAAATGTCCGAACAGTACAAATATCCCTCAAATAACCTCTTTTTGGAAAGTAGACAGTCGAAGGTATTTAGTAAAAGCCATGGGGAGTTTTTTTAAACTGTAATTTTTTTTTCCAATTTTTTTGGAATATAATGACATTTTCTTTTTTTTTTACATACATCACCAGTGCAATACAGCACCATCATATACTATTAAAAGTGCTCTCTCACTACTATGGATCAGTGATAAAAGTATGATAAAATATAAATAATATGTGCAGCAAAATCTATAGTGTAACACAAAACACTTAGCAATTAAAATTAATAAAGTGATTTCGCGCAAATCGTGATAACCAATTCAAAATATAAACTTCAAAAGAGTGTTGATAATAATTCAAGGTGAAATAATTGGGTGATAACTAAGATACAATAAAATACTGTAAATATATGTGAACAACAAATTTCATAATTAACGTGTATTAGCTCACAGTGTTCTTAGTATATTTGTGCATATATTAAAAATAAATGACCTGGTAAGAATATAATTAAGTATTATACAACCCGGTGGAGCTATGATAAATATATTCACTTCAAATTGCATACACAATCATGATAAGAACGTCCAATAATTATTGCAATGGATGGAGACAATATTTGAAGACAATAGACAAAATTACTAGCTGGAGCTCTCTGTACTCTGCTAGAGATAAATAAAAAAAAAAAGTTAAAATAATTGTGTTATTATTTATCTTTAATGTAAAAAAATACAGTTAGCTCAGGATGGGAACCATTTCAGCTCAACCAGGCAATTTTTTTTTACAAACAGGTTATCATTCAGCTTTGAGAATACGGCCGTTTTATAACTGAAATAAAAGTGTACTAGTCTGGTATCTTTGGGGAGGTGATAATGCACACTTTTTTAGTTTTGACAAGTAATTTAAAAAAAATACTCTTAAAATAAACATACTTTGACTAATAAGAAGTCCATCTCCTTTCTTTGCATCAGTTTCTGTGCCTTTGTTGAGCCCCTTAGATATTAGGTCCAGGCTGTACTGAGAACATTGCTTTCTGTCCAAAGCCTCAATAATTCATAACCCGTGTATGTTCTAAGCCACACCCCCAGCCATTCTGCTGCCAAATGCCAAATCCTCAGTGGCCAATAAAGGCTGTGGCATTTTACACTTGAATAGCAAGGGGTGGGGCATAGCATTACGAGGGGGTGGAGCAACTAAACCATAAAGCTCCTGATTCACTCCCTGTTATCTCTCTCCTCAACTACTGCAACTCCCTCCTCATTGGCTTACCTTTAAATAAACTATCCCCCCTTCGGTCCATCATGAGTGCTGCTGCCAGGCCCATCCACCTTACAAACCGCTCAGCGTCTGCTACTCCTCTCTGCCAATCCCTCCATTGGCTGCCACTCGGCCCACAAATTCAATTCAAAGTACTAAAAATAAGTTACAAAGTCATCCACAACTTAGCCACCAGCTACATCACTAACCTACTCTCAAAATACCAACCTAATCGCCCTTTTCGTTCCTCCCAATACCTCCTGCATCCCAAGCTCCCTCATCACCTACTCCCATGCTCACCTCCAGGACTTCTCCTGAGCCTCTCCCATCCTCTGGAATACCCTACCCCAATCTGACTGACCATCTCCAAATCTACTTACTTTTAGGAGATCCCTGAAAACTTTTCTCTTCGTAGAAGCCTACCCTGTCTCCACCTAACAACTGTTCTTTTATTTTCTTCATCGGCTCATCCCCCATAGTTATTACCTTTTTGTATCACTTGACCCTCCCTCCTAGATTGTAAGCTTTAACGAGCAGGGCCCTCTGATTCTTCCTGTGTTGAATTGTATTGTACTTGTACTGTCTGCCCTAATGTTGTAAAGTGCTGCGCAAACTTCTGGCGCTATATAAATCCTGTATAATAATTATAATAGTGGTGACTTGTGCAAATGTCACATCTTTTATAAATCCAAAGTTTTGTGTCCAATTTGAAGGATAACACATGTATCCTTTCATGCTCAGTGCTTGCACTCCAGCAGCAGTGTTACCTTAGTTCACAACTGGCTCAGTTTAATCCAAGAACTTGTTTTTTCCCTTTTTCATATTGATTCATATTGATTTATGAATACAAAATTGGGAATGTGCATGTCCCTTTCCCTCAAAGATACTGGTTACTATGGCCATGGGTGAATAGTACTGCCTGCATGTCCTTGAGCTCTAAGAGGGTTCTTCTAGATGAAATCTCCCAATAAAATGCCCCTCCCCTTTCAAAATCAGTTCAGGTGTTAATGGACACCATTATTCTTTGCAGCACTGGTCTTCAAGGAGGACATGAGGGAATTGCAAAAATGTGTTCCATGTGTCACTTTCCTGCTGGAATAGGGTAGCTAATACATTTTACCCCCTTTCAGTGTACAGGTAATGGATCTTTTTAAACTTGCACAAACCCAACTCCCCATTCACTTATTTACTAAATGTAGTCAACACATTTAAAGGATAAGTTCACCTTTTCACATTTTAGCCTGCAAGGCATTGCACCCGCATCAGAATGTGGGAGAAATGCCTGGATCCTGCAGACAATCTCACAATCTATACTGTCTGCCTATACTTTGTACAGGGAGGCAATTACTGAATGAAAGGAAGGATCATTGAATTACCTGGAGTGCTCACCAGCGCCATGGTGGTTCATTGAGAACTATAAGCCATCAGCTGCAATGGCTGACAGTAGTTGTAATTCTTCCATTCACAGATATCTGTAAATGATTGGTGCAGCCGGGTGGGCGGAGCCCTTGCACAGCTGCACTTTTTTTAAATAGTGACAGCAAGTGCAGGAAGAAGATCCCCAGCTTGCTGTTACAGGGAGGCAGCAGATCAGGGAGAGGCTGCAGGAGTGGGAAACTGTTACATGTTCCCAAAGGTGAACTTATCCCCTAACCAATTCTTTGTGTGTGAAACAGATGAGTCAGTATGATGACAAAGTAGATCTTATATTATATTATATTATATTATATTATATTATATATTTTATATCATATTGACATCGTATATCAATATTCTTCTTCTTTCTACTTGTGTAGATGACCTTAAACCACAAGTCACCTGTGGCCTAAAGAATATAGAAGTGAGATTCAGCAAATGTCTCATGGAGAAGTGGGGATATAGCACCTCATCCATCCATCTGAGAGACTATTCCTGTCGAGGAATCATTGAAAGAAGTGATAAAAGTTACATCGCTTTCATCACACGGCCAGCAAATGGTAGTTGTGGGGGATCCATTTGGGTATGTAGATGTCCATTACCATGCTATCTTCTGATGTTGTATTCATGAAATGTTTGCATTGCCATTGTCCCTATTTGTTTAATCCAAGGCTTGTCACTCCCCATCACGAGTGTGAATGAAAACATGTTCATCACCCATCCTTATATCATCTTCTCTAAATATATTCACTGAGCTGTGCTCAATATCCAGCTCATTCATGGAGAAGTCAGTTCATAAAAATGTTTTATTAATGTACTCTGAGAAGGTGATATGAGGACATGGAATGTCTCTTTTGCTATTCACACATTAATGGGCATGCTACTTTTATGTTACTTTTTTAATCACTTTATGATTATGTATATGATGTCATTAACTAATTTAAACACATCTGATATGCAATCCATACATTAACAATACATTAACCTGTCTGTATTTTAATAACCACTTCCATACCGGGCCTATTCTGGCACTTCTCTCCTACATGTAAAAATCATCATTTTTTTGCTAGAAAATGTTTCAATTTAAGTTTCATGACTTAAAAAAAAAAAAGTTAATTTAGCACAATTTTTTGGTATATTGTGAAAGATAATGTTATGCTGAGTAAATACCTAACATGTCAACTGCGCACACTCGTGGAATGGTGCCAAACTTTGGTACTTAAAAATCTCCACAGGCGACGCTTTTTTTACAGGATACTAGTTTAGAGTTACAAAGGAGGTCTAGTCCTAGAATTATTGCTCTCACTCTAACGCTCATGGCAAAACCTCACATGTGTGGTTTGAATGTCATTTACATATGTGGGCGCAACTTACATATGCGTTTGCTTATGTGCACCAATATGGGGGCGCTTTCATTTTATTTTATTGTTAATTTTACTTTTATTTTTATTTTTTTTACACTTTCCCCTTTGATTTGAATTTTTTCTACCACTTTTATTCCTTTTACAAGGAATGTAAACATCCCTTGTAATAGGAATAGTGCGTGACAGGTCCCATTTATATTGAGATCTAGGGACTTTAAGACCCCACATCTCTCCTCTAGGCTGGAAAGACAGAGATAAAAAAAAATAAACTTAACAATCTCGGCCTTTCCAGTCAAATCCCCCACAATATTTACTTCTGCCAGCATGTGACACGTCGCGCCTGGGCCTCCGAATATCATAGAGATGACTGGGGACCATCTGGTCTCCAGAAATCTCTATGCTCAACTTCTGACATCGGTGAATTTCTTCCCCAGGTCACCGATCATGGGCTTCGTGGGCCGAAGCACCGAAGGACGGCAGGAGGTGGGATGAACCTCCCGCCGCCTGTCAGGACGATCAAGCAGCTGAACAGATGCAATGATTGTTCTTACGGTGCAGATAATCAACAGCTGAACAATGATATCTGGATGATGCCTGTAGCTGCATCCATCATCCAGATATCCCCACTCAAGTCCAGGACATCATATGACATACTGCGGGCGGGAAGTGGTTAAGAGACAACACGGACTGAATTTTTCAAAATGAATTGAATTAATAAACACAAAGGACTTACCTGATATGTTTCAAATATACAACAGACTTTCTGAAGTAGTCAGATAGTAGAAAACCACTAAGGGGATAATTAGATAAAGCAAGTAAACCCCGGAATAGTCACCTACCCATCATCCTTTCTTCCCATTCTCTGTCTAATTCAAAGTCTACATTCTGATGAATACTAATGTGAAATTAAAATCCTCATTTGATAAATGTATATTTGTGATGAGAAGATTTGATGCTGAGTATGTCTTAACAGGCTTGCCAGTTTCTCAATAAGAATCCACAAAATATTTTGTAAATCACAAATGTTTAGAACAGATCGGGGTCAGCAGATGTAACAATGTAACTGAGCTCTGAATTTCCCCTTGGAGAACAGGAAACACAAATGAGCAGTAAAAGGTGACAGTCCAGGAGGTGAATGATCTCTATGGTGGAGGATACAATAGGGACAAGCAGAGAGTGATCAGTAAACCAATCATTATTCACTTTATTGATAAGCTAACACATATTGTTGCCTATATTTGACTAAAATGGCATCTTACACCAAGCGGCAGGCTGTAGAAGAAATGAGCTGGATACATGACTACGTGACCATATTATAGAATAAGTACTATTTCCTAAGAGAAAATAAAGAAAAAAAATTGGTCTGGAATTGTTCTTTTTTTTTCTCAAATATTTGTAGTGAAAAAATATGCAATTTACAAACCTCAAACAGAAAAGGGTAGATTTACAAAGCTTGTATCTAACCCGCTGCCAATTTGTATTTTTATTGCATTGATATTATATCTTTGTACCTAATATCATTTTGGTTTTAATCACATTAACATATATGTAAATAGGTAACTATTACCAAATTATTAATTTATAGTGGAAGCATTTATGAGTAATGTGGATTTAACTGTGAATATAATCAATTGATCTGTATAGAAGATCTACAATTAAATATAGAAAAAGAAAATAAAAGAACAAGGAAAGAAAATGGAAATAAAATAAAATAAAGAAAACATCCTTTGCATGAGTAATATAATTGTTGTTTGTAATTGTTCTTTAATGTTTGCTATAAATGTTATTTTACAGAATAATGGAAGTGTTATCAGATATACAAATACTGTATACCTAGCACCACCTTCTGACGGAGTGATTATTAGAGATGAGATCCCCATTGACTTTCATTGTGATTATCCATCAGACATGGAGATCAACCTTCTAACCACTATCAGCTCCTACGTAGTGTGAGTCGCTTTTCCTTTGTACCTTTCCTAGATACAGGTGTAGTGCTGAATGAGATGAGATTGCATGCAGATGTTGTAACCTTCCAACTGGTGTCCAGTCCTGTAGAAATGTATTTCCTATGTTTATATAGCACCAACATACTCCAGAGTAATGTATACATCAGGCTCGACTTTATACATCAGGATTACAGTCAACCTACCAGTCACACAGGCAGACATACAATGCTGTGAAAAGGTATTTGCCCCCTTTCTGATTTTTTTTTATTTGCATATTTGTCACACTTAAATAACTTTAGTAAATACAAAATGCTGTTTTTAAATGATGGTTTCATTTATTAAGGCAAAAAAGCTGTCCAAACCTGCCTTGCTTTATGTGAAAAAGTAATTGCCTCCTAAACCTAATAACTGGTTGTGCCACCCTTGGTGGCAACAACTGTAATCAAACATTTGCAATAACTGGCAATGAGTCTTTCACATTGCTGCGGAGCAATTTTGGCCCAACTCCTCTTTGCAGAATTGTTTTAATTTAGCCACAATGGAGGGTTTTCCAGCATGAACGGCCTGTGTAAGGTCATGATACAGCATCTCAATTGGATTTAAGTCCGGGCTTTGACTAGGCCACTCCAAAATCTAAATTTTGCTTTGTTTGAACTATTTGGAGGTAGACTTGCTGTTGTGTTTCGGATCATTGTCCTGCTGCATAACCCAAGTACACTTGAGCTTGAGGTCACAAAATGATGGCCGGACATTCTCCTTTAGGATTTTCTGGTAGAGCTCAGAATTCATGGTTCCATCAATTATGATAAGTCGTCCAGGTCCTAATGCTGCAAAGCAGGCCCAGACCATCACGTTACCACCACCATGTCTGACTTGTTATGAAATGCTGTATTAGTTTTATGCTAGATGTAACGGGATGCACGCCTTCCAAAAAGTAAATTTTTTATCTCATCAGTTCACAGAATATTTGCCTAAAAGTCTTGGAGATAATCAAGATGTTTTTTGGTAAATGTGAGATGAACCTTGTGTTCTTTTTGGTCAGTAGTAGCTTTGACCTTGGAACTCTCCCACGGATGCCATTTTTGCCCAGTCTCTTTCTTATTGGTAAATCATGAACACTGATCTTACCTGAGGCAAGTGAGGCCTGCAGTTCTTTAGATGTTGTTCTGGGTTCTTTTATGACCTCCTGGATGAGTCCTCGTTGTGCTCTTGGAGTCATTTTTGTAGGCCAGCCACTCCTGGGAAGGTTTGACACTGTTCCAAGTTATCTCCATTTGTGGATAATGGCTCTCCCCGTGGTTCACTGGACTTCCAAAGCCTTAGAAATGTTTTTGAAACCCTTCCTAGACCAATACATGCACAATACTTTGTTTCTGATCTGTTCTTTTTTTTTTGAGATTGTGGCATGATATGTGGCTTTTTGTGATCTGTTAGCGGAATTCACTTTGTCAGACAGCTTCTATTTATGTGATTTCTTGATTCAACAGATCTGACAGTGATCAGGCCTGGGTGTGGGAAGTGAAATTTAACTCAGCTTTCCCAAAAATTGTGGTTAATCACAGTTCATTCATGATTCAGCATGCAAGGGGGCAATTACTTTTTCACATAGGGCCAGGCAGGTTTGAACAACTTTTTTCCCTTAATAAATGAACTAATAATTTAAAAACTGCATCTTGGATTTATTCGGGTTATCTTTGTGTAATATTAAAATTGGTTTGATGATCTGAATCATTTAAGTGTGAGAAATATGCAAAAAAATAAAAAATCAGGAAGGGGCCAAATACTTTTTCAAAGCAATGTACGCTGAATCTAGGGGTGATGTGATAAAATTCAAATGAATATGTTATTGAACACCGAAAATCAGCTGAAGGGATCTAGTGCTGTCATATTAGCACATGCAAACTCCATTTGGCCAGTGTCCCTGGTTTGTCACCAAACTTCCTTAGGCTGGGAGGCTACAGATGTATAATGAGTAGCAAATTAGTGCTGTTATAAAGTATAAGTCAGCTGTATATAGTCCTTTGTGTAACCCGGGCGGTAGGCTGTTCCAACTAGATCTGGCATGCAAAAAATACACAAACAAATGCAGCAGAAAGAGCCCCTTGTGTAAACCTTTAACTTGTACTGTGCATATATCAATATTGTGTTAGTTTTCACTTTAATTATCCAATCATGTGCAGAAAATGAATTCACACAATTTATTGTGTGAGAATTCTCAACTCATTTAGTAAATCAGTCTTGATATGTTCCTACCATGCACCCCCCCCCCCATAGAATGAGGTTTTTACAAATCTTCTAAAAGTGAGATGGGAATTTAATTCATTGTTTTAAACTTTTCAATGCCAGGCCCTACGCTCCACTTTTAAACTAAGCTGGCCAGACCATTTTTGCCATTTTTCTATTGCTTTTTTTATTTTTCCCTTATAGCTTTCAGTGTTTGTAAAATACCCTACAAAGGATATATTTTCTGAAAGCACATGACCAGTAGAATAAAACTAAGGTGCTACTGATTTTTAAGGCACAATGATATTTGCACAAATGTTTATCAAAACAATATTTTCGCTAAACTACACTAAATCATTATTGGCAGAAAAAAAAACACAGTACATTTTACAAAAGTCGTACTAAATATAACAGCTAACCTGTATTGAGTTAACGAATAACAAATATTTGTAAATTTTAAAATGCGCCTTTATGCGAAATGGTGAAGATCAAACATACACAAAAGTGTTATTATTATCCAAATTTCTCTTAAAGTCTAGAGGTTTTCATTTTTCACTTACAGCTTTCAGAGTTTGTTAAAGATCCACCAAACCATATATTTTCTAAAAGCACATGACCTGTAGAATAAAGAGAAGGTGCTACTTATTTTAACGCCCTGCTATATTTGCGTAAATGTTTATCAAAACAATAAATCATTATTAGCAGATATTACCACAGCATATTTTACAAAATAAATATAAAAGCTTAACTTGTATTGAGTTAGTAAATAACAAATATTTGTAATTTTTAACTTACGCCTTTTTGAAAAAATGGTGAAAATTGAATGTAGGCAAAAATGTAAATACCCAAATTTCTCTAAAAATCAGAAGGTTTTAACTTTTCACTTACAGCTTTCAGAGTTTGTTATAGACCCCCCAAACCATATTTTCTGAAAGCAAAGGACCAGTAGAATAAAAGGTGTTACTGATTATTAAGGCCCCACAATATTAGTGCAAATGTTTACCAAATCAATATTTTCACTAAAAATACACTAAAATCATTATTAACAGATACAAACACAGCAAATTTTACAAAATGACTGCTGAATTACTATCAAATATAAGATTTCAACCTGTAATGAGTTAATACATAACAAATATTTGTCAATTTTAAACTGCATATTTTTGCAAAATGGTGAAAATTGAGCATACACAAAACTATAAATAACCAAATTTATCTGGCAGTTTTAATTTTACACTTACAGCTTTCAGAGTTTAAAAAAGACCCCCCCCCCCCAACGATACATTTTCTGAAATCACATGGCCAGTAGAATAAAAAGGATGGTGCTACTGATTTTTAAGACCCTGCAATATTTGAGCAAATGTTTACCAAAACAATACTATTGCTAATAATGCACTAAAATCATTATTAGTGGATACAAACACCGCATATTTTACAAAACTCCTAGTAAATATAAAAGTGAAATCTGTATTGAGGTAATACATAACAAATATTTGTAAATTTTACATTGCGCCTTTTTGAGAAATGATGAAAAACATTTCTCTAAAAATCTGGAGGTTTTTCTTTTTCATTCACAGTTGTCAGAGTTTGTAAAAGACCCCCCCAAACCACATATTTTCTGAAAATACATCAAAACAATATCTTTTCTAAAAATACACTAAAATCATTATTATGGATTCATACATTGTAAAATGTAAAACTGCACTGAGTTAATAATTAACAAATATTTGTAAATTTAAAATTTCACTTTTTTGTAAAATGGTGATAACTGAAAGTATGCAAAACTGTAAAAACTGTAAATAAAAACAATTTACTCTAAACATCGGGAGGTTATCATTTTTCACTTACAGCTTTCAGAATTTAAAAAGATCCCCCAAACCATACATTTTCTGAAAGCACATGACCTGTAGAGTAAAAAAACAGCGCTACTGATTCTTTGGGCCCTGCAATAATTGTGCAAATGTTCTTCAAATGGCTATGTTCACTAAAAATACACTAAAATCATTATTAGTGCACACAAACACATCATAACTTACAAAATACCTGCTATATGCTACTAAAGCATTGTTCACATGTGGCGTGCTAAAGTGTAAGCCCATGGAAAGCAATGTTTGCCCACACAGGTATGCACAGGTGTTTTGTGCATCCCCATGCAGGCAATCCTATTTATGTCAATTGGGATGCAATGGCTTCACAGGCATAGCCGCTGTTCCCAATCTGACATCCATGTGGGTGCATGTCACCAAAACCCGGACAGTGTGAGCTCAGGGACATGAACCCGGACCTACATGGATGTCAAATTGTGAGCAATGGCTCTTTTCACGCAATTGCTACATCCTAAATGACATCCATGGGACTGCCTGCACAGGGATGCATGGGACACCTGTGCATCCCTGTACAGGTAAACATGGCAGGGTTGTCTATGATGTGTATGCCCTGTATGAACAAGGCATTGGGCCCCTTTCACAAGCAGACTGATCATCAGCGAAGTGGACACAGACCTGTCATCTGCCTGCAGGGATCAGCGGACATATGTCCCGCTGAGCAGGCGGGTCTGCTTGATGAAGTCCATTTTTGAACTGTCAACATTTTTTTACAATTATATTTTTTATATTTTATTTTTGTTGTATTTTTTTTGGGGGGGTGGGGCTCTTTGGTGACATATTAGAGGTCTAAACAGACCCAATATATGTTTTTTGAGACAGAAAAATGGACTGAAGACAGCCCCTTTCTCTTCAGCCTGAGATGCACATTACATGAATGAATAAGGAGTTAGCCTGTCGGAGCTGAGTGCCAGTCAGCAGCTGCAGGCAGCGAAAGGGGAAGGAGGGAATGCCACCCAGAGCAGTGGAGGATCGGTGAGGCGGGGGCCATTGTGGGGGGTGATCAAACTGGCAGGGGAGACATATCATAATCTCCTCTAAGCCCTTGCAGCACCTGCGGCAGAGGAGGGAAGCCAGCTTCCCAAGGGTAGCTGCAGAAAATAAAATTTTCTGGGGGGAGTCGGATCATTTGTGTGGGAGGAAATCAGTGCTGGGGGGAAGGGGGATAAAAAACATACAAAAGAAGAGTGGGGGAGGGATATTTTAGAGGAAGGGGAGCGGTGGGAGGTGGAGAGGCTAGAGACAGGGATGTGGTGGCATGGGGGGTCACATTTAAGGTGAATGACTCTGATCAGCAGATTGTAATCTGCTGATCAGAGTTATTGGATTGTTCAGCAGAGTCTGCTGAACAATTCTGCTATAAGTTTATGGTCACTGAAGCAACCATGAGCATATTGTAGAAGAAGGAATGAGGTCCATACGGTGTACGGACCTAGCCAGCTGGAAGCCGTGCCGTACAGACCTGGCAGTGAAAGGGTTAAAAGCTAGCGGTATACATGTCTAATATTGCTGATCTACTCAAAAAATACTATGTGTCCTAAAATAAAGAAACTATCTCTATCTGAGAATGAAAATGAACACATCATGTCTTTATAATTTTTGCTTCTTTTTTTTTATAGCCACTTAAGAGCCACCCTATAGCAATTTTAATGCTACAGGGTGGCACCTCTGCACCGGATCATGTATATATAGGTGATCCAGCTCTAGGGGTGTGTGTATGCGTGTGTATGTGGTGGCTCACTCCCGCTGTGATCACACCCAGAGCGAGAGCCCAGTGGCAGGTACCACAGACTCAATGTCTGCCGGCATCGGCTGATGTAAATAAGGCAGATTGAGGTTCTGACAGGAGGGAAGGCATGGATCTTGTACCTCTGCAAAGCAGGGACCAGGATCCATGTCTTTCCCTAATAAAAGCACCTCCCACAGTTTCGTAAAAAACACTAGCTAGGCACACAGTTAACCCTTTAAGTGCCCCTGATGTTAACCCCTTCCCAGCCAGTGTCATTGGTACAGTGACAGTGCATAATTTTTAGCACTGATCACTGTATTAGTCACTGGTCCCCAAAAAGTGTCAAAAGTGTCAGATTGTCCACCGCAACATCGCAGTCCCGCTACAAGTCGTTGATTGCCACCATTACATTTAAATAATTAAAAATATCCGATAGTTTGTAGACACTACAACATTTGCGCAAACCAATCATTATATGCTTACTGGTATTTTTTTACAAAAAAATATAAAGCGGAATACATATTGGCCAAAATCTATGAAGACATTAAATTTTTTTCAATTTTTTTTATTGGATATGTTTAATAGCAGAAAGTAAAAAATATTGCTTATTTCTTTTTCAAAATTTGAAAATGTTTTTGTTTATAGCACAAAAAAAAATGCAGAGGTGATCAAATAAGAGCAAAAGAAAACTCTATTTAAAAGTGATTAATAATGATCGTCTTCTGTTACAGCCCGTTTACTATCAATGTAGCTGGAACAGCAAATTTCACAATAACGATGGGTCTATTCCAAGATTCAGGCTACACCACTCCATATGCTGCCTCCCAGGTTTGGCTGAACTCCTCCTCCATCCTATATGTTGGTGTCATTGTAACGGGAGCAACGGGTTCATCTCCATTTGTCCTCCATCCTATATGTTGGTGTCATTGTAACGGGAGCAACGGGTTCATCTCCATTTGTCCTCGTCATGAAAAACTGCTATGCCAGCCCAACAGCTGACAGCTCCTACGGTCCCAGATATGATATCCTTACAAACCAGTAGGTTCATTATCATGTGTTGTATATCATGCTTCTCAAATGATAATACGCTTTGTCTTTTCATCATATTTCCTGTTTTGCCAAATAAACACAGAGCACCCGATCAGATCTGCAACCAGGAATAGACAAATCTGCAGGAAAAAATCTGAGGGTCCCAGGATTCCCATCATCATTTTATTGTTGATATGGTTGGTTGCTACTCCCTGCTCTTGACATCATTAATATAATAGCCCTACACAAGGTTACAATTTAGTATTATTTGGTTTTCCTTCTAAACATGTGAAGTGAGTGAAGAATAACAATGGAGGAACAGTGGAGTGTAGGTATGAATGGGAAATGTTATCAAACTTGATTTAGTCATGAAATTAGTACCCTGTTTCCCTGAAAATAAGACCTAGCGTAATTGTCAGTGATGGCTGCAATATAAGCCCTACCCCCCCAAATAAGCCCTAGTTAAAGTGCTTGTAGGTCTTATTTTCAGGGTAGGGCTTATTTTCGGGGAAACAGGGTAAGGCTTATTTGGGGGGTAGGGCTTATATTGTAGCCATCACCGACAATCACGCTAGGTCTTATTTTCGGGGAAAGACTAATTATGTAACTACGCTATATTATCAAAAGTATTGGGAAACCTGCCTTTACACGCGCATGAACTTTAATGGCATCCCAGTCTTAGTCTGTAGGGTTCAATATTGAGTTGGCGCACCCTTTGCAGATATAACAGCTTCAACTCTTCTGGGAAGGTCGTCCACAAGGTTTAGGAGTGTGTCTATGGGAATGTTTGATCATTCTTCTATAAGAGCATTTGTGAGGTCAGGCACTGATGGATGAGAAGGCCTGGCTCACAGTCTCCACTCTAATTCATCCCAAATGTGTTCTATCAGTAGAGGCCAATCAAGTTCCTCCACCCCAAACTCACACATCCACACTATATTGCCAAAAGTATTTGGTGGAGGGAGGATTATGGTGTGGGGTTGTTTGTCAGGGGTTGGGCTTGGCCCCTTAGTGGGGTTTAAGGCCATTTTGGGTGCTTTTTAAAGACATTTAGGGACTTAGAATTTAAGTAAATCCTAAGTGTTTTTTTCTTTTTTTTTTCTTACCCTTTTGGTCTAACTCATTGTTTTTTAATTGTTTTAGAGAAAATCAAAAATTTATTGCAATATTGCTTTTTTTTTTTCTTTGCTGTCTTTTATGGTTTTAACATTAAAAAAAATCTAAAAAAGCTGAAAAAGATTGTCAAATATACCAGTTCTAAAAGGCAAAAGGGAGCCCAACCAGGTACAAGAAAGGCATTCTTAATAAAGTGGCCGGTGAGTGTATATTGCTATTTGGACTTCAAGTTGACAAAAAAAATAAGAAAACCAAGAAAAAAACTGCGAAATAATGAAGTAAAAATAGACAAGGAAAAGTTCCAAATGATTTTGCACATTGCTGTTTGTGTTTAGTTTTTCTTTCTTTAATTCATTATAAAATGAAGGATCATAATCACTGATATGATTTAAAAAAAACAAAACAAAAAGGAATATCCTCTAAAAATAGGTTTAAAAATGATATGCCTTTGTCCAATTTTTATTTTTATTTTTTTTTACCTTTTTTTTACTTTTGTTGTTCTTTGAAATTTTGTTAGACAACAAAAAAGCAGAGAGAAATTAGCTAAGTTTTTACCGGTAACACTGGTTTCATACATTTATTAAAGTCTCTTTTAATTTTTCAAGTGCTATTTGGACTTTTTATCTAAAAATTCAAGGCATAAAAAAAGGAAAAGGACATGTCTGGAATGACATAATAAATGGGCCTCCTGTTTGTAAACCAAACGCATTCTAGCTATCATGTGTCAAGTAGAAGCATTGGAAAACTGCTACAGAAAAGAATGTATTCATGTATGGAAATTATTCACATTTATATCTTGATATTATTGAAAATATTCTAATCCTTGTCTGATGATAACACTTTTAGATGCCCCAACAAGAATGACCCAACGATCTCTGTGCCAGAAAATGGAGTGTCCCTTAAAGGTCGCTTTTCCCTCCAAGTGTTTAAATTCCTGGGAGGATTCAGTCAGATTTATTTGCACTGTCAGGTCGGCTTGTGTGACACCTCCAACTCTTACTGCGCAGCTGTGAGTATGGATTGATAACGTACAATTCTTTATTTCAATGTTGGGATTTCAGGAAAATAGATTAATTCTCAGTTTAAACTGATAGATGTGAACTGTTTCTCTTGAAAATTGATTTTGTTAATCTGTTCGGCTAATCTTGTGGTTTAGAACTCCCTGCCACACTGCACAGCCAGAAAGATAACTCTGTTTCCTGCTTCAGCAATATAACTTCCTTTGTCACCGGCCTGCTGATTGGACAATGAGTTATCCTAGTGATGATGATGATTAATTATCTAATGATCAGGTTAGAGATAGAGATGGAACACAGGAGCCTGGAAATCTGAACCAGAAAGTAGGATCGGCACCTTCTAGACATGTATTGTGGTAGAAGGGTGGGAATCACAAATAAGACTGAAAAGAACAAATCTTTTTTGGTAGGTTAAGCGCTTTCTGACCGTCTCACGCCGATATACGTCGTCGGAATGGCAGGTACAGGCATATTAACGTACCTGTACGTTGCCCTTTAAAAAGAGGTTTGTGGGCGCGCGCCCGCCACGAGCTCCGTGAGTGTGATCGCAGGTTCCGCAGACTCAATGTCCGCGGGAATACCCGCGATCATCTCACGGAGAGGAAGAATGGGGAAATGCTGATGTAAACAAGCGTTTACCCGTTCTGCCTAGTGACACTGATCACAGCTCCCTGTAATCAGGAGCGGTGATCAGTGTCATGTCACACACAGCCCTTCCTCCCCCACAGTTAGAATCACTGCCTAGGACACACTTAACCCCTACACTGCCACCTAGTGGTTAACCCCTTCACTGCCAGTCACATTTACACAGTAATCAATGCATTTTTAATCGCACTGATCACTGTATAAATGTGAGTGGTCCCAAAATAGCGCCAAAAGTGTCCGATCTGTTCACCATAATGTCGCAGTCATGATAAAAATCGCTGATCACCACCATTACTAGTAGAAAAAAAAATTACTAATAAAATGCCATAAAACTATCCCCTATTTTGTAGACGCTAAAACATTTGTGCAAACCAATCAATAAATGCTTATTCCGATTTTTTTACCAAAAATATGTAAAAGAATACGTATTGGCCTAAACTGAGAAAAAAAATGTTTTATATATATATTTTTTGGGGAAAAAAAAAAACCCAGAGGTGATCAAATACCACCAAAAGAAAGCTCTATTTGTGGGGAAAAAAAGGACGTCAATTTTGTTTGGGAGCCACGTCGCACGACTGCGCAATTGTCAGTTAATGCGACGTAGCGCCGAATCGCAAAAAGTGCTCTGGTCTTTGGCCAGCCAAATGGTCCGGGGCTTAAGTGGTTAATCAGTTTACTGTTTAAAATGAGGACACTGATAACTGAGCTCCATCTAAAGCTGAACTATACCCAAGATGACGTCAGTTCCACACCTGTGCAGGAGTTCAGTCAATCAGCTTTGTGGCATTTCTACACTGTGGAGCGCATGAGCAGAGCGGGAAGGCAGATAAGGGACGTTTAATACAGAAGAAACATTGTATGTCTCTTCTACATTAAAAAGGGAAGGCAATACTGCCTGTCCTCAATTTTGTATTTTTTATTTAAGTTCCACTTTAAGCTATCAGTGCTGTGTGTATATTTGAGGTGGAGATATTAGAGTGTAAGCTCCTCTGGTGAAGAGGATTGGCTCAGTGTTCCCTGTTACACAATGTTTAACAGCTTTATAAAATAATAATAATAATAAAATAATATTAAGAAGAAGAACAATAGTGTGTGACTGTGGTAGCGTTAGTTCCTTTGTTGGTTTGTCTATATGTGGCAAATATTATCATTTTCTTTTATAAACTAATGGAAAAAAGTGTTA
Source organism: Lithobates clamitans (assembly GCA_037952925.1). Lineage (NCBI taxonomy): Eukaryota > Metazoa > Chordata > Amphibia > Anura > Ranidae > Lithobates > Lithobates clamitans. The sequence goes on along the minus strand of JBBGZY010001322.1, from coordinate 2,010,548 downwards.
GAAAAGGAGGATCTCAATTGGAAATTCAATTACAATGGCACAACAACTTTCAATTAAATTGGAATTTATTGAAATGTTTATTAAATAACAGTTTCATAATTTGTATTATATAATAATTAATGACTTCATAATAAGTAGGCGCATTACATATTTTTTACAATTGAAATAGTTCCCTATTTGTAAAATTTATTGAGAATGATGATTTTTATTGCATTAATTTGCTCCCCTTTAAAAAAGAGGTGTGAACAATATACATAATTAACTAACTGATATTTCCAATTAAATTAAAAGTTTTGTTTGAACAATAAAAAATATTCTGATTTACCTAACACAGGTGCTTTTTGGGAAGTTTCTTTAATACAACATGTAATTATCTTATGCCTGTGATGTAGAAACCCTCAGAATTTATCTATTCCTGTTTGGTAAAGGTTTTTATTTGTTACTAATTTAACTAAAGTCTTATGCATTTTGATAAACCAATCATGTGTGAAGTAAATTACATTTATTTTTTACTTTGTTTGCACAATTTCATGCCCAGAATGAATACAATGCACATTACAATTATTTTTTTCTGTAATATAGAAAATGATTGTGTAGCACTTTTTTAGATAGATTATTAAAATGAGGGATAGACCACCTGAATTTAAAAATCTGCGAGGAAAGAGTTTCTTAAGTTTGGGTGAAAAGTTGGAGGTAGGTAGGAATGGGATTTGAGTTTGCAGCAACACCATGGGATCACCGTTAGACATGTGCAGTTTGAAATTCAGACAGATTTGTCATTATTACAATAGAAACAAATTTAAAGGAATGCAAAAAATTAAACAAACATTCCTGATGAAATTCTAATTTGAATAGTTTTTGAATCAAAGTCAAATTTCAAAATAAGATCAAATATAATATAAAATAAAGGAATAGAATAGAAAAGAATAGACTAGAATAAAATAGAATAGAAAATAACTGAATAGAATATAACAGAGTATAACAGAATAGAAAATAAAAGAATAGAAAAAAATTGAATAAAAAATAAAGGGATAAAATAGAAAATAGAATAGAAAACAAAAGAATAGAATAGAATATAGTAAAACAGAATAAATATAAAAGAACATAATAAAGTAGAATACAAAATAAAGGAATATTATAGAATAAAATAATAGAATAGAATAAAATAGAAAGAATCTAAAACCATATTCTGAAATTTGAATTTCAAATAGAATACATTTTAATTCATGAGTAGAAAAGAGTAGAATGGAATAGAAAAAAAAACAATAGAATGTAATAGAATAAAATATAAAGAATATAACCGCCTTTTAAAATTTACATAGAATAGAATAGAAAAGAATACATTAGAATAGAATAGAAAATAAAACAGAAAGAATAGAATAAAACAATAGAATAGAATAAAATAGAAAAAATATAACTATATTTCAGGGTTCAAATGTCAAATAGAATAAATTTTAATACAATAAATTTGAATAGAATTGAAAAGAATAGAATAGAAAATTAAATAATAGAATAGATTAGAATGCAAAAAAAAAAAAAACAGAATAGAATAGAAAGAATATAACAACATAACCATTTTCCAAAATACAAAAATAGAATAAATTGAATGCATTTTAACTCAGAAATAGAAAATAATGTAGAATAGTAGAAAAGAAAAGGAAAGAAAATAAAATAAAAAAATAGTATAGAAAAGAGTAGACTAGAATATAATATAATAGAAAAAAAAAACAATAGAATAGAAAGAATATAACCATAGTCCAAATTCTAATTTCAAATTAATAGAATTTAATCTCGAATAAAATTCAAATACGAATCGTTTAGAATTTTCCAAATTAGGTCAAATTCAGTTCAATTCGACCAAATTAATAAAAATTTTAATCAATTTAAACTTGAATAATCTAAACTAATTCTGAAAATGAATTAAACAAATGGAACTAAACAAATGTATGTAAATAACAAATTGAAATGAAACTAAATGAATTTTTTTGTTCTGCAAATGACTAATCACCATGGCCAAATATGTCCATGGATGGAATTACATCGCTGGATAACATGACTGATGATGTATTTACACCATGGACATGTTTTTGCAAAGGACATTCTTGTAGCGTGTGTGTTTCCATCAATTTTTTTGTTTTGTTTTTCGGTGGATGAGTAATAAGGAATACTATGTACCCCATACTGGTTCAGGTTCACTCATTTTAGGATGAGCTCAGGGTTGGCTGTTCAGACATTTGTCTGAATGTTGAAGGTTTAGGGCGCTCAGTGTGAACAAATGCAACAATTTCCTGCTGTCACCGGTTGCTAAGGAAGCAGTTGGTGATTGCCCCTGTTGTGTCCTAACCACTGACCTCACACCTTTTCTGTGTAGTACCACCTAACAACCCATACCAGACTCCTGCTGTAGGATGTGCTATAGCAAAAGAAACATTTAGAAATCCACTGCTCCTGGCTGAATGAAATCTAATGTAGTTTTTTTTTAATTCTTACATATTCCCTAGGGCAGTGCCCACCCATGCTATTTAATGACACCCCTTGCCTATTAACCCAGAAAATGGCAATTTTTAATTTGACAGATTTGTTTTCCAATGATTTCTGTGAGGTCCTGGGTTGGCATCTGAACTCCTTTAATGTTTGCAGAACACTGCTCAAACCAAATCCAGGGCAGTTAGGCTCATTACTACCCTGTTTATTCTAAATGGGGATTCTAGATTGTGGCAAGTCCCACCCGCACCCTCAAAACCACTGGGCCAGCAATGTTGGGAAGAAGCCCTTGTCACATCAACATGGGGATATGTTGCTTTGTCAGGTGGAAGGGCCTGGCAAGGTACCCCGAATGGTGACCTCCCAATGTTAATGCATGTGTCCTGGTAAGATTTAAGAGGGGGGATTAGGCTTGCAGCCCCTCCCTTTCCTGACCAACAAGGCTGCATGATTAGATAAGGGTTTTGTATGGATTTTAGGGGGGGGTCATATCTTTTTTTAGGTTTTTTTTGGCATACAAACTACTTTAACCCCTTCCCACCCACACTATAGCTGAAGGACAGCTACAGCGTGGGCTTACTTTGCTGGGAGGGCATACATGGACATCCTCCCATGATCATGTTTTCCACGCTGCCTCTGCAGAGAGTGGGCGGCGTGCTCTGTGGTTGCCCAGTCCTTCGGGCTCAGCTGATCACAGATCAGGGTAAAGGGCCAATCCCAGCCGCCCTTTACCATGTGATCAGCTGTGTCCAATGACAGCTGATCACAGATGTCAACACAATCCTGCTATCATGCAATGCCAATAGCACCCACCAGTGCTGCCAATTAGTGCCCATCAGTGCTCCCAATCAGTGCCAATCAGTGTTGCCAATCAGTGCCCATCAGTGCTGTCTACCAATGCCTATGGGTTCCCATCAGTGCCACCTATCAGTGCTGCCTATCAGTGCCACTTATCAGTACAACCTATCAGAGCCCATTAGTTCTGCCCATGAGTGCCACCTATCAGTTTCACCCATCAGACATCAGAGCCCATTAGTGCCACCTATCAGTGCCCATCAGTGCAGCCTCATCAGCACACATCAGTGAAGGAGAAAAATTGCCTGTTTGCAAACTTTTATAACAAACTCTGAAAAAGTTTTCTTTTTTTTACATTTTTGGTATTTTTTTGTTTGTTTAGTAAAAAACCCAGTGGTGATTAAATAGCACCAAAAAAAGCTCTATTTGTGTGAAAAAAAATGATAACAATTTAATTTGGGCACAGTGTTGCATGACCGCAAAATCGTCATTCAAAGTGTGGCAGCACCGAAAATTGGCCTGGGCAGAAAGGGGGTTAAAGTGCCCGGTAGGCAAGTGTTTAAAGTCTGTTATCTTTAATCTTTAAATCCTTTCTAAGAAGGGGGGGTGATACCCCATTTATTTTTTGCTGTCTGATGATATTGACCATATATGGCCATAACAATATGGAGTTAACAGTATCACACATGACCCACATTTTTTTTTTCTTTTGGAAGGTCACTTTTACTTTAGTACATCCTACAGGTGTAACACTTCAACCACCAGGCATGTTATTTAACAGAATTATGCATTTTTAATATTTTACTTGAGGCATTATTAACCACTTCAGCCCCGGGCCATTTGGCTGTCCAAAGACCAGAGCGTTTTTTACGATTCGGCACTGCGTCGCTTTAAGTGACAATAGCACGGTCGTGCGCTGTTGTACCCAAACAAAATTGATGTACTTTTTTTCCCACAAATAGAGCTTTCTTTTGGTGGTATTCGATCGCCTCTGCGATTTTTATTTTTTGCGCTATAAACAAAAAAAGAGCGACAATTTTGAAAACAAGAACGCAGTATTTTTTACTTTTTGCTATAATAAATATCCCCAAAAATATATAAAAAAACAATTTTGTTCCCCAGTTTAGGCTGATATGTATTCTACATATTTTTGGTAAAAAAATCACAATAAGCGTATAATGATTGGTTTGCGAAAAATGTATAGTGTCTACAAAATAAGGGATAGTTTTATGGCTTTTTTTAAAAATCTTTTTTATCAGTAATGGCGGCGATCTGTGATTTTTATCGGGACTGCGACATTATGGCAGACACATCGGACAATTTTGACACATTTTTGGAACCATTGTCATTTATACAGCGATCAGTTCGATTAAAAATGCATTGATTACTGTGTAAATGACACTGGCAGGGAAGGGGTTAACCACTAGGGGCAGTGAAGGGGTTAAGTGTGTCCTAGGGAGTGATTATAACTGTGAGGGGGCTGGGCTTGAACACACAGGACAGTGATCACTGCTCTCGATCACAGAGAACAGTAGATCACTGTCCTGTCACTAGGCAGAATGGGGAATGCTTTGTTTACATAAGCATCTCCCCGTTCTTCCTCTCTGTGACACGATCGCAGGCACCCGGTGGACATCGAGTCCGCGGGACCCGCGGTCACAGTCACGGAGACTGGGGTGGGCACTCGCGCTTGCCTCCGTCGGCGTGCACACGCTCGTGACACCGCTACTTAAAGGGGACGTACCTGTACGCCCTTTTGCCTGCCAGTGGCATTCTGCCAATCGGCAAGTGGTTAAAAAAAAAGCTGCTTCACTCTGAGCCACTTATTTATTTATGTATTTATTTATTTGCTATGGTACATGTTTCCCAGGGCAGTGTCCAGCTAACCATACCCTTTGTTTGACAATTTCTTGCCTATTAGCCCTGAAAACGGAGAAATTTGATTTTCAAGATTTGTCTCCTATTGACTTCAATGGACTCCACATTGACAATTAGCATTTAAAATAGAATCCAAGAATGTTCACCCATCAAAGCACTTTATAGTCCAGCTATAGCATTGGCAGCACTTGAGAAAAAACACTTAATGATGACATAAAGTGTATATTAAATAATCCAAATTATAGCCAAACATAGCTCCATCACTTTGTTCATATAGGTTCCAAATTGAATAATGGATCCCGTCACCACACCATGTGACAAAACACCCCTATGGTAATGAACTCACCCGACAAACCCAGCTCATGCGCTTGTAATGATTGTTGTCATCAAGGACTTCATCCTTCCATCTAGATATCACTCGAAATGAAAAGATACGTGCACATAGTGTAATTCCATAAAAAAGAGATTTAATAAGTCCAAACCCCCCTTACAGATGCACACTTACAATAAAACAAAATGTTAAAAGCATGATAACACAATCCTGTCCTTATCGCTCATCTCATCACTCCTTGAATGTCTCGGAGAGCGTCGTACCTGGGTCGAGACGATTGCTGACAGATCGAAAGGGTTCACGACCGATGCGTTTCGTCATCACTTCTTTAGAGGGCTTCGCCATCGATTTCGTCATCGTCAGAGGGCGTGGCCACACAGCACAGCTCCCTTCCTTTATAAACCGCGGTGCTAACCCTCACACGCTCGCTTCCTCCAATAATTAGGCCACCTTGTTAATTTGGCATACATGCTTAGATAGCAACTTTGTGCAAACGGTTAGAATATGTGTAATATCACCAATTGACCCTCTATATTCTTTACCATCTTTAGATCTGTACAACATGTCTCAGTCTTGGTGGTAACGCCCGATCGGCACCTACAACTCTAATTTCTCTATTTTATCCCGATGTGGATGGCACCGTGTATGGGCTCTTAACGTTAAAACAACACAAAGCTACAATAATTAATACATAATCAATGTCACTACAACAGATATAAGTTAGAGCAGGAATATTAAAATCATTAGTATCAATCTACAATCTAATATTTCATAATCAATAATAAAAAAAATAAATAATTGATTTCTAATACGTTATTACCATGTTAGTTGACAGCGGGATTATATTAAATTGATGCTGAATCTAAAATAGATTTAAAATATTTAGAATTCCATCAATAAATTTCATAAATTAATAATCACTGATAAAACAATTAAGATCCAATTGTATGTTCATTCCATTAGGATATAATGTATCAGTTAAATAAATCCACTTCGTCTCACACTTTGACAACTCTCTGACCCTATTTCTTCCTCTCCATACTGGATTCATCTTTTCTATACCCTAAAATTTCAATCCTGATTTTAGGGTTCAGAAAAAATGAATCCAGTATGGCATCCATGCACGACATGCGCATTCGTTATCGTACGAATGAATTTTCCTCAGAATTTCCGGGATTTTCCTGTTTGTTTTAACAAACCGATCATGAACGCGCAGAGTTCGAAATCCGAAAGATCCAAAATAAAAAAATGCTTTTTTTTCGTATCATTGTATTTTTGTATCGTTGCGCCAACAGTTTTATATAGATAGATAGAAGATTCGACATGACGTTGACTTTTGCGATCTGTGTCTATCGAACCTGCCATCGAATGTGTCTAACCTGACTCTATTAGTCCAAGATTATTTGACATAGAGAGAAAAGATTCGACATTATAGAGACAATAGTAAAAGAACTGTTAGTGGTCGCTGCTGGAATGGGTAAGGGAAGTAAAATGATGATGAATGTTATTGGTTGATTGGTGGTGCTGCTGCTACCTCCATAGAAGGGCCAGGAACCTCCATTGGGTCGAACTGCCTGGAGCCACCATTGGATGCTGCCCTTGCCAGTGTGAACCAGAACCATTAGGTGCGCAGTGCGAACAGGAAGGAAGTTATATGCTTGAATTTCAATACAACGCAATTCCGTTGGCTGTTGGGGTAGACTGTGTGACATGAACAGAAATAAACAAGTATTGTATAATTTGATACGATCAAAAATATGTATAATACCGTTCATCATGAAGATTCAACGAAGCAGCTAAAAACATACCATTTATGCGAGCAGACATTTAAGGTCAAATGCTCCGCCCATTGGCTATAGAAGAATTCTAATGTTGTTTGACTAGTAAAAATAATTATTAAATATAATTATTACTAGTCAAGCAACATTAGATATCTACTATAGCTTGTGGGCGGAGTATTCGACCAGAAATGTACGATCGCGGCATCTGACAGTTTAGCTGCTTCGTCAAATCTTCTTAGAACATCCGACAGATGTCATAAGCCTTCAGTTGACACATTCGACCTTAATTAATTCAGATTTTCATACAAATGCATTTTTTAACATAACAAAATAAATAAAAAAGAATTTCGGGAGTAACAAAATAATTTCATTTTTCAGACAAAATCGAAATTCCGAAACAAAATATTTCAGTGTGCACATGTCTTTATTTATTATATTTAACTGATACATTATATCCTAATGGAATAAACATAGAATTTGATCTTAATTTTTTTATCAGTGATTTTTAATTTATGAAATGTATTGATGGAATTCTAAGTATTTTAAATAAATTTTAGATTCAGCATTAATTTGATATATTCCCACTGTCAAATAACATGTTAATAACATATTAGAAATCAATTTAAAATAAAATGAATTGTATTGATTATGAAGTATTAGAGTGTAGATTAATATTAATGATTTTAATATTCCTGCTCTAACTTATATGTGTTGTAGTGACATTGAATATGTATTAATTATTGTAGCTTTGTGTTGTTGCCCCGATCGGGATACAATTGGGCAATTAGAGTTGTAAGCGTCAATCGGGCATTACCACCAACATTGAAAAATGTTGTACAGATCTAAAGGTTGTAAAGCATATAGAGGGTCAATTGATGATATCACACATATTCTAACCGTTTGCACAAAGTTGCTATCTAAGCATGTATACCCCATTAACACGGTGGCTTAATTATTGGAGGAAGCGAGCGTGTGAGGGTTAACACCTGACGCTCGCGGTTTATAAAGGAAGGGAGCTGTGCTGTGTGGCCACGCCCTCTGACGAAGTGATGATGAAACGCGTCAGTGCTTGACCACGCACCCAACCCTGAGGATCTGTCAGCAATCGTCTCAACCCGGGTACGCCACTCTCCAAGACATTCGAGGAGTGATGAGAGACAGTTGAGGGATAAGGACAGGATTGTGTTTACATTTTGTTTTATTGTAAGTGTACATCTGTAAGGGGGGTTTGGACTTAATAAAGCTCTTTTTTTTACGGAATTACACTATGTGCACTTATCTATTCATTACGAGTGATATCTAGATGGAAGGATGAGTTCCTTAATGCCAACAATAATCATTACAAGCGCATGAGCTGGGTTTGTCGGGTGAGTTTATTACCGTAGTGGGGTGTTTCCTCATGCGATGTGGTGACGGGATGCATGATTCAATTTGGAACCTATATGAACAAAGTGATGGACCTATGATTGGCTCTATTTTGGACTTAATATACACTTTATGTCATCATTAAGTGTTTTTTTCTCAAGCGCTGCCAATGCTATAGCTGGACTATAACGTACTTTGATTTGTAATTTTATATTTATAGCAGCTGCTAATTCTATTTAAAAAGTTTTTTTTATTCTATGAGCACTGGATGAGAGGTATCATTCAATTATTGATTGTCACCTCTTGTGGTTTTAATGTTCACCCATCACTAGAGGTATCAGATTGAACTGTGATATTAATAGTCATTACTGAACTTCCTTCTTTTAGAAAATCCAGAATGATCTGCAATATCGGTTTCAAGTGTGTAGCTCCTGATTCAATGTTTTAGTACAAGAAGTATTTTTATAGATCATACAAAAATAAATTTTTAAATATATGATAACTTTATATGGCAATAAAGATAACTTTAATCTAAAGCCTTAAGCCTCGTACACAAAATCAGATTTTCGCCAGGGAGTTGTGTGATGACAGACTGTTTGCCTAAAGTCCGACCGTTAGTATGCTCCATCAGACAATTGTTGTCCGACTTTCCACCAACAAATGTTGGATGGCAGGCTTATAAATTTTCGGCGGACAGCGGTCTGTTGTCAGATTTTCGTATCGTGTGTCCAAGTCCATCACACAAAAGTCCAAAGTACAAACACGCATGCTCGGAATCAATGCTCACCAAACACGACATTAGCAGAAGGTGCCCAAAGGGTGGCACTCAAGAGCTTAAATTCCACCTAGTACGTCACTACGTTTGTTGCTGTTGACCGACAATTGTGTGCTGTTAGTATGCAAGACAAAATCCAGGCACACGCCCTTCGGACAAAAGTCTGACACTCTGTCTGCCAACAATCCGATCGTGTGTACGAGGCTTTAGAGGTTTCCATGAACACAATCAAGGGAAATCATAAAGCGTGTTTAATGCCGCGTATACACAAGCGGATTTTCCGTCGGAAAAAACATGGTTTTTCTGACGGAATTCCGCTCAAGCTTGCCTTGCATACACACGGTCGCACAAAAGTTCTCTGGACTTTCAACTGTCAAGAACGTGGTGATGTACAACACTACGACGAGCCGAGAAAATGAAGTTCAATGCTCCTGAGGCCGTCAAGAACACGTTGACGTACAACACTACGATGAGCCGAGAAAATGAAGTTCAATGCTTCCGAGCATGTGTCAAATTGTTTCTGAGCATGCATAGGAATTTTGCGCGTGTCGGAATTTGTACATACGATCGCATTTTCGGCTAAGAATTTTTTCCGACCGAAAAATTGAGAACCTGCTCTCAATCTTTTGCTGGCTGGAATTCCACCAGCAAAAGACCACATTTTCCGACCAAAAGCTCTCATCGGTCTTTTGCTGGCCGAATTTCTGATCGTGTGTACGGGGCATAAGACACTTAGAATTCCGATGTGCCTCCATGTAACATTTAGGAGCACTGCAGCTTTGTATCTTGAGGTGATGGAGCCCGATGGGAATTCACAGATACTAGTTCTCCATCAGATCTGATCCACTTGTGATTGACAGCAGGCAGTGGGTGGATCCTTAGCCCATTTGACAGCCTGCTATTGGCTACAGAATCCATCCACTCTCTGCTGCCAATTATGAGGAGATAGCAGGCCTGATGGAGAACTAGTGTCTCAGCTTCCCTATCATGTGCCACCCACTTTAACATCATTGGTAGCTAGGAGACTGCTGGCTAAGAACATTTTGTGAAATTACCTTTAACATTAAAACTAAAGCTTTTTTTTTTTTTCATAAAGCTGGAAAAAAAAAGTATGATCATGAGCATAAAAACAGAAATGTTTTACTTAATTTAAGAACAGTGAACCCTTTGCTATGTATATAGTAATATGAAACTAATTAGGCCGACAAACATCTCTTTTAATTGTTTCTGGGTAAGAATTTGATGACCTGTTTTCTGATTTTAGAGCTGCCCTGCTATGAGATTGGCTTCGGTTAAAAGCAATAATGTGAAAAATATAACTATTGGACCTATTTACCAGAATGGTAAGACGCATTCTTTATAAAGATTATTTTTGGAAATATGTGATGTATCCTATACATATAACTGTGTATATCTAGTTCTAGTTCACAAAATAATGCTTACCAAAAGAAGGTTTTAGTTGTACTGTACGGGACACAGGAACTTTAGTCGTTGCACTGGGTACTAGGCATTATTTCAAAAGCTGGTACAATCTGATAAACTAGAAGTAATTGATAAAAAAAGTATAAAACACCTTAAGAATTCTAAAAATCAAAGCAAAAATATTACGTTAATTATTGAGTTAATAATAAAAAGAATAAAAAAAGGTTATAATAATAATAATAATTATGTTAATAATAGTTGTATCTTTATTTCAGTTTCAGCTGCTGTGTCGTCTGTTGGAGGTGAGCTTGTTTTTTATATAATTAGCTTTTAATTTATTCATAACGCATCACACATGAAATATGTATACAATAGAATTTAGTAGACATGGGCTAGCACAAAGGCATTATTTAATACAAATAAGGACCAGCAAACCTTTCTTTTTTTTTCTAAGTATTTATTTGTTTGGCAAAATTTTATATAGGCCACGGTGTTGTTCAATAGAAAATATATATGCTAACAAGATATATGCATCCACTTCCATAGTATCCATAGTATCTATAAGCCTGTTAGAGCAAAAGAAACACCATCTGGACCAGGCCAGACTATAAGCCTGCCATGTTTTTTGTGATATCGAATTCTTGAGATAAGAAGATATCAATCCCAAATCAAGCCCCAGAGGATGTCTGGGCAGGGTGTGCTGCACGGATCCAAATCTCTTGAACTGTGAACGAGATAAAGCGTCAGCTATGTTATTATGTATTCCAGATATGTGCCTTGCTTTCAACCAGATATTGAATCTCATGCAATGCAACACTAAAAAACGTAACAGTTTAATAACCATTTCAGATTTATATGATAGCATATTGATAGCAAAGAGTACACCTTTGTTATCCGTATGCAAAATTACTCTCCGGTTCATAAACTTCTCTTTCCAGGTCACTATTGAAACTATCACTTTAAACAACTCTAGCAGGACTATGTTATGCAAAATGTCTTGATGCAACCAACTCAAGTGCCATTCAGAGACACACCAATGGCCGTGCATAAAGGCACCAAAGCCCGATGAACCCATAGCATCTGTAAAGAAATTCAACTGAAAATCCTGTGTAAAAGCTTGTTGCCAAATAGTCGACCCGTTAAAGTTGCAAAGAAAAGAGTGCCAAACCTTTAAATCTTCTTTGACACTTTTACATATGCGAACATGTGAATAGGGGTTTTTAAAACCTTTGGTGGCCAAGACGAATCGCCTAGGAAAAATTCTGGCTATTGGAATAACTGTAGCTGCAAAAGCAAAGAGACCCAATAAGGATCGGGCTTCTTTTAACAGCACCTTACGCTTCGACAAAAACAAAGAGATCACTGTTCTCATATGATGTAACTTTTCTAAAGCCAATCTGAACTCCATTAAGGAGGAGTCGATAGTGATCCCCAAATATTCAATAGTAGTTGTAGGGAAAACCATTTTCTCCCGTGCAAGCGGAACTCCGAAGGCTTTACAGCCGTGAAAGAATGCATTCAGTGTCTCAATACATATGGGGGAATCCGCTGGACCTATGAACAGAAAATCATCTAAATAATGTAGAAAACCCCCGGAAGGGGAATGCAACTCCAGAACCTAATGTAAAAATTTAGCAAAGGCCTCAAAATAAAAACATGATAACGAAAAACCCATGGGCATGCATTTATCGAAATAAAAATAGTCCTGGAAGTGGAAACCCAGAAAATCAAAACCTCGGGGATGAACGGGAAGCAGGCGAAAGGCAGATTTGATGTCTGCCTTCGCTAACAATGCACCAGGCTCATAACGCCTTAACAGCACAAGTGCTTAGTCAAAAGACACATATGAAACAGGAGCTTCCACATCCGAAACTCCGTCATTAAGCAAGGCATCCTCTGGATAGGACAGGTGGTGAATTAAGGCACAAGGGAGATAGCCAGAACTTTGGAAATGGTGGGAGAAGGAATGGACCCGCTACTCCTCCATGACTTCTTTAGCAATCTTATTCCAAACAATTTTAGGGTGAATTGCAGCAGAATATACAATTTTAACCAATTTGCAACCTTTCCCCGAGAAGGAGGGGACCAAGAAACCTTTTTTAAAGCCATTAAATAACAGATGCACCATAGAGCGATCTGGGTAGCAATCTAGCCAGGGTAACATTTTTGTTTGGCTCACTGGTGTCGTGACTTTACCCACCAGCATCCCTGGAAAGTGAAGGGAGGGAGTTTACTGAAGTCTTCCGAAAACATCTGCTAGCGGGATGGTTTCCACTGCAGTAAGAGCATCCATGCCTGTATCTGCAATTCGACAAGAATTTGCATTGCCCTTGGTTGAAAGCAAAGCAAAAGCCTTGATGAAAGGTATTCTGCAAGCTAATCGCCGCTCTAGGCGTGAACTGCAGTTTCTGTGGTAGCATGAGGTTCAACCATAAGCCCACGTATTTTGACCCCCAACGTAGCGTATGGTGAACTGCCAATTTCTGTCTGAAATTTTCATCATAAGTAAACCATGCCATACCACCAAAATGATGAAAGGCTTCCAAAACTATATCTAATTACTGGAATAAACCCGAACATTTCTCAGGAAATTGTTCACCCAATACTGCCGCATAAATGCAGAAGGCCTGCAACCAATTTTGAAATGTTTTGGGGATAACTCTCCTCCTATCCTCCTCAGTGCAGTCTACCATTCTCTTTTCAGATTTAGATAGGAATTCTTTAGATGCAGGTAATAATGACAACAGATCAATGAACTCACCCCCCAAATTTTTTTCTTTAATTAAATTGGCTAAGTGGAAGCCCAAAGGAGAACTTTCACAAGTCATCGGCTCTTTAAAGGAAGACTCCACAACTATGGAGTGAGGGGGCAGGAAGGGGCAACCGATTTACTAATAGAAACAGGTTTTTTAGACAGGCTACCAGCGCTAAACTTTAAAGTCCTGCCTATAGGAGAATCTGACAAATTTTGCCATATTGGTCTGATATCATCAATGTCATTATGTTGAAACAAGCAGTGGTGTATTTAGGTTTTGTGCTGCCCTAGGCCTGACTAAACTCATGCACCCCCTAATTTAAATACGGCCCATCCATTCCTGTCAAGGCCACACCCCTTCCTATTTAAGACACGCCCCGTCATCTGTAAACCTTTCTCTTTTAGCTGATGGGCACAGTGGCGGCAATTGATGGGCACAGTGGCTGCGTTTGTAGGCACAGTGGCTGCGTTTGATGGGAACAGTGGTGACAATTGATGGGCACAGTGGCTGCGTTTGATGGTACAGTGGCTGCGTTTGATGGCACAGTGGCTGCAATTGATGGGCACAGTGGCTGCGTTTGATGGGCACAGTGGCTGCATTTGATGGCACAGTGGCTGCAATTGATGGGCACAGTGGCTGCATTTGATGGGCACAGTGGCTGCGTTTGATGGCACAGTGGCGGCAATTAATGGGCACAGTGGCAGCGTTTGTAGGCACAGTGGCTGCGTTTGATGGGAACAGTGGTGGCAATTGATGGGCACAGTGCCTGTGTTTGATGGTACAGTAGCGGCAATCGATGAGCACAGTGGCTGCATTTGATGGGCACAGTGGCTGCATTTGATGGGCACAGTGGCTGTGTTTGATGGCACAGTGGTGGCAATTGATGGGCACAGTGGCAGCGTTTGTTGGCACAGTGGCTACATTTGATGGCACAGTGGCAGCAATTGATGGGCACAGTGGCGGCATTTGATGGGCACAGTGGCTGCGTTTGATGGCACAGTGGCAGCAGTTGATGGGCACAGTGGCAGCGTTTGTTGACACAGTGGCGGCAATTGATGGGCACAGTGGCAGCGTTTGTTGGCACAGTGGTGGCAATTGATGGGCACAGTGGCAGCGTTTGTTGGCACAGTGGCTGCGTTTGATGGCACAGTGGTGGCAATTGATGGGCACAGTGGCAGCATTTGTTGGCACAGTGGCTGCATTTGATGGCACAGTGGCGGCAATTTATGGGCGCAGTGGTGGCATTTGATGGGCACAGTGGCTGCGTTTGATGGCACATTGGCGGCTATTTATGGGCGCAGTGGTGGCATTTGATGGGCACAGTGGCTGCGTTTGATGGCACAGTGGCGGCAATTGATGGGCACAGTGGCAGCGTGTGTTGGCACAGTGGCAGCAATTGATGGGCACAGTGGCGGCAATTGATGGGCACAGTGGCAACATTTGATGGGCACAGTGGCTGCGTTTGTTGGTACAGTGGCGGCAATTGATGGGCACAGTGGCTGCGTTTGTTGGTACAGTGGCGGCAATTGATGGGCACAGTGGCAGTGTTTGTTGGCACAGTGTTTAATGGGAACAGTGGCTGCGTTTGTTGGCACAGTGGCTGCATTACTAAAGCTGCCTGGGTAAACAAGTTTTTAAATTGGTCCTGACTCCTGGCTTGCTGTTTCAATAAATATCTATTCACTCGCTCTCATCAATTTGTGTACCTGTTCCCGCAGCCGTCGTCCTCCTCTCTCTCGTTCTTCCTCCTCTGGTCAGAGAGACCTGTCCAGACTCCCCGCCCCGAGCTGGAGAGCATGCAATGATGTCGTGTGGAGGTGGGTAGGCGGAGCTTCAGGCTCCGCCTCCGCCTTTACCAGTGCTATGTGTGTGCACCACCGTATGGCCATTGGCCAATGATACTGATGCCGACACTGAGTCATGGACCGTTTTATGGGGGCGGCAGTCGCTCCCCCCCCGGCCAAGTATGAGTGAGTGCCCATGATGATACATAGCAAGGCAAGCCGCAGGAGGCTGTAGCTGAGAGGGAGCCGGCCTTGGGAGGCTGTATGTGAGCGGAACCTTGGGAGGACGGGTCGGGGGGGTTCGTGCGGGGGGGTTGGCAAAAAGGCCGCCGCCCCCCCACAAAGTGCCGCCCTAGGCCTAGGCCTTGTCGGCCTAGGCCAAGACACAGCCCAACCCTGGGAACAAGACATTATTTGCATATAAAATAGCACCATCTGAATGTGCCCCCATAGAACTAGCTCTTTTATTAGCAGAATTCAGTGCACCAGATACCTGTGCTCCCTCAGCCTTTCTTTTACCAAAAGCACCCACTGTGCGTGCCCCTTCAATATTCTTTGACATATTAGATAGAGAATTAATCATTACTTTTAACTCAGAGATATTAACATGAGACTCAGAGACATTAACACTGAACATTGTCTCACCAACAGGAGAATTCCTCATCTGCTCACTGCTGGCCGCCGCAGAGGCTGCCTGAGTAGCGCTGTTGAATTGCAAGTAGGGTGCATTCCTGAGAGGAATGCTGCAAGCTCCCTCCCGGCCATCAGGCTGTGGAGAAGCATCTGTCCTCTGTCGCTTCTTCTTTCTCCCTGGCTGCTGGCGTGGACTGTGCACACTCGCCTCTGTCTCCTCTATGTTCACAGGAACCGTGTCGAGAGGTAGCTCGGGTGGAGCCGCAGACTGACCCTCCTCCAGGCAGCGCATAAGCCACTCCTCACCTCCCGAGTTTTCGGCCCTTTCAATGAGGTGGCGGAGAAGGCTCTCTCTTCTCTCAGGCGAGTGGTGCTTCATCCTCATGTCAGAGTTCAGGTCCTGTCCTGAAAGGGTCTGTGGGTAACCGTTGGAATTTCCCTTTTTATCTGCTCTGGATTCGCGGGCTTTGGCAACCCACCAATTTATTCCAATCCTCTGCCTGTTGATGCGCAGGGAACTGCAGCAGTAACCAATAACAACCTGTCAAAAGACTAATAGGGAAACAGCATTCCCCTTTGAGCTCTCCCATGTTGGTCCTGCATATTGCATGGACCTTTCATTCTCTGATTGGGTGCTGGTAAAACTATGTGGCTAAATAACTTAAGGAGTTAATTTCATCCATGTGGAGAGCAGCTGTGCTCATTTTTTGGCACCCAATCTGAATAAGGGAGATTTTAGAAACATCAAAATTTCCCCAGATATAATTGTTTAAAAACTTCAGCCCCAGAAGATTTTAACCCCTTCATGACCAGGTCATTTTTTGTGATACAGCAATGCGTTGTTTTAACAATTCTGCGGTCATGCAACGCTGTACCCAAACAAATGTTTGTCCTATTTTTCCCCACAAATTAGGCTTTTGGTGCTATTTGATCACCTCTGCGATCTTTATTCTTTGCGCTATAAACAAGAAAAAAGCAATAATTTTGAAAAAAAAACAATATTTTTTACTTTCTGCTATAATACAGATCCAATAAAAAAATGGAAAAAATCTAATCTCTTCATAAATTTAGGCCAAAATTTATTCTGCTACATATTTTTGGTAAAAAAATCACAATAAATGTACAATGAATGGTTTGCCCAAAAGTTATAGCATCTACAAATGATGGGATATTTTTATGAATTTTTTATTTATTTATTTTTTACTAGTAATGGCGGTGGTCAGTGATTTTTAAAGGAACTGTGGCATTGCAGTGGACAAATCGGACACCTGACACTTTTGACACTTTTTTGGGGACCAGTGACACTAATACAGTGATCAGTGCAGTGTTACTGTACTAATGACACTGGCAGGGAGGAGGTTATCACCAGGGGAAATCAAATGGTTAAGTGTGTCCCTAGGGGGTGCTTAATAACTGTGTGGGAATGCTCTGACTGGGAGAACACAGAGATCCGTGTTCTTGCTTAGCAGGAACACAAGATCTCTATGTTCTCCCCTGTCAGAACTGTGATCTGCCTTGTTTACATAGGCAGATCGCCGTTCTGCCTCTCTGAGGAACAATCACAGGTGGCCAGCGGACATTGCGTCTGCCAGACCTGCTGATTTGCTCCCCCTCTGTCAAATCAACATGTGCGCCCCAGAGGCTACTGCACGAAGCAACGTACAGGTGCGACGTCTGCGCAGGAGGGTCGCCTTGCTGCAGTAAATGTGTGGAAGGCGGCCCGGAAGCGGTCAATAGAAATTAATTTGAATTTGTTTGGATATCAGTAGTTCCCAGCACAAAAGCTTTGAGGGCCAATCACGGCTCCACATTTGTACATATTACACAGGATGAATGTGATGTGTAATGCAGTTTTGATATGAAAAGAAATCTGATTTTTGCTTGTATTTTATTTCCAGCTGCTGTGTCTTCTGATGGAGGTAAAGTAATTAATATAATCAATTGCATTTTAGTCAAAGAAGATAAAACTGTGCTGACTGGTGGAATAACACATTGGGATAAAAATGACAAAATAAGTAATCTGATTTAAGGTGTCACTCAAAGATTAATTTTTCACCAGTGTGGCTCTATAGTTATTATTTGTTTTTTTTGTTTTTTTTAGTATATTAGTTTAGAGCATACAGTGCTGTACCTCTTGAATGTCTGAAAACTAATAGTCTTATCTGAGGAAGACCTTTCCCAAGGGTGGTATATAGATAATTTCTCATAATTCCTCTATCCCAAGAACATCATAAGAACTCACGTAAAGCTGTATTTCAAGCCCTTCTGGGAGACTGGCCAAGCTCCAGCTGCTCTTGGTCTATTTTACTCACTTGCTGAATCAGTTACACATACTGTACGCTTGGCAGCAGACAGATAGAAGTGAATGGAAGGGATGCTTGAAGCAGCAGACCACTGAAAGTCTACAGCAATATTTCCCAAACTGTCCACCTCCCTTTGCATTCCTAATGCCGTTTCCTGCCTGAGACAACTAATGGGAACAGGAGACAGGTACTCACTAGCAAATCAGCTGTCTCTCAGTTAGTTGCTTTTTGGTTGGATGCGTAGTGAGGGGGAACCCTCTTTGACATCACAACTAACTTTACAGGGCACCTATGAAGATGGGACAAAGTACTACTTCTTCTTTTCCCAATAGGAACCGAATGCTGTAAAAATCTAATGGTGCCCATGGGCAATAGAGTTGTGTGGGATGGGATCTTGCTCTCCCAGACACATTACTGCAGTAGAGATGGGCCGAACACCCTGTTTGGTTCACAGCAGAACTCCTGAACAGGGGAAAAGTTCTAACTTGAACGGCGAACCCCATTGAGTGTCTATGGGTGCCCTGTTTGGCTGCTCATTATGAAGGCTTATATGCAGGTAATTGGCCATAAAAGGTATTGCCCTGGGGGACATGTGTCAATGCAAAAATGTGTGCCACATATAGAACCTGCTGCACCAAAACTGATTCTTCTAAAGAAAAAAAAGAAGTCAAGTCACATTTAAAATGACTCGCGGTTGAAATTTTCGGCAGCTGGAAAAAAAATGGAGTGGGGTCTTTCCCAGTCCATGCCAGGCCCATCAGGCCTGGTATAAATTTTAAGGGGAACCCCACGGCAAAAAAAAAATAAAAAATAAAAAATGGTGTGGGGTCCCCCAAAATCAATACCAGACCCTTATTCAAGCAAGCATCCGCGGGTCAGGAAAGAGGGGGATGAGCGAGCATCACCCCCCTTCTGAACCATGCCAGGCCACATGTCCTCAACATGGGGGTTGGGTGCTTTGGGGTGGGGGGCTTGTTGATGGGGGCAAGGTCCTCATCCCCACAACTGTGGTCAGTGGTTGGTGGTGGGATCTGTGGGCAGGGGGCTTATCGGAATCTGGAAGCCCCCTTTAACAAGTACCCCTAGCCATTCACCAAAAAGTAATAAAAACACAGACAGTTTTTGGCAATTCCTTTATTAAAAAAAAACAGTTTTCCCAATGTAAATACATTGTCAATCACACAGCCTGCTACACCAGAAAAAAAAATAAAAATATATCCACTCCAGCCGACATGAAGGCTGGGCGCCTACTGCAGGCTAAGCCATTTGACAGTTCTTTTTTACTTTTTTTACAGGCAATATACCACTTATACTGCGCCCTGACTGGGCAAAGCTTTGCCCAATCAGGGACCAAAATGCACTGTGTAGCGCTCAGTGCATTGCAGGGCATTCGGCGGGGCGAACACTCGCCAAACACCCTGCAAATTTGGAAGTTCCCCGAATGTGGCGATCAGCCAATGTTCGGCACAAAATGATGCTCAGGCCTAACTGTTTGCCCAACTCTACTCTGTAGTAAAGCCCTTGCATTTGAATTGTTGGATTTGGTATACACAGACTGCTGGGGGAAGGCTCATTGCAGAGTTCCCTGATTCTGTCTTACTGGAGAAAAATAGTGTACAGATTGGATGACTGCTACATAATGTTTAGGGATTTTTTTTAAATGATCATTTATGTTTTGTTTTGTTTTGTCTTCCAGGCACCGCTGTACCAACTGCAAAGCTTTTCATCTCTGCCATTGTTTTCCTGTTACTATTGTACTAGTATTGGGCAGCATTCACATCTGAGCAGAGCGACTTTCAGGCGTTTTTAATTGAGCGTCTTTATAAGTGTATTACAAGAGTTTTACAGCTTCAGATGTTTTTGTTTAGCCAATAGGAAGCACTAGGGGAGGAGAGGGGGAGGAGACTAGGGATGGAGAGCTGCTGTTTGCGTAGAAAACGAGCGACAAAATGCTCATTAAATGCTCATGTCGCACTTGCACTGAATTTTCAGGCATTCCTATTGAAGTCTATAAGGCCCAATCTGCCAAAAAGTAGCTCATGTAATTTTTTGAACGACGGGCATTTTGCTTTGGGCAACAGAACACTCAGATGTGAACGGGGCCATTGAAATGAATGGGATTTGCCTTGCTGAGCATTTTAGAGCTTCAAGCAGAAAATCGCACAGGTGTGAACAGGGCCTATCATACTGATTCATTCGTGTGAATTGGTATCAGATTTGCAGATCAGTGTAACTATACATGTGGAAGGGTTCTATAAACACTCAGAGCAAAGCGTGATCTTCTACTGCAAACAAAGTCTTGGCAAGATGGTAAATACGGAGAAAACTATTACAGTCCAAATTCCCAGCATATCATTTAAATCTTATACGACTTAAACTTAAAAAAACATTAATTAATGTGTGAGAAGTTTTCTGACCAGCATAGCCAGAATATGGAAAAAAGACAAAGGCAGGTCAAAAATGTGGAAACATTTATAAGAATAAAAGCTTGCCCAAAGTAGGACATCTTTCCAAGGTATAAATAGGAGATATATACAGTAAATGGGTTAAAGGGAATCTTTTTTGATGGCATTTTATGTGATTATTTTCTATACCTGATTACCAAAACTATCACTAATCACTATTAGCTTGGAATATAAACAAATATTATGGAAATGATTTTCAATAAATATTATACAGATATAATAAATGGTATATAAAAAGATTTGTGATGGATTCTATTTTTTGACCATGAGGTAGACCATGGGATCCTCCCAGATAACTGATGTCTACAGTCTGCAAGTATAATATATACGCAATCAAAAATTAAACCACATGAGACTTTTAAGGTGCCAAAGTAATATAAAGAAGGCTAAGAAGGTATAATTAAAACCATTTTTTTTTCACATTTCACAAAAAACACACGATCAATAGGACTATGACCTACTAACATATAATTATATAGGACAATGCAGCATATACATTATTTTGATCTGAATATTCCTAACTGGACCACCATCAATCAGACTAGACATGTGTGGTTTGTTTCTTTCCAAATCCAAATTCGGACATTTTTTTTGTTATTTAGAAGTTTGGGTGTATCCAAATTTCTGAATTACAATAGTAATAAATTTAAACAAATCAAAATCGAAAAAAAATTAAAAATATAAAGGGGGCCAACCAAAAAAAAAAAAAACGTACATGTATTTGTGTAGCAGCTTACCCTTTAAGTGTAAAATACACTAAAATAGAAATCGATAACTAAAGTAAGGCGCTATTCCCTTTAATTAAAAAGTGTGTATAGTGAAATCTGAATGGTGTGCTCTATTGTGTCAAACCTCTATACACTTGGATTCATTCCTCACTAGGATACAAGAAAATTACATAACACAATTATATATAGTGTTGCAATATCAACAAAAAATACAAATAATAAATAAAACAGTGGAAGAAAAATGTGCAAAAATAAAAATATGCAAAAAATGAAAATATACAAAAATGTCAAAGTTCTTAAATAGAGTCCAGTGATCCTTCAAACAAACACTTATTCCCATCCTCCACGCTTGTGTATAAATGGTCTTGAAGAATAGACAACCAGTGCTCCACATACATCATACATACTAGGGGGGGTACAATTGGGGGAATCTGTAGTGGAGAAGGATCTGCGGATTTTGGTAGATTATAAGCTCAATAATAACACGCAATGCCAAGCTGCGGTTTCCAAAGCGAGCAAAGTCCTTTCTTGTACAAGAGAGGTATGGACTCCAGAAAGAGAGACATCATCTGTACAAATCATTAATAAGACCTCATCTGGAATATGCAGTTCAGTTTTGGGCACCAATTCTCAAAAAGGATATCAGGGAACTGGAGAAAATGCAGAGAAGGGCAACCAAACTGATAAGAGGCATGGAGGAACTCAGCTATGAGGAAAGATTAGAGGAAGTGAATTTATTCACTCTGGAGAAGAGGAGATTAAGGGGGGATATAATCACCATGTATAAATATATAAGGGGTTCATATAGAGAACTTAGTATTGAGTTATTCATTTTACGGTTAACACAGAGGACAAGGGGGTACTCTTTACGTCTAAAAGAAAAGAGATCTCATCTCCAAGTATGGAAAGGTTTCTTCACAGTAATGCCCTGTACACACAGTCAGACTTTTCGGCGGAATATATGCGATCGGAGCTTGTTGTCGGAAATTCCAACCGCGTGTGGGCTCCATCGGACTTTTACCATCGGAATTTCCAACACACAAAGTTTGAGAGCAGGCTATAAAATTTTCCGACAACAAAATCCGTTTGCATTAATTCCGACCATGTGTGGACAATTCCGACGCACAAAGCTCAGAATAAATTAAGAGACGAAAGCTATTGGCTACTGCCCAATTTATAGTCCCAACGTATGTGTTTTACGTCACCGCGTTCAGAACGATCGGATTTTCCGACAACTTTGTGCGACCTTGTGTATGCAAGACAAGTTTGAGTCAACATCCGTCGGAAAAAAATCCATGGATTTTGTTGTCTGAATGTCCGATCAATGTCCGATCGTGTGTACAGGGCATAAGAGCTGTGGAAATGTGGGATAGACTCCCTCCAGAGGTGGTTCTGGCCAGCTCAGTAGATTGCCTTAAGAAAGGCCTGGATTCTTTCCTAAACGTACATAATATAACTGGGTACTGACATTTATAGGTAAAGTTGATCCAGGGAAAATCTCTGCTGTAGCAAATTGGATCCTGCTTTTCTGGGGTTTTTTTTGCCTTCCTCTGGATCAACTGTGGGTATAGGATTGGGTATATGGGATTGTATG
Organism: Lithobates clamitans; assembly: GCA_037952925.1. Taxonomy (NCBI): domain Eukaryota; kingdom Metazoa; phylum Chordata; class Amphibia; order Anura; family Ranidae; genus Lithobates; species Lithobates clamitans. The sequence continues at coordinate 1,987,454 of JBBGZY010001322.1, read as the reverse complement.
ATACGTTTTTATTTTATTTATTCATTTTTTACGGTTGAACTGGATGGACTTATGTCTTTTTTCAACCTGACTAACTAACTATGTATATGTAACTTGTGATAATGCAGATGCACTCACCAGAGCTTTATAGTCACAGGGACCAGTACAGCCTTAGCATTAAAAAAGTGGGACCAGATATAGTAGTTAATCCTCCTCTTGCAACAACTGTATACTCCTCTAATATGCATATTCTCCCTTCAAATGGTTAGGATCAATCTCCAAAAGAGAATACACTTGAATTCAAATAGAATAGATTAAAAAAAGAATAGAATAGAACAGAATAAGTAAAAGAATAGAAGAGAAAAGAATAGAGAGAAAAAAAAGAATATAACTCCCTTTCGAAATTCAAATTTCAAATAGTATAAAGTTGAATTAGAAAAAATAGAATAGAATAAAAAAGAATAGAAAATAATAAAATATAATGGAATAGAAAAGACTACAATAGAAAAAAAAACGTAGAATAGAATAGGACAAAATTGAAAGAATATAATTACCTTCCAAAATTCAAATTTCAAATAGAATAAAAATAATGACATTGAAGAGAGGAGAGCAGATAGCCAGTTTGTGTGAAAGTGAAATCTACACTGATAATCAGGGCATTGATTATCAGTGAGCTGATTATCAGTGTAGTCTCAACAGTACCCACCAGTGCTGCCAATCAGTGCCCCCTGGTGCTGCCAATCAGTACTCATCAGTGCTGCCAGTCGGTGCCCATCAGTTCCTCTTCATCACTGTAACCTATTAGTGCTGCCCATCAGTGCCACCAATCAGTGCCCATGGTGATTAAATAGCACTAAAAATCTCTAATTGTGTGAAGAATTTCATATTGGCACAGTGTAGCATGACTGTGCAATGGTCATTCAAAATGTGACAACGCTGAAAACCGGCCTGGGCAGGAAGGGGGTGAAAGTGCCCAGTAGGCAAGAGGTTAAACTTGCTTAAATATATCCCACTGCCCCTTTCAAGCCCTGTGAATGCCTCTTTTTACATACAGTACATGCAATACAGTGACTTCGTATTGATATAAAATAAAATAATAAAATGATAAAAATTGAAACTTCTGCACATCCTTTTTTGTTTGTTCAGGTTATTTTTTCCCACATATTACAGGTTTTATTAAACATGTCTTCTTTTTACTTTGTATAATACATGGCTAATTTCCATTAACCCATATCTAATTTACTTAAACTAAGTCTCTTTGCAACTACAGGGAGATATTTGACTACATGTGTTAAATGTGTTTGTGGAAGTAATGGTATTACACCCCAAAACAAAAATGTATTAAATTGCAGCTTAGCAATTTTTAGGCATTCATTATTTATGGATTTTCAAAGCACAGAAAGGTAGGGCACCGCGGTACCGATGTGTAACCATCCTCACAGTAAGAATTAGTACACAAATGAGCCTATGCCCCAGACAAATATGTACTCCAAATATGGGAGTAACCCATAATGGGGGTTTTTAAGCCCAACCTCGAAAAACACAAAAAGATGGGGAGCATGGATGCGTACATGATCGAGCCTTCTCCGAAGAGAAAAGTTATCAGGGATTGCTTAAAGTAGATAGATTTAGAGATAGTCTGAAAGATTGGGGTAGGGTATTCCAGAGAATGGGAGAGGCTCAGGAGAAGTCCAGGAGGCGAGTATGAGAGAAGGTGATGAGGGAGCTGGAGAGCAGCAGGTCTTAGGAGGAACGAAGAGGACAATTAGGTTGGTATTTTGAGACTAGGCTAGTGATGTAGCTGGGGGCCGAGTTGTGGATGGCTTTGTAAGTTATTGTTAGTATTTTGAATTTAGTTTGGAGATGCTGCGGAGGTTGAACCAGCAAGCTTTGGAAAGTGATTGGATGCTGGGCCAAAAGGAGAGTTCAGAGTCCAGCATAACATCTAGAACCCTGGCATGTAGGGATGGGTGGATGGTTGTGCCATTGCTCTTGACAGAGAAGTCAGGGGAAGAGGCACGTGGGGGAGGAAATATTATTAGCTCGGTTTTGGACAAGTTGAGTTTGAGGAAGTGGTGTGACATCCATACAGATATGTCTGTTAGTGATGCGTGAGGAAACTGATGGAGTGAGTTGAGGGGTGGAGAGATAGATTTGGGTGTCACTTAAGATGCATTGGGGTAGGTAGGATGAGAGCCACCGAAGAGTGCAGTCATGGAGACTGAGGCAATAAAGTTTTTTGAGGAGGAGGGGGTGGTCAACCGTATCAAAGGGAGCTGAAAGGTCCAGAAGTAGGAGTACAGAATAGTGTCCATTGGTTTTTGCGTTTTTGGTTTTAGAAGAGCAGTTTCTGTGGAGTGATGAAGGCAAAATCCAGACTGAAGGGGATCAAGAAGGTTATCCTTTATGAGGTGGTCACTCAGTTGGTTGTAGACCAGGCTTTCAAGGAGTTTAGAGGAAAAGAGGAGCAAGGAGATAGGGCATAGATTATTAGGATTATTATTAAGATTGGTAGGGTCCAAGGATGGCTTTTTAAGTATTGGGTGACCAGTGCATGTTTTAGAGCATTGGAGAAGATACCAGAAAAGAGGAAGAGATTGAAGATGTGGGTTAGAGAGTGTAGGATAGAGTCAGAGGGTGACCCTAGTATTTGAGAGGAAATAGGGTCCAAGGGACAGGTGGTTAGGTGGGTGTCAGAAAGCAGAAGTTAGAAGTTACCACAACACCATTACCCCATAGTTTAGAAGATCAAAGATACAACTATGTTGGTGTCCCTTTTACATTGTATTTTTTAAATGTAACTGCCTACTCCCAAACTGTCATTTGAAGTAAAACACGTAGTCAAGTATTTTTCTATTTATTTATTTTTTTATTTAATAGGGATCACAAGAAGGTCCTTTAAAAATCAAGAGGGAGGCAGCAATGGATAAACTGTTGGAATTGGTGAACCCTTTGTACCCCAGGGCAGAGCTCAATTATGTGAGGGGCAAAATTGGGAACCTGAGGAGTACATTTATAGGGAGAACAAGAATGTCCTTGACTCTGAGAGATCAGGAGCAGCAGCAGATGACTGGTATGTACCCAGGCTGTGGTATTACCACAGCCTGTGTTTTTTGACAGACCAGACCAAACCCAGGCCATCGCTGTCAATGCTCCCTTCCACATTGTCTGAGGCCATTTTTTTTCTTGTGCATTATTACAAAAAAATATGTAAATAAATTAGACATGTTATTTGCCATCCAAATAAAAGTTAAATAACTTAACCAAAAAGTGCATTCTCAGCATACAAAAATAAATAAAGTATAACAACTAAAAATCATAATTTTGGAACCAAAAGCAAATTAGTAATTATATGGATGAAAATCCCCAGCCCAGCGGGGTTGTTGGGGTTGTTGGGGGTCTTGGGGCTGGAACTGCCAATGTCCGGCATGCTGCTGTGGTGGGTGGGGCTGCTGTGGTGGAGCATCCAAATCTGGGTTCTTGATTAAATTTCTCCCCTCCCCCTTGTTGAGGTGCTGGAGGATTAGTTCCTTGCACATCCTCCTTTGGTCCACATTCATATCCCTCAACTTATTTGCTGTCAGACAGCCAAATGCCTCAGCTGCATCTGGGGCCATACTAATGGCAGTTGTTGCGTGGCTCAGGAAGGCAGCTGTGGCCTCATCTAGATTCCTGCTTTTCTTAGCCCTTTTAGCAGGAGGGCATAGGGGAGGGATCTGGGACTCCGTGTGGCTACTGGCCACAGGCTCCTCCTAAATGACATTTTCCTGTGTATGAAAATGGGACATAATTATTATTTTTGTAAAAATGTTGGTCATCAATCACACACAATTTTGAGCTCATGACTGTTGCAAATTGAATGTGGAGAAATAGAAGAGACTATCATTCTGACCCCAGCATTTTTTCTTCTTGTCCCAATCATTTTTTGCCACTACTGTCTATTGATATTGAAACCACTTTGTTAAGGCAGAAATTAAGGAACAATAATGTCTACTTATCATCATTCTATTTTTGGATACAAATATGTTAAACAATGCTATACCTGGGTAAAGTTGGGCTCCTCCACATTTTCATCCTGTGCCAAAGGACCAAGGTGGACCTCAGGAGCTGTGGCCTCATCTGAGGTGGAAGGGAGTGTTGACAGTGATGGCCTGGGTTGGGTTTGATTGGACAAAAAATGCAGGCTGTGGTAGTACCACAGCCTGGGCACATATATGTCATCATCTGATGCTCCCGATCTCTGTGATTCCTGGACCTTCTTGTGCTCCTTATTAAATGTATTTCTCAGGTTCCCAAATTTGCTCTTCACAAAATTTATGTCTGCCCTGGGGTACAGAGGCTTCACCAATTCAAGAAGTTTCTCCATCGTTTCCTTCCTCTTGATTTTATTTGAGTAATCCCTACTTTTCACCTTCCACAGACAGGGCAGCTCCCGGTATTGGTCGATAAATTGAGGCAAAAAGTCTGGTGCAGTGAAGTTATCCACCATTTTCTAATATTTCTCTGATGCCCGCAAGACAGAACACAAGACAAACCATAATGTCAGGCTTAACTCATAATCTGGTCCCAATATAGGCCTCAATCTAAGCAGTATAGGCCACTGACACCACTGATGCCTCGATTTTCAATTGTACCTTTGTTTTATGGCTCTGTTTGCGTGTTGGTGATGGTGATCGTTTGTCCTCCACTCCCAGATCGTTCCTATGGCTGTTACATAGATCATGCGTTATGGCTTTATATACACTGCGCATGCATGAAACCCCGCCCCTGTCCTTCTTTCTGGAGTATTCCCTGCCTCTTCTTTTTCGAGGCAGTGGGAGAGCAAATGACGGTGAGACAGCAGGTGTGTGGTGAGAGCAGCAATGATGAAAACCCAGAACAAGCCACTTCCAGATCCAGGAGGATCTGTTTGAAGAAATGGTGGAGATGGTGGAAATCTTAGTGAGGACAGACTATGATTGGAAGCATGGACCTTACAGAAACCCAAATGCCAGAAAGGCCAAGATCATGTCTAAAGTTGTGAGAAGTCTGCACAGGAATTTTGGGGTACAACAAAACAAGGAACAGTTGTGAAACTGCTGGTAAGACCTTAAATTGAGAGAGGAAGATCAGTATAGTAAGATCAGGAAAGTGCTGCGAAAAAGTATTTGTCCTGTGTTCCTATTATTACTTTCGTCCTGGTCCATGTTCTTTTCTTTACTGTTCTACAGTTTAAAATGCCAAGTTTTATTTTCGTGGACACATTCACAGGACATTAAACATCGTTTGATCGACCACTAATACTTTGTTTTTGGGAGTTACATCTAAAAAAGTAGGAACCAACTCTGTGTCTGTCCTTGTTTCTTTAGGAATGCTGTATTTTGTTTGCAGGAAAGTACAAATACGTACTTTGTTCATTTAATGATGCAAATCGGTTTAGGCAACAAAGTGCAAAAATCAATGTAAGCCCTGGTTCACATTGATGCTGCATTGAAATCACCCTACTTCACTTAAAGTTGCACAATTTCTAAGTAGCAAGATCATCGCGATTTTGGGTACTACTTGATAGACATTTGTGTGGCTTCGTGCCCAGATGTCTATTGAAGTACAAGTGCTGAGTTGGCTTTAATTGAGCATTGGGTTGTGTCACATCCAATAATATAGAAAAGAAACAAAATCCCCTTGTGGTGGACTTTTAAGGCACAGAAATCGTTTGAGAAAAATGAATCTAGTTTGAAAAGTGTTTATTTAATATAAGTACAAAATATAAAAAAACACATAAAAAAGATACAATAGAACAAATTTACAGTGCTGTCATCACAACATAGTACAGGTAGTAAACCAGTAATTCTTGCATCTGACGCGTTTCGGAGCACATGTGTATCTCTTTCCTCAAGGGTATAATTAAGCGAGAATACTAAGTGTTATATATATTGAGAGCTGAAGAACTTTGAGTTCTGTGCTGCATGCTGGTGTGAACAGTCACAAGTTCAATAGTTGTGGTGACTGTGCTCTCCACAACAAATAACGTTCTTTGCACACTCAAGTGGTTCTTACTCACCATTGGCAGGGTCTTTTTCCTCTTTTGTCCCCAGTGGGTCCCCGGCCTCCCCTCCTGGTCTGGTTTATGTGTGGGGGAACTGGGTCAGCTTTTCAGGCTAGGCACCCCTCTTTTTGAGGCATGCCACTTGTGTTGGACCTCCGGCTCAAGCAAACTGGGAACATCTTTTTGCATTCATATGTTTTATAACTGCATGGTCTGAAAGGGTTGTCATCTCAATATATATAACACTTAGTATCCTTGCTTAATTATACCCTTGAGGAAGGAGATACACATGTGCTCCGAAACGCGTTGGGTGCAAGAATTACTGGTTTACTACCTGTACTATGTTGTGATGACAGCACTGTAAATTTGTTCTATTGTATCTTTTTATGTGTTTTTTTATATTTTGTACTTATTATATTGAATAAATACTTTTCAAACTGGATTATTTTTTTCTCAAATGATTTCAGTGCCTTAAAAGTCCACCACAAGGGGATTTTGTTTCTTTTCTAGATGTCTATTGAAGTCGCACCTGAAATTGCCAAAAGTAGTGCAGGAACTACTTTTGCAAATTGGTGCGGCGCCGCTAATTCTGTGTCCCACCGATTGGAACAGTGCCATTGTGTCCAATAGGATGCGACTCCAATAGTCATGCGATTTTATCTTTCAAATTGCATGAACAATTGCTCTAATGTGAACCTAGGCTTCAATGTCCGAGGTCAGTGTTTCTCCACTCCACTTCTCTAAGTGCACAACCAGGTCCTGTTTTTGGTATTTTCCTCAGTAGAAAAATTACTGTGAATTACTAACCTTGAAAAGGACATCATCATCTGTGACAAAAGCAAAAAATATAGAAAATATGACCTGGGAATGCATCTGAAGAAGGAGAGTTGGGAAACACTGCCCTAAGTAATGTTAATTGTAATCTTTAAGTGTTAAAAATCGTAAAGCCAAAATTTGAAGACGCCCACAAGTGGTGCCAAAATATTCTTATTTCCCTCATGATCCCATGCCTAAAATGTGTGTCTTTCCCTACATCTAGTTTGGTAAAGCCAAAAAAAACACAATGGGTCAACATGTGTTAGCTCCCATCATGGGGTATCAATGGACACATGTGTGGGGTTTAACCCCTTCCTCTTACCTACTTTAGTTATGAGGAAGGGGTTGCACCCCCAAAACACGGCAATTTATACCCTGTGGTTGCACATGATAGCACATGTTCACAACACTGTGTGTTTTGGGGCTTTAGAAGCTAATCTGTTTGTACCTACACACATTTTAGGCAGGGGATCATAAATAAGGGACATTTAACAATTATGCCGCTACATGGACGTGGCTTCAAATTATGGACATTCGAGGGTTGAGATCACCCCATCTGAGCTAGGCAACATCAACACAGTCTTGGGATACTAATGTCTCATATGGCCTTCACTTTAACAAACTCAAACTTTGTAAGTTCCTGAGTTGGGGATGTGTATCTTATGTTTTCAAACATGCCTGTTTAGCCGTAAAAAAGGCAAAATAATGGCAAACATACATGTTTATACACCAAGATATTGGTTTGTTATAAAACCTTAAAACACACATGTAAATGTGCTTTGAGTAAAATGTTTTTTACTAAACAATGTGTAGCTTATTATTTCAATGCTCAATACCAGTGTATTTGTTAAGTGACAATATGCTCTAAAATGTACCCAACTCAGGCAATTTTATGGCCTCAAAGAAATTAAAGGAGCTGAAAAAGCACAATGTTTTCAAACTTAATGCATTCGATAAATTAGGAACAAAAACATTGTGTGTGTAGCAGACCCACAGCACAACATAATAGTTAGCTGAAGAAGAGATTATCACCTCATGTAGCAAATAAGGTACGTTTGCACTATTGTCTAAAATGGAAAAAAAAAGGCCATTTGACAACCTCTTATACAGATAAGAAACACAGACAATAGTAGTCCAAATGAAATAGTAGTTTATGATAAAATAATGATTCTTGATCAGCTACATTTTGCTGCCAAGTCTCTGCCCCTCTACCCACAAAATATTCAAAATATTTTTGGCGGATATCGCGGGCATTTTGTGAGGGCAACCCAGCATGAGCAGGTTCCAGAGCCGTCCTGTTTTCCACCGATGGCTGAGCTGCAGTCTCTTCAGCTGGGCCTGACACTGTGGGGTCAACATCAGATGGCAGTGATGAAAGATAACTGCTCGCATTGCTCAGTAAAAAAATTGTGGAGGATGCAACAGCACAAAACAACATAGTTTATTTTATATTGGGCCAGGTTGATGGGGGTTAAAAAGAGCCTGAAACAACTTGACAGGATGCCAAAGGCATCAACCCTTCTGGCACCTTAGAGTCTGTAGTTGAATATTCTTTGCTCTGGGGTGAGGTTCCTCAGAGGAAAGTGCTTCATAACATGTTCCCCAGAGCAAAGGCCTCATCTGCGACAAAAACGAAATTGAGGCCCTCAACATTGTCCTGAGTAGGTGGCAAATTTAAGGTGCCATTCTGGAGCCAATGGTAAAACTCTGTCTGCATGATGACTCCTCCATCCGAGTTTCTGACGTTCTTCCCAACATCCAAAAAAAGAAAATCGTACATTGCAGAAAGAACAACTAGCAGCACTATGCTGCAAAAGCCTTAGTAATTATAGTAGTGTGAGCCCGTGTTGGGTGATGGGACAATCCTCACATGTTTTCCATCAATAGCACCACCACAGTTGGGAAAATCCCACTGATGCTGAAACTGGCCTGCAACATCCTGCCATTGCTGAGGGGGTGGAAGGAAAGTGTGGAGTCAAAAAAGAAAGAAGAAATTACTACTTCTGCACATAACATTGCAAGCAGATTTGACAAGGGCGAGTTCAGAGGGTGGTGATAAATGGGGAGTACTCAGAATGGTCAAGGGTGGGCAGTGGGGTTCCCCAGGGTTCTGTGCTGGGACCAATCCTATTTAATTTGTTCATAAACGACCTGGAGGATGGGATAAACATTTCAATCTCTGTATTTGCAGACGATACTAAGCTAAGCAGGGCAATAACTTCTCTGCAGGATGTGGAAACCTTACAAAAAGATCTGAACAAATTAATGGGGTGGGCAACTACATGGCAAATGAGGTTCGATGTAGAAAAATGTAAAATAATGCATTTGGGTGGCAAAAATATGAATGCAATCTATAGACTGGGGGGAGAACCTCTGGGGTAATCTAGAATGGAAAAGGACCTGGGGGTCCTAGTAGATGATAGACTCAGCAATGGCATGCAATGCCAAGCTTCTGCTAACAAAGCAAGCAGAATATTGGCATGCATTAAAAAGGGGATCAACTCCAGAAATAAAATGATAATTCTCCCACTCTACAAGACTTAGGTCCTAAGCCCTAGAGTATGCTGTCCACCTAGAGTATGTTGTCACGTTCTGGCACCAGTCCTCAGGAAGGATGTGCTGGAAATGGAGTGAGTACAAAGAAGGGCAACAAAGCTAATAAAGGGTCTGAAGGATATTAGTTATGAGGAAAGGTTGCGAGCACTGAACTTATTCTCTCTGGACAAGAGACGCTTGAGAGGGGATATGATTTCAATATACAAATACCGTACTGGTGACCCCACAATAGAAATAAAACTTTTTCGCAGAAGAGAGTTTAACAAGACTCGTGGCCACTCATTAAAATTAGAAGAAAAGAGGTTTAACCTTAAACTACGTAGAGGGTTCTTTACTGTAAGAGTGGCAAGGATGTGGAATTTCCTTCCACAGGTGGTGGTCTCAGCGGGGAGCATCGATAGCTTCAAGAAACTATTAGATAAGCACCATACAGGGATATACAATGTAATACTGACACATAATCACACATAGGTTGGACTTGATGGACTTGTGTCTTTTTTCAACCTCACCTACTATGTAACTCTGACAAAAACATTCTTGGCCAACAAAACTATAAAATTAAAATGAGTATTTAAAGACAAAAGTGTAAGGTCAACTTATCAGATTCATCACCCCTTCTGGTTGCCCATTAGAAAAATGTTGGGGTGGAGGTAATGGGTAGATGTTTTGGACAGGTAACCCTCTCCACTTCCATGAGAGCTGAATGCATAAATAATGTGTGATACTTTGGCCAGCCCCTCCTTACTTACACTATTGCCAGCCCAGTGGACAGGTAAGAAGTGTCATAATCAAAAAGTATGGATACACACTGTCCAAATTGAATCACATTTTGCCATTCATAAATTACCTATCAAGATAATATGAGTCAAAATCTTACTACGTTACAATTTGAAGGTAATCAGGCAAGCCCTTGCACTACATGCTTTGGTGCACTACATGCACTTGCAGTGCACTTGTAGTGCAAAGTGGATTTGCCTTTAGTAAATCAACCCCTCTGTTCCTTGATTCTCTATGGATAGTGGTGTACTTTTCTTCTGCTTATAAACATGCATTTTTTTGGCAACCCACTTTCACATAATCTTATGTTCTGCTTTGACTCAACCATTTGTTACTCACCCGATGCCTGCTGCATTCTTTAAATTTTTGTCCCGACTCTTGGTGAGTTCTACTCCATCCAATTCCTCATCTGCATTCTATGGGACTTAAGTTTTCATCTCTTAATGTTAAAGAACTTAACCACCCAGTCAAGAGGCGTTCCAAATGGAATGAAGCCTATGGACTTGATGTGGATGTAGTCAATACACAGGATACCCACTTTCAACTTAATGCTATGCTCATTGTACCCAGAAAGCTTATCCACATGTTTTTGTAGCCTGCACCCCCCAGAAAAAAAGGTGTTCTTCTGGCTATCAAGTACACTGTTTCATTTGATCTGAAAGAATGTATTACTGACCCTGACAATATATACTGACTACTCCTGATCCAGCCTTGCACAATAGTAACTCGTGTGCTCTTGGCAGCTAAACCATTGATTGCCAGATGATGGAAGAAGGACCTTGCACCCAATTTCTCAGAACTCATTGGCATAGTTAAGCTCCATTATGCAAATGAAAAATTGCTTACTATTAGAGCTTACTCACTCCCTAGATTTGAACAGGCATTACAATTTTGAGGTGACTGGATATCTTCTTGATGTAGACTAATATATAATATATGGATGTTACCATGTGATTCTTCTGCATGCTATTTCTGTGTATGTGTCAGCTCAACCACATCTTCCACAACTTTTTTTGGTAATTTATGCTGCCTTCAAATTCTTTACCTCTGTCCATATCACTGTGATGTTTATTATGCTTTCTTATTATCTATACCTAAATTATGAGCTGTTCTTATCTTTATAACTGTGACCCTTCTGCTCTCTTGCTGTGTGTTGTAGTCTGCCTTGGTGTGGGAAGTTCATTCTGTTAGCCATGTGTTCCCCCTATGCAATCCTGACTAATAGGGATGAGCTTTGAGTTCGAGTTGAACTCATGTTCGACTCGAACATCGGCTGTTCGCAAGTTCATCAAACAGCGAACAATTTGGGGTGTTCGCAGCAAATTCGAATGCCGCGGAACACCCTTTATAAGTCTATGGGAGAAATCAAAAGTGCTAATTTTAAAGGCTTATATGATTGTCATAAAAAATGTCTGGGGACCCCTGGGTCCTGCCCCAGGGGACAAGGATCAATGCAAAAAAAGTTTGAAAAACGGCCGTTTTTTTCGGGAGCAGTGATTTTAATAATGCTTAAAGTGAAACAATAAAAGTGTAATATTCCTTTAAATTTCGTACCTGGTGGGTGTCTATAGTATGCCTGTAAAGGGGCGCATGTTTCTTGGTTTAGAACAGTCTGACAGCAAAATGACATTTCAAAGGAAAAAAAGTACTGTATTTATTGGCGTATAACACTCACTTTTTCACCATGAAAATCGGGTGCAAATAGCGTGTGCGTGTTATACGTCAATACTTCAATTTCAGCTGCCGTCAGATTACATACAGTGAGAATCTCCTGTTTACTTGGCGGCCTCTGTAATAGGAAGTCAATAGATGGCAATGGCGACGAGGCTGCTGTATTGATGGCAATGGCGAGGCTGCTGCACTGATGGCAATGGTGAGGCTTCATTGATGTGGACTAATAAGGCTGCATTGATGGCACTTGTGAGGCTGCAGGTGGGCATTGATCAGGCTGCATTGATGGCAATGGTGAGGCTGCAGATGGGCACTGACCCTTATTTTGCTTCAAAGTTCCTTATTTAAAATTTAAGTTTTTTTCCTGAAGCTTCCCTCCTAAAATGAATGTGCGTGTTATACGCCTGTGCGTGTTATATGCCGATAAATACGGTAATTTAAACTACTTGCAGCTATTAATGAATTGCCGGTCCGACAATACACATAAAAGTTCATTGATAAAAACAGCATGGGAATTCCAGACAGGGGAACCCCGAACCAAAATTTAAAAAAAAATGACGTAGGGGTCCCCCTAAATTCCATACCAGGCCCTTCAGGTCTGGTATGGATTTTAAGGGGAACCCCGCGCCAAAATTTTAAAAAAAATGGTGTGGGGTCCCCCTAAAAATCCATACCAGACCCTTATCTGAGCACGCAACCTGGCAGGCCGCAGAAAAAGAGGGGGGGACGAGAGAGCACCCCCCCAAACCGTACCAGGCCACATGCCCTCAACATTGGGAGGGTGCTTTGGGGTAAGGGCCTCATCCCCACAACCCTGGCTGGTGCTTGTGGGGGTCTGCGGGTGAGGGCTTATCGGAATCTGGAAGCCCCCTTTAACAAGGGGACCCCCAGATCCCGGCCCTCCCCCCTGTGTGAAATGGTAAGGAGTACAAAAGTACCCCTACCATTTCACTAAAAAAGTGTCAAAAATGTTAAAAATGACAAGAGACAGTTTTTTTCTATCTTCTATCTTCCTTCAGTTTCTTCCTCCATCTTTTTCTTTTTCTGGTTGTTCTGGTTCTTCTGGTTCTTCCTCCGGTGTTCTCGTCCGGCATCTTCCTCCACGGCGTCTGCATCTTCTTCCCTACTTCTCCTCGGACCGCTCCGCATCCATGATGGCATGGAGGGAGGCTCCCGCTGTGTGATGCTTCTCTCTTCATCTTCTTCTCTTCATCTTCTTCTCTTCATCTTCTTTTCGTGCCTCTCCGCATCCATGATGGCATGGAGGAAGGCTCCCGCTGTGTGACGCTTCTCCTCTTCTGATGGTTCTTAAATAACGGGGGCGGGGCCACTCAGTGACCCCACCCCCTCTGATGCACGGTGACTTGACGGGACTACCCTGTGGCATTCCCCGTGACACCACAGGGAAGTCCCGTCAAGTCACCGTGCGTCAGAGGGGGGTCTGGTCACCGGGTGCCCCCCGTTATTTAAGAACCGTCAGAAGAGGAGAAACGTCACACAGCGGGAGCCTCCCTCCATGCCATCATGGATGCGGAGCGGCCCGAAAAGACGATGAAGAGAAGAAGATGAAGAGAAGAAGATGAAGAGGAGAAGCGTCACACCGTGGGAGCCTCCCTCCATGCCATCATGGATACGGAGCGGCCCGAGGAGAAGAAGGGAAGAAGACGCCGTGGAGGAAGATTCCGGACAAGAACACCAGAGGAAGAACCAGAAGAACCAGAAGAAGAAGAAGATGGAGGAAGAAACCGAAGGAAGATAGAAGAAAGAAGTAAGAAGAAGCATTTAAATAAAGGAATTGTCAAAAACTGTCTCTTGTCATTTTTAACATTTTTGACACTTTTTTGTGAAATGGTAGGGGTGCTTTTGTACCCCCTTACCATTTCACACAGGGGGGAGGGCTGTGATCTGGGGGTCCCCTTGTTAAAGGGGGCTTCCAGATTCCGATAAGCCCCCCGCCCGCAGACCCCCACAAGCACCGGCCAGGGTTGTGGGGATGAGGCCCTTGTCCTCATCAACATGGGGACAAGGTGTGTTGGGGGCTACCACAAAGCACCCTCCCAATGTTGAGGGCATGTGGCCTGGTATGGTTCAGGAGGGGGGGCCGCTCTCTCATCCCCCCTCTTTTCCTGCGACCTGCCAGGTTGCTTGCTCGGATAAGGGTCTGGTATGGATTTTTAGAGGGACCCCAAGCCATTTTTTTAAACAATTTTGGCGTGGGATTCCCCTTAAAATCCATACCAGACCTGAAGGGTCTGGTATAGATTTTGAGGGGGACCCCATGCCATTTTTTTTTTTTATTTTGGCCGGGGTTCCCCTTAATATCCATGCCAGACCTGAAGGGCCTGGTATGGAATTTAGGGGGACCCCCACGTCATTTTTTTTTTAAATTTTGGTTCGGGTTCCCCTGTGGGGAATTCTCATGTCGTTTTTGAAAAGGAACTTTTATGTGTATTGTCGGACCGGCAATTCATTAATAGCCGCGAGTAGTTTTAAATTACTTTTTTTCCTTTCAAATGTCATTTTGCTGTCAGACTGTTCTAAACATGGGAAACATGCGCCACTTTACAGGCATACTATAGACACCCCCCAGGTATGAAATTTAAAGGGATATAACACTTATTTGTTTCACTTTGTTACACTTTATTGTTTGACTTTAAGCATTATTAAAATCACTGTTCCCGAAAAAAACTTCCTTTTTTAAAACTTTTTTTTGCATTGATCCATGTCCCCTGGGGCAGGACCCTGGTCCCCTCTTTTTATGACAATAACTTGCATATAATCCTTTAAAATTAGCACTTTTGATTATTCATGTTCGTGTCCCATAAACTTTAATGGTGTTCGTGTGTTCGAACAAATTTTTTGCCTGTTCGCAAGTTCTGGTGCGAACCGAACAGGGGGGTGTTCGGCTCATCCCTACTGACTAATTAATTGGCAATACCCCCACCAAAACTCAGTATAAATTTAGGCCTTCTCTAGGGGATGCCCAGGCAGGGGCTGCACAGGCAGGGATTGCATTGTCCACTATCATCTTGGATAAAGTATTCATATTGGATTACATATGATTATTGGAAGTATTACACTTTGGCTCAGTACTTCAACAAATGCACAAAGCGAAAATCTACAACAGACTACCGCAGAACACTAAACAGACTACAGGTGACCTCATTCTCCATCAAACTTTTTCATCTCTCATCCAGGCTTCCTCTCAGTCTCACCACTCTGTATCATGCACTCCCTACTTTTCCTTCTCACAGTTGCATCCTCTCTCCTTAAATTCTCTCTCCTTCACCCATCTTCTCCACCCCACAGCTTATCCATATCACCCTCATTCCTGTCTTCACCTTAATACTGCACATATCAGCTCCTGCTAATTCTGAACCCATATACCAATAAAACCTGCAGGACACTGGGACGTGTCCCCCCACATAAGTCACACTCCCATATCACCTCTCTCACCCGTCTGCTTCTTCTAACTTCTGGAGATATTTCCCCAAATCATGTACCTTCAGCCAACATACCCAGCACCCCCCATCCTCTGATAGCAGCCGCAATTCACACAATCTCATTTCTATTCCTCTTCTGCCTAGAACCAGCCTCCCCTTCTCCTGTGCCCTTTCTTCTGTTTGTAACAAACTCACCACCGTCCATGACCTATTTATCACAAACTCTTTGAACCTACTTGCAATTACTGAGACCTGGATTCAAGAATCTGACTTTCCTTCTCCTGCTGCTCTCTTCTATGGTGGCCTCCTGTGGACTCACTCTCCCAGGCCTATTGGACAGAAAAGAGGTGGTGTTGGAATCCTCCAATCCCCTCAAAGCACTTCTCAGGTTCTCCATCCACCTCCCTCTCTGTCCCTCTCCTCATTTGAAGCTTACTGTATTCATCTATTTTCTCCAGTTTCATTGAGAATTGCTGTGATCTATCAGCCCCCTGGACCGGTATCAAGCTTCCTTGATGACTTCTCTGCCTGGCTACCTTACTTTCTCTTTTCTGAAATTCCAACAATCATTCTTGGTGACTTCAACATTCCTGTTAATCTTACCACTCCCGCTACTTCTAAGCTGCTGAGCCTAACATCCTCTTTTGACCTAAAACAATGGACAATCGCTTCTAATCACTCTGTTGGCA
Source organism: Lithobates clamitans (assembly GCA_037952925.1). NCBI lineage: Eukaryota > Metazoa > Chordata > Amphibia > Anura > Ranidae > Lithobates > Lithobates clamitans. The sequence continues at coordinate 1,971,498 of JBBGZY010001322.1, read as the reverse complement.
ACTGCCTTGACCTCATATTCTCCTACCTATGCACTCCGCACAACTCTCCAATATTCCTTTTCCTCTCTCTGATCACCACCATTTAGTTTCACTCTCTCCTTATCTTTCTCCTCTTTGCATTCAAACTACCAAACAATTACCCGTAGAAATCTTCGCCATCATAACCCTTCTCTTCTTTTTTCTGCTACAGATTGTCTCTACGACAAAATCTCAACCTTGTCCTGCCCCAACCTGCCCACTTCTGTCTACAATAGTTTACTGTCATCCACCCTGGATACCTTCGCTCCCTCACTACACACAGAATCCAGCCCCAACTGCTACAACCCTGCCCTCCAAATATACCATTCCTGCATCCACACTACCAAACAGACCTACTTTATCACTCTCATTAACACCCTCTCACGTAGTCCCCATCAACTCTTTTCTACCTTCACCACTCTACTTCTTCCTCCATTACCTCCACCCCTAACTTACTCACTGCCCAGGAGATTGCTAATCACTTCAAAAATAAGATTGAGACAATTTGTCTTGAGATCTCCACTCTACAGAGATCTCCCTCACTTTACACTCCTTGTCCTCCTGCACAATCAATACTTCGCTCTATTAACCCATCTACTATAGAGGAAGTCACTAAACTTTTTTCTAATGCCCACCTAACCTCCTGCCCCCTGGACCCTGTTCCTTCTCAAATACTACGGTCACCATCTGGCTCTATCCTACACTCTTTAACTCATATCTTCAACTTCTCACTCTCTACTGGCATCTTCCCCAACCCTCTAAAACATGCACTAATCACTCCCATACCAAAAAAGGCCTCACTAGACCCCACCAATCTTAACAACCTAAGACCCATCTCTTTACTCCTTTTTGCCTCCAAACTCCTTGAACGTTTAGTCTACAGCCGACTGAGCGACCACCTCATTGAGAATAACCTTCTTGATCCCCTTCAGTCTGGATTTTGCCCACAGCACTCCACAGAAACTGCCCTCCTAAAACTCACAAACAACTTACTAACAGTCAAAACCAATGGTCATTTTTCCGTACTCTTATTCTTGGACCTTTGATACAGTTGACCAGCTCATCCTCAAAAAAAACCTCAATTTGCTTGGTCTCCATGGCGGCTGAAATCTTACCTATTTCTTTGCACGTTCAGTGTCACTTACAACTCCACTGCCTCCTCTCCAACTCCTCTTACCATTTGGACCCCTCAAGGTTCTGTCCTTGGACCTCTACTATTCTTGATCTACACGTCCTCCCTGGGTCAGCTGATGACTCCCATGGCTTCCACTACCATGTATATGCTTATGACACCCAAATATATCTCTCTGCCCCTCAGCTCTCCCCATCAGTCTCCTCACACATCACTGATTTACTAACAGACATATCAGCCTGGATATCACACCACTTCCTCAAACTGAATCTGTCTAAAACTGAGCTCTTAATATTTTCTCCCCCATGTGGCCCCTTGCTCTGACTTCTCTGTCAAGATCAATGGCACATCTATAAGTCTGTTCCCACATGCCAGGGTGCTAGGGGTAACCTTAGACTCTGAGCTGTCCTATCAGGCCCACATTGAATCCCTGTCCAAATCATGCTGCCTTAGCCTCCGCAACATCTCTAGAATACGCCCCTTTTTAACTAATGACACCACCAAGCTTCTAATTCACTCCCTGGTTATCTCTCGCCTCGACTACTGCAACTCCCTCCTCATTGGATTACCTTTACATAGGGTATCCCCCCTTCAGTCCATAATGAATGCTGCTGCAAGACTCATCCACCTTGCCAACCATTCAGTGTCATCCACCCCTCTCTGCCAATATCTCCACTGGCTTCCACTAACCTAAGGAATAAAATTCAAAGTACTAACAATAATTTACAAAGCCATCCATAACTCTACCCCCAGCTACATCACTGACCTAGTCCCAAAATACCAACCAAACCGCTTTCTTCAGTCCTCCCAAGACCTCCTGCTCTCTAGCTCGCCTCCAGGATTTCTCCAGAGCTTCTCCCATCCTTTGGAACTCCCTACCTCAATATGTCCAACTGTCCCCTAATCTATCCATCTTTAGACGATCCCTGAAAACCCTTCTCTTTAAAGAAGCCTATCCTGCTTCTAACTAATACAGTGTTTTTCTTCCTCCATCAGCTCACCCCCCCAGCTATTACCTTTTGTATCAGATGACCCTCCCTTTTTATTTTTTGTCTGCCTTTATTTTGTTAAGTGCTGTGCAAACTGTTGGCGCTATATAAATCCTGTATAATATTATTAATTTTGTTTTCCTTTTTTTGGCTTTCTCTTATCGGGCTACTGTTGATCAAGCGCCCTCTGAGGCTCCACTCTAAGTGCATATTGTTGAGTGTCTTTGTAATGCAATTGATGCAAACAAAAGAAAAAAAAATCTGCCAAAGTAACCAAATTCTTATTTAATATTAATAACAAAAATAATAACAATAATAATAATAATAATAGTAATGATACGTATTATTATTATTATTATTATTATTATTATTTATTATTTTTTATTTATTTAATAATAATAACACAGGTATTATTTAGATACATTATTATTATTATTATTATTAGGTTTTATTAGGTTTATTAGTATTATTATTATTAGTAGTAGTATTATTATTCTCCAGTATAATGGTGGCTGGTTGCATATATTCAGTACATGGCATTATAACAATGCAATTGATTACATTATTCTCTGTTTTCTTTATTTCAGCTACAATTTCTTTGTTTGGTTAATTAACGTCTCTCTTATTATTATTATTAGAACATACTCATCTGGGGGATCGTGAATTATGAGCTGTTTCCTGGGAATTCCTGGTCTGTGGAGGCGCATTACACCGTGTTATTTCACAGATCCTGAAGGTATATCTACACACACAGACCCGGGATGTGCATTTGCACTTGTTCATTGTTTCATACAGAAACTGAAGCACGTTTTATGACACTTGAAGAACAAATAATTTTTTTTAACAAGATATTGTCCCCTTTATATTTTTATTTATTTTCTACTTCTTAATTTCACAAAAGGTATCATACTGTTGTTTTTAATGTTTGATACATGATATACTGTATATCTCTGAACAATTCCTTTAAAAAAGGACAAAAATAAACCGGGTTGTGGAAGGTTTGTATATAAACAGATATTTAGGCCCTGCTGTGGTCAGACTCAAATTTTCTTCTCCGTCTGCTAAATCCAGATTTCACATTGTTCACACCTAAAAAATAAAAATAAAAACACAAAATCTCAGATTTTAAACCTGAAAGCAAAGAAAACCGGCAGGATTAGAGGAGACTATCCTTGTTTTTGTTTTTTTTGCCACAATAGACTTATCAAAATTGAGGCAACCTTTTTTTTATATAAAAAATGGCATCAATTGCATTGTTTTCATACACAAAAATAATAGTTCCTGCATCTAAATTCAAAGCTGAGAGATTAAATATATGAAATTTTAAAGAGAAGACTTGTGCTGAAATTTTTCTTAGTTAACAACTTAGCAGGAAACACAAATACCCCATAACTTTATTATAACAGGTAGCAGGGTTACTTATACTGCACTGATCAGTGGTGCTTTATGTACCTTTTTATTATGGATTTATTTTTTATATTTATTTGTTAATGTTTTTTATCTTTATAGTGTATGTTTCATGCATCATGCATTTTTCATGTCACATTTGTTGTTTTTTTTTTTTTATTGTCTTTCTTTATTTTATCTTTTTGTTTGTTTTTCATTAGTTTTTTGTTTTCTTACTACTACATGGTGTATCAAGTTTTTTTTTTTTTTTTTATATTTGCAAAGAATTGCTGATCATCATATGCACCAAAGAATAAAATAACATGACTTTAGCAGCCAGACATTAATGGCTGTGTGTTGAGTTATTTTGAGGGGATAGCAAATTTACACTATTTATACAAGCTGTACACTCACTACTTTACATTGTAGCAAAGTGTAATTTCTTCAGTGTTGTCACATGAAAAGATAGAAGAAAATATATACAAAATGTAAGGGGTGTACTCACTTTTGTGAGATACTGTATATATATATATATATATATATATATATATATATATATATATATATATAGTACACCAGTCCCTGCCCTCAAAGAGCTTACAATCCAAGGTCCACCCATCTCCTTGACCCATGGGACAGACCGGATGATATTCCCCGATGACAGTGTGTGCCCAGCAATACAGTTTGTACTTGACTATTTGTTCTATCTCAATGCCTTCCCTTCTCTTAGTGTGGTTACACCTTCCCCACTCTTAGTGGCTAGGTCTTGCTGGATCTCATTGGGGGGGCTTCAGTAAATGAACACCAGCCTCCATTTGTTTTTTCTAAGCCCCCCTGAATATGAGGAAGTCCTGTATACATGAAAACAAGGTTCTATTTATATACTAACTTGATGATTGTGACAATATTCAGGTGGATATACCAAGGCAATAGTCGTGCCCCCCCACCCCACTTTAGGGGGGATTATACATGTTTTTTGATATCAATGGTGATGTCTGATATATATTTTTTCCCTCTTACCTATATAATCCACTCTGACTGAATTGAATTGAGTTGGGTTGTGAGAATGGAGTACTTCAGGGGTTTTATTCCAAAAGTACTTGACAGTATTAGTAGTCTTCTCTCTGAACCACGTAGTATGAGGATTTGGGTTGAAGTCCCATATTCTTTCCCAGTTTTTAAGGGAAATTGGGCAATCTAAGATACAAACCCATTTTTTGCATAAAAATAATGAGAATCATAATGAAAATGACCCTGTCATGTAATTAAACCCACCAACAAGCCACAGAATTGTAAAGAAGAACAAGAATTCTTACCTCTCCTGCCTTCTTCGTAAACTAACATATCTAGAGTGTCAATTTCCTGTGTCCACCAACGCACTCAGTGTTACCACCCACCAACCTCCACATCAGTACTCTGTCCTTCAGTAATGTATGGGCCAACAGGAGGAACCACAAGGTACAGAGGAGGACCAGGAATTGTCTAGTGATGATGATATTTCAAGCAGCTGTATCTTTATAAAAAAGTAGGTGGAGGGAAAGGTAGCGATGAGCTCTCTTCTTTATGGGGATGGGTTGTTTCTTATTATTTTAATGTCAAGGTGAACCCAAGGTCATTTACATTTGTCTGACTTTACCCCATCTCACCTCATTAGCTGGTCAACAATTTAGTTAGTTTTTGGAACAAGCACAATATTATTTATATTATTTCTTTCTTTCTGGGGATCAGACCCCCTTGAGTGGTACGGCAAGAAACTCTTCATGAAACTGTAAGTTCAATTTGCATGTATTTCTTATTTATTGACAGCATGGACCAATTTACCCATCAACACTTGCCAGAGGTTGAGAATAAATCATCGATTAATAATGTCTTTATTGTTGGGTTGAGGATCCACCAAAACTACAGACTTGTCCTCTTCACCTTGTTCATGGTCACCTATGTTGTGACTCTGACTTGCAACCTCATGATCATCTTATTAGTTTTCATCTCTAAACTTTCACAGTCTCCTATGTATGTGCTCCTCTCCAATCTGTCACTGTCGGAGATGCTGTTCACCAGCAATATTGTTCCTCCCATGCTCTACATCCTATTTAGAAATGGGGCATTTTTTTCCCTCGCTGGCTGTTTCATGCAATTTTTCCTATTTGGTATATTTGCTGTGACAGAGAGTTTCCTCCTCTCGGCAATGTCCTACGATAGATATTTGGCCATCTGCAAACCTCTTCATTACATACTGATTATGAGCCCGAGGTTCTGTGTTTGTCTGATCCTTACCTGCTGGGCTTTGGCATTCCTGATTATGACAATCTCTTTAAGTGAAGTGAAAACTTTGTATTTCTGTGAAGACAATATTATTGATCATTTTTATTGTGACCTTCTACCAATACTAAAGCTGTCTTGTTCCAATTCTGCCACCGTTGAACTGGTTGTGTCTTTCCTTTCATTTTCAGCCTCTGTGCTTCCTTTCCTCATAATCATCACTACTTATGTTTTCATCATCAGAGCCATTGCTAGGATCTCATCAGTCAAAGGCAAAGAGAAAGCCTTCTCCACCTGCAGTTCCCACCTAGGAGTTGTCTCCATCTATTACACCACCTTGATTATGGTCTATTTGGTTTCACCTGGAAATTTTGTAATGGTGAACAAAGTTCTATCACTGCTTTATACGGTGATCACCCCACTAGCGAATCCTTTTATATACACCCTGAGGAACAAGGATATCAAGGCGGCTATAAGACAAACCTTGACAACCAAATTAAAACACTAAAAAGAAACCTTTTTTAAAAAAATGTTTGCATACATGTTAAAATCTCCATTTTTAGCTAATTACTTAAAACACCCAAAAGATTTTATACTTTCTGAAAGAAGGGGTCCTGTAGAATAACTGCACCACACAAGTCCAGTAGAAGGGATCAGACAGCTCTACAGCTACCTGATCACTGTTGCAAAAAAGCTGGGAGCTGGTTTTACGAAAGAAACTCAAGCTCATGGCTGATGTTTAGGCAATTAGCATAGTTAGCAAAAAAAACATACACATACCCCAATGACAGTCATTGGGGGAGACATAAGGGTTATTTATGGTAACAAAGGGCAATACTAGAGCAATGTCTAATCAAAAATATATTTTATTGATATCAAACAATAAACCCACAAAGTACAATACTTCTACTCAGATTACATGCGTTGCGTGACGTCGAATGCGGAAGGCCCTGCCATTGTGGGATGATGAGCTGGATCAGGTGCAGTATGCTCCCTCTGGGAACGAAGGACTAAGTGGCCCATATCCACTCCACCACGGATTGTTACCCAGCATGCACCTCCCGATCTTGCGCATGCGCATAAACAAGAAAAGCATGGCGCGGTGCTACAAGCGGCGGCGGAGGCACCTTGACTCCTGGGATTTATGAAACTCATATCCCAGGAGCCAATAGGTGGGCAGACATGACGTACCTCGCCGCAGTAAAAAACTGAGGAAGTGGGGGATTACAACCAAAAAAAAGGTATTTGCTCTGCTCGAAAAAAGAAAATGCAATGAGAATACAGGAAGTGTATACGAACATGAGGGGGAGTTTATAAAATGCCTGGAACTTCGCTTTAAGTAGGCCCAGGGCTCTCTTGGTTAATATAATAGGTTTTCGTGATGAAGGTGTGAATCCTTGACAAACCCCAAAGGTTATTTTTAGGTACGCTAATGGCAGAACAAATCTTTTGCAATATTGACAAAAAAAAAAGGCTGTGACTTTTTTTTCTCCAAGGAGTATCTTCTTATAGCCACATCTGCTGTCAGCATTCCCTCTTGAAGTCATTAGTTAAGGGGCCAAAAACTGTTCAATAGTGGTCCTGCTTTAATAAAACAGCAATATATAATAAAATGATTAAATGTTTCCAGATGGGCATTAGTCTACTATTTTTCTCCCCTTATTTTATAGCAGGCTCGGCAAGAAAAGTTTTAGCACTTAGTGGTTGTAAACTTTTAGATATACCCAGTGAAGTGACTGGCCCCAGCTGATACACAGAGATGAAACTAATCCTCCTGTATAAGCTGTACCTGTTTATCTGCAGCCCTTTCGTCTCTACATTCCATTTAAACAATGACTCCTGTTCAATTTTCTCAGAAATAAATTGCAATAATGATAACAAGTTGGGGAATCATATTGGTTCTAGTCATAACGGTTCAATTCTAGAATTCCTGGAGACAGAGGTAGCAGAGGAACTGGCTCGGTTAAAGCTAAATAAAGCAATGGGCCCTAGAGTTCTAAGATATCTTTGAGATATAGTTGTTGGACCATTAACAGAACTTTTTTTAATCAATCTCTTCTAACAGGAGAAGTTCCCCATGACTAATATTATACCTATCCACAAGAAGGGCAGCAAGGTAGAAGCTGGAAATTACAGGCCAGTGAGTTTAACATCAGTTGTAGTCAAGTTAATAGAATCACTCCTGAAAAGAAGGATAATTGATCACCTAAGAACACACAGCTTGCTGGACCCAAAGCAACATAGCTTTACTGAGGGCAGATCATGTCATCTAATTGAATTTTTTGACAAGGCATTTGAAACAGTTCCACATAATGATCCAATACAAAAGTTGTACAAGCTAGGACTTAACCCATGGGTGGTTCAGTGGCTATGCAGTTGTCTAAATGATAGATCCCAGAGTGTGGTTGTAAATGGGGTTCACTCAGAACAGAGACAAGTCACTAGTGGGGTACCACAAGGCTCTGTACTGGGTCCGGTTTTATTTAACTTATATGTAAGTGATATAACTAAAGGTTTGTTGGGTAAAGTGTGTTTTTTTGCTGATGACACAAAGGTGTGTAATAGGGTTGATATCCCGGGAGGTGTCTGTAACATGGAACATGATTTGGCATTGCTGGATGATTGGCCAAAGCAGTGGAGACTGCAGATCAACGTTTCTAAATGTAAAATAATGCACCTAGGGAAAAAGAATCCCTTGAGAGAGTATAACATTGGGGGTACAGTGTTAGTCAGCACTACAGAAGAAAAAGATTTGGGGGTGCTTTTTTCAGATGATTGCAAAATGAGAAAACAGTGTGACCAGGCAGTGGGGAAAACAAATAGAATACAAGGATGCATCACTATAGGGATCACAAGCAGGAGGAAGGAGGTCCTGATTCCTCTATATAGATCTTTATATCACTAGAGGTGTCACCAGCAGGAGGTCCTGATTCCTCTATATAGATCTTTATTTCACTAGAAGGGTAACCAGCAGGAGGAAGGAGGTCCTGATTCCTCTATATAGATCTTTATATCACTAGAGGGATCACCAGCAGGAGGAAGGAGGTCCTTATTCCTCTATATAGATCTTTATATCACTAGAGGGATCACCAGCAGGAGGAAGGAGGTCCTGATTCCTCTATATAGATCTTTATATCACTAGAGGGGTCACCAGCAGGAGGAAGGAGGTCCCAATTCCTGTATATAGATCTTTATATCACTAGAGGGATCACCAGCAGGAGGAAGGAGGTCCTGATTCATCTATATAGATCTTTATATCACTAGAGGGATTACCAGCAGGAGGAAGGAGGTCCTGATTCCTCTATATAGATCTTTATATCACTAGAGGGGTCACCAGCAGGAGGAAGGAGGTCCTGATTCCTCTATACAGATCTTTATATCACTAGAGGGGTCACCAGCAGGAGGAAGAAGGTCCCGATTCCTCTATATAGATCTTTATATCACTAGAGGGGTCACCAGCAGGAAGAAGGAGGTCCTGATTCCTCTATATAGATCTTTATATCACTAGAGGGGTCACCAGCAGGAAGAAGGAGGTCCTGATTCCTCTATATAGATCTTTATATCACTAGAGGGATCACCAGCAGGAGGAAGGAGGTCCTGATTCCTCTATATAGATCTTTATATCACTAGAGGGATCACCAGCAGGAGGAAGGAGGTCCCGATTCCTCTATATAGATCTTTATATCACTAGAGGGATCACCAGCAGGAGCAAGGAGGTCCTGATTCCTCTATACAGATCTTTAGTGAGACCTCATTTAGAATACTGTGTCCAGTTCTGAAGACCTCTCTTACAGAAAGATATTAACAAAATAGAACAAGTCCGGAGACGGATAATACAAATGGTGAAGGTACGGGGGATAAAACATATCGAGAGCGACTTCAGGAACTTAATAAGTACAGTCTGGAGGAAAGAAGGGAAAGGGGAGAAAAATACGAGGGGCGGTCTGCAACTGGTTGAGACAATTAAGTACACACTATAGAGGTATATTGCTTTGTTCATACAGTATTTCATGTCTGAGGTTTACAACCACTTTAACCACTTCATGTATTCTTCTACATATTTTTGGTAAAAATTGCAATAAGCATATATTGATTGGTTTGCGCAAAAGTTAAATGCCTCGTACACATGATCGGATTGCTGGCCAACAAAACCGTGGAATTTTGTCTGAAGGGTGTTGGCTCAAACTTGCTCAAACTTGCATACACACGGTCACACAAATGTTGGCCAACAATTACGAACGTAGTGATCATGTACTAGACGTACTACGTGGTTTTTCAGCTCTTTAGCGCCACCCTGGGCTCCTTCTCCTAATTTCGTGTTAGTAGAAGTTTGGTGAGTGTGTACTCACGCTTTTCTTATTGCGTTTTTCATTTAGCGCTTTTCATTTTGTGCTTTTCAGTTTGTTTAAGAACAGCCGTTCGTCAACCAGACATGTTGCGGAATCGGAAGAGATAATGTGTTATTTATTATTGGCCTCTGTTGAATAATGATTTGATTTGGTGTATTTTCTATATTTTTGGATGCACAAAATGCACTTTTTGGTTAAGTTCTATTGGCAGATAACATGTCTAATTTTATTTGTTTTCTTTTTTTTAATGCACAATAAAAAAATTGTGGAGAATATTACTTGGCTATGTGTTTTACTTCAAATGACAGTTTGGGAGTCGGCAGTTACATTTTAAAAAATACAATACAAAACCGACCGCTTCTGCTTCTGAGCATGCATGTTTGTACTTTGGACTTTTGTCCGACAGACTTTGACACATGCTAGCCAACATTTGTTGACAGAAAGTCCGACAACAATTGTCCGATGGAGCATACACATGGTCGGATTTTCCGCCAACAGCCTGACATCCAACATTTTCCGTCGGAAAGTCTGATCGTGTGTACGGGGCTATAGTGTCTACAAAATAGGGGATAGATGTATGGAATTTTTATTTATTTATTTTTTTACTAGTAATGGTGGCGATCTGCAATTTTTATCGGGACTGCGATATTGCGGCGGACAAATTGGACACTTTTGACACATTTTTGGGACCATTCACAATTATACAGCGATCAGTGCTAAAAAAATGCACTGATTATTGTATAAATGTCACTGGCAGGGAAGGGGTTAACACTAGGGGGCAATTAAGGGGTTACCTGTGTTCCCTCAGCGTGTTCTAACTGTAGGCGGGATGGGACTGTCTAGGAGGAGAGAGAGAACAGTGTTCATATTTAGTATAAACACACGATCTGTCTCTACTCCCCTGAGAGAACTGGGATCTGTGTGTGTGTAAAGTTAGGAGAGTAGTTATCAATTGTACATATCACTTTAAGTCTCCAGTCATTGACTATACAGTAGGCATGAGCCCAATGTTCGAGTCGAACATCAGGTTTTCGCCAGTTCGCCGAACAGTGAACAATATGTGGCGTTCGCGGCTAATTCAAAAGCCACAAAATGCCGTTAAAGTCTATGGGACACTAACATGAAAAACTGAAAGTGCTCATTTTAAAGGCTTATATGCAAGTTATTGTCATAAAAAAATAAAAAGTGTTTGGGGACCAGGGTTCTGCCCCAGGGGACATGGATCAATGCAAAAAAAAAGTTTTAAAAACGTCTGTTTTTATTGGGAGCTGTGATCTTAATAATGCTTAAAGTCAAACAATAAAAATGAAATATTCCTTTAAATATCATGAATGGGGGGTGTCTATAGTATATTTTTGGTAAAAAATTGCAATAAGCATATATTGATTGGTTTGCGCAAAAGTTAAATGCCTCGTACACACGATCGGATTGTTGGCCAACAAAACCGTGGAATTTTGTCTGAAGGATGTTGGCTCAAACATGTCTTGCATGACACGGTCACACAAATGTTGGCCAACAATTACGAACGTAGTGATGTACTAGACGTACTATGTGGTTTTTCAGCTCTTTAGCACCACCCAGGGCTCCTTCTCCTTATTTTTTAACATTTTCCCATGTTTAGAACATTACCACAGCAAAATGACATTTCTAAAGGAAAAAAAGTAATTTAAAACTGATTGCGACTGTAATGAATTGTTGAGTCTGGGCAATATAGATAAAACTCATTGAAAAAAATGGCATGGGTTCCCCCCAGTCCATTACCAGGCCCTTCAGGTCTGGTATGGATATTAAGGGGAACCCTGCATGAAAATTTAAAAAAATGGCATAGAGGTCCCTCCAAAATCCATACCAGACCCTTATCCGAGCACTCAACCTGGCAGGCTGCAGGAAAAGAGTGGAGATGAAAGAGCGCCCCCCTCCTGAACCGTACCAGGCCACATGCCCTCAACATGGGAAGGATGCTTTGGGTGTCGCCCCAAAGCACCTTGTCCCGATGTTGATGGGGACAAGGGCCTCATCCCCACAACCCTTGCCCGGTGGTTGCGGGGATCTGTAGGTGGGGGCTTATCGGAATCTGGAAGCCCCCTTTAACAAGGGGACCCCCAGATCCCACCCCCCCATGTGAATGGGTATCAGGTACATTGTACCCCTAATTATTCACTAAAAAAAGTGTCAGAATGTAAAAATTGAGCTTTATTTAAAAAAAAAAACTGTCCCGCGATGTCCATCCATCTTTGATCACAGCCTCTGGCGACCTGATAAATAAAAAAAATAGAAAAAACTCCGCCTCCATGGGAGGCTCCCGCTGACTGAAGCCTCTTCGCAATGACAGCTGTTATATAGCTGAGGGCGGGGCCACCCAATGACGTAAATGGGTGACCCCGCCCTTTCCGATGTTATGTGACGTTACCAGGTGGCCACGCCTCAGTTATATAACAGCTGTCATTGCGAAGAGGCTTCACTCAGCGAAGATGGATGGACATCGCAGGACAGTTTTTTTTTTTAATAAAGGACTTGTCTCAAATTGTCTCAAATTGTCATCAACATGGGGACAAGGTGCTTTGGGGGCGACCCCAAAGCATCCTCCTCATGTTGTGGGTGACATGGAATTTTATAGATAGGCAAAGCCTATCCCCATATTGATTAGTGGTTCCAAATTAATAACTGCTGTAATAGGGAACAGACACAAAAGATACACTCAGCATCTTTCCAAATAACTGTTCTGCTTTATTATGATGCAATTGAAGGTTTTTATACACATGATTACGTAGGTATCACATTAATGTTACAATTGTACGTTTATTGTAACAAGGGGCGTAGCATAAGCAGGCTAATTCTAATCAGGACTCGAAAGAATGCAAACATATTCTGAAAACATTATTAATGGCGTGTGCACAGTGAGGGCAGTGTGCAATACATACAAAATAGAATACAATTATATACAGAACTTACAAATTTCCATTAGAGTCTCCTCTCTTTTGATTAATATTTTGATCACTAACCATACCTGCTATAAACTTTAACCTGGAACCTCCACACGCTTAGGTGGAGGTAGTCCTGGCCAAAGAGGCAAAACTCCATTGTGGAGAATATAATAGCTGAGCGTTTTTTTCATTACAAAATGACTTTTCATTGTGAAAAAACAAATGATTGATAAGACATATTTACAGATTACTGGCTGTACACAGGGCCGGATTAAGAACATCATGGGCCTGGTGTGGAGGATTATGGTGGGGAATTTTATTTAAAAAAAATAAATAAATAATAAGTAAAAATGCAAACAATTTTTTGTTGTAACAAATTAGATTAAATAGAGAGAGGGAGGATGAGAGAGGGAGACAGGGGATGAGAGAGGGGTGAGGGGTAAGGGAGGGAGGATGAGAGATAGAGGGGGGATTAGAGAGAGAGAGAGAGAGAGAGAGAGAGAGAGATAGAGAGAGAGGATGCAAATGAGCATACGTGGAAATGACAGCAACACAGCCCGGCCAAGGCAAGTGACCGAAGGCACAGAACCCGGAAGGAAGACAGGGTAAAGATGGAACAAAAGTGTGCCCAAACTAGAGCTGGTAACATTGAGGATATTCAATATCATTTTAAAGAACTGTTTTTGTGTGTAGGGAAGGAGTATGGATGGTATAAAAGTAGGAAGTATGTGAAGGTGAGGGAGAGGAATGTGGAGGGTATGACAGTGAGCACTATGTACAGGAGAGGAGTGTGGAGGGTATAACAGTGGGCACTATGTACAGGAGAGGAGTGTGGAGGGTATGCCAGTGGGCAGTATGTACAGGAGAGGAGTGTGGAGGGTATGATGGGGGCAGTATGTACAGGAGAGGAGTGTGGAAGGTATTATGAGGGTGGTGTGTACAGGAGAGGAGTGTGGAGAGAAAGATAGTTGGCAGTATGTACAGGAGAGGAGTGTGGAGGGTATGGTGGGGGCAGTATGTACAGGAGAGGAGTGTGGAAGGTATTATGAGGGTGGTGTGTACAGGAGAGGAGTGTGGAGAGAAAGATGGTTGGCAGTATGTACAGGAGAGGAGTGTGGAGGGTATGAAAATGGGCAGTATGTACAGGAGAGGAGTGTGGATGGTATGACAGTGGGCTGTATGTACAGGAGAGGAGTGTGAAGGGTATGACAGTTGGTGGTATGTACAGGAGAGGAGTGTGGAGGGTATGACAGTGGGCAGTATGTACAGGAGAGGAGTGTGGAGGGTATGACCATGGGCAGTATGTACAGGAGAGGAGTGTAGATGGTATGAAAGTGGGCAGTATGTACAGGAGAGGAGTGTGGAGGGTATGACAGTGAGCAGTATGTACAGGAGAGGAGTGTGGGGAGTATGACAGTGGGCAGTATGTACAGGAGAGGAGTGTGGGGAGTATGACAGTGGGCAGTATGTACAGGAGAGGAGTGTGGAGGGTATGACAGTGGGCACTATGTATAGGAGAGGAGTGTGGAGGGTTTGACAGAGGGTAGTATGTACAGGAGAGGAGTGTAGAGGGTATGACAGAGGGTAGTATGTACAGGAGAGGAGTGTGGAGGGTATGACAGTGGGCACTATGTATAGGAGAGAAGTGTGGAGGGTATGACAGTGGGCAGTATGTACAGGAGAGGAGTGTGGAGGATATGACAGTGGGCAGTATGTACAGGAGAGGAATGTGGAGGGTATGACAATGAGCAGTATGTACAATAGAGGAGTGCAGAGAGTATGACAGTCGGCACTATGTATATGAGAGGAGCGTGGAGGGTATGACAGTGGGCACTATGTACAGGTGTGAAGGATGTAGGAATCTGGGAAGGAAAAATGTAAAGGTTTGTGGAAGGATGTTTAGTGACTACGTAGTGGTTAAGCGGCCATAAATGAATTGAAATTAGGCCAATTAAGCAGAGACCAGCCATAGTTGATCTATGTATTGACTAGCTGGTTGCACACAAGTCAATCTATTAATCGACTTGAGTACAACCAGCCTGTCTGGTTTTTCCCAAAACAATCAGTGCTGCCAGCTATAGTTAGCAACACTGATGATTGTATTGTGTGGGTAGTGAAGCCTCCCCACTGACAGAACATAATAACACCGCGGGAGCGATTCCCCCATCCACAATCTGCAGGTGAGAAGGTGTGTGGGGACAGGCTGGGGAGAGAGGTCTGCCAGCAGGGGGGTATGAGGTCTGCCAGCAGGGGGGTATGAGGTGGTCATGGAGGGATATCAATCAGCAGGTGGGGGGAGTAACTGGGAGTGATATTTTTTGGAGTAGGTTCTGTCATCTGCAGGTTGGGAAATGGTCACATGTGATAGCAGTTGAAGGGAGGTGGCTAACATGGGAAGTGGCTGGGGAGTGACCTGGTTGGTGGGGAGTGACCTGGTTGGTGGGGGGTGACCTGGTTGATGGTGAGTGACCTGGTTGGTGGGGAGTGTGAAATGGATGATGTGTTTCAAGTTTCTTTCACATTTGCAGTAATGCTTACTGCCCTCTGAAAAGTGATCTGTGGTGTATTGCATTTTTAACGAATGGTATAGCAGCAGCTGACGGGCATTCATGAGGTGTCACTGCTGCCTCCTTGTTTTTTTTACATTGCTGAATGGCAGTTTTACATTGTTGGACTATGCTGCTACTGCAAGCAAGTTTGATAGGCAGTGCTGCCTGTCAAACTCTGCAGGCTCCAAGCTGTCCATTGAGCTCAGTGCCACTGATAAGAAGTGAGGAGAGGTACTGTGAGCTCATCCTCTCAATCTGTTACAGAGTGAACCAGCTTGTATTTATACTGGATGTTCTCTATGTAGCTTCTGACAGGCTGCCCAAGGAGCCCCATATCTCCAGGACCATAGGGGATATGTCATGTACCCGGTAGGATTTGAGCCTGAAGTGCAGAGACAGAGACCTCCCCCCCGAGGGCTCCCACTCTTTGCCCTCTGGAATGGGGGTAGAGGACACAGGAGTAAGGAGTGGTATGGGTGCCTGGCAGGATCAACAGTCACCCAGAGGTCCTGGAGTGGTGGAAACTCAGGAACCAGGAACTGACGAGAAGACTGGAACGCAGACTGGAGCCAGGAACAGCAGCAGGTAAGTAGGTAGAGAACTGGAGTGCTAGACTGGAACCATGAACCACAGCAGGTAGCAGACTGGATACTGGAATGCTGGACTGGAACCAGGAACAACAGCAGGTAGCAGGCTGGGTACTGGTAATGCTGGACGGGAACCAGGAAGAACAGCAGGTAGCAGGCTGGGTACTGGAATGCTGGACTGGAACCAGGAACAACAGGAGATAGCAGACTGCATACTGGAGCACTGAACCGGAACCAGGAACAACAGCAAGTGGCAGGCTGGATACTGGAATGCTGGACTGGAACCAGGAACAACAGGAGGTAGCAGACTGGATACTGGAGTGCTGGACTGGAACCAGGAACAACAGCAGGTAGCAGGCTGGGTACTGGAATGCTGGGCTGGAACCAGGAACAACAGTAGGTAGCAGACTGGATACTGGAACGCTGGACCAGAACCAGGAACAACAGCAGGTAGCAGGCTGATAGCAGGTATTAAGCAGAAGGATAGTCAGACAGGCTGGTGGTCGGTGTCAGGCGGACAGCAGAGGTACCAAGGATCAGACAGGAGAATGGTCTAAGCAAGCCAAAGGGTCAGACGCAGGCAGATAGCTGGATAGTCAAACAGGAAGCCAGGTCAAATAACAGAAGGTTTCAGATCAGATCAGGTTTTGGCACACGGAACGCTGCAGAACAGACAGCGGGGACTGAGTGTGACAGGCAGGTTTAAATAGCCCGCCTGGCGCCAACGAGGGCGCGCGTGCCCGTGTACGGCAGCACCCGTGTGCGCCCGCGCATGCGCGGTAGCGCCCGTGGCTGCGCTCCAGTGAGCCTGGAACTCCGATTACTGGCAGGATCTTCCTGACAGGATAGGAGCCCTACCTTTTGAACAGTAGTGGGGTAGACCTCCAGCTACTTACCCCCTCAATTTGGCTCTATGTGACCCCTGGTCACCGAGCCACAACCCTCAAAGTCAATTGTTTTTTTCTGTTTTTTTCTGATTTTTTTTTTTAAATGGGCCTATCTTAAGGTAAGGGGCGTGGAGCTGCAACTCCGATAGCCCCTATGTTAATCCAGCCCTGGCTGTACACTCCTGTGGCCAGAATGGCCTTCTAGTTTAATTGTTGGCATGCTGACTTTATCAGCATATGTAAACACAGACAATTCTACATAAAATGGAAGACGTACAAAAGACAAATATGACTTCAACAACTACTTTCCAAATAACATATATATATATATATATATATATATATATATATATATATATATATATACATATATACCCCTTACAATTAAAATATTCAATTAATTACAATTAAAGTAAAGGCTTCCCCATGGCGTCAGAGGGGGTGGGGTCACCCGTTTATGTCACCAGGTGGCTTCGCCCTCAGCTATATAGGAACTGTCATCCAGAAGAAGCGTCAGACGGCAGGAGCCTCCCATAGAGAAGGAACGGTTGCGGCTTTTTTTTTCCCTTTTTTTTCTGGTCCGTCGAGCAGCGTGAATTTACATCGCGGGACATTTTTTTTTTTATAAAGGACTTGTCCCAAGCTGTCTCTTGTCTTTTTTACCATTCTTGACACTTTTTTTGTGAAATGGTAGGGGTACAATGTACCCCGCTACCAATCCACATAGGGGGGTCCAGGATCTGGGGGTCCCCTTGTTAAAGGGGCTTCCAGATTCCGATAAGCCCCCTGCCCCCATACTCCCACAACCAGCAGGCAAGGGTTGTGGGGATGAGGCCCTTGTCCCCATCAACATGGTATGGTTCGGGGGGGCGCTCTGTTGTCCCCCCTCTTTTCCTGCGGCTTGCCAGGTTGCTTGCTTGGATAAGGGTCTGGTATGGATATTGGGGGGGACCCATACGCCATTTTTAAAAAAAATGTTGGCACATGTTTCCCCTTAATATTCATACCAGACCCAAAAGGCCTGGTAATGGACTGGGGGGGACCCATGGCCTTTTTTTCAATGAGTTTTATCTATATTGCAGAGACCCGGCAATTCATTACAGCCGCGATCAGTTTTAAATGACTTTTTTCCTTTAGAAATGTAATTTTGCTGTCAGACTGTTCTAAACACGGAAAACATGTGCCACTTTACAGACATACTATAAACACCCCCCAGACACGATATTTAAAGGAATATTTCATTTTTATTGTTTCACTTTAAGTATTATTAAAATCAACGCTCCCGAAAAAACGACCGTTCTTAAAACTTTTTTTGCATTGATCCATGTCCCCTGGGGCAGGACCCAGGTCCCCAAATACTTTTTATGACAATAACTTGCATATAAGCCTTTAAAACGAGCACTTTTGATTTTTCATGTTCGTGTCCCATAGACTTTAATGGTGTTCGCGTGTTCTGACAAATTTTTTGGCTGTTCGGTTTGTTCTGATGGAAACCGAACGGGGGGGGTGTTCGGCTCATCCCTACTCCGGTGTGAAGGGGGCTTGCTGATGGGGACACTCTGGTGTGAAGGGGGTGCTGATGGGGACACTCTGATATGAAGGGGGTGCTGATGGGGACACTCTGATGTAAGGGGGTGCTGATGGGGACACTCTGATGTAAGGGGGTGCTGATGGGGACACTCTGATGTAAGGGGGTGCTGATGGGGACACTCTGATTTAAGGGGGTGCTGTTAGGGACACTCTCATGTAAGGGGGATACTGTTGGGACATTCTGATGTAAGGGGGGGTGCTGATGGGGACACTCTGATGTGAAGGGGATTGCTGATGGGGACACTCTGATGTAAGGGGGTGCTGATGGGGACACTCTGATCTAACGGGGTTCTGATGGGGACACTGTAATGTGAAGGGGGTGCTAATGGGGACACTCTGATGTGAAGGGGGTGCCAATGGGGACACTCTGATGTGAAGGGGGTGCCGATGGGGACACTCTGGTGTGAAGAGGGTTGCTGATGGGGACACTCTGATGTAAAGGGGTGCTGATGGGGACACTCTGATGTGAAGGGGTTCTGATGGGGACACTGATGTAAGGGTGTGCTGATGGGGACACTCTGATGTAAAAGGGTGCTAATGGGGACACTCTGATGTAAGGGGGTGCTGTTGGGGACACTCTGATGTAAGAGGGACACTGTTGGGGACACTCTGTTGTAAGGGGGGTGCTGATGGAGACACTCTGTTGTAAGGTGGGTGCTGATGGGGACATTCTGGTGTGAAGGGGGTTGCTGATGGGGACACTTTGATGTAAGGGGGTGCTGATGGGGACACTCTGATGTAAGGGGGTGCTGATGGGGACACTCTGATGTGAAGGGGGTGCTGATGGGGACACTCTGATATGAAGGGGGTTGCTGATGGGGACACTCTGATGTATGGGGGTGCTGATGGGGACACTCTGATGTGATGGGGGGTGCTGATGGGGACACTGATGTAAGGGGGTGCTGATGGGGACACTCTGATGTAAGAGGATGCTGTTAGGGACACTCTGATGTAAAGGGGGACACTGTTGGGGAGACTCTGATGTAAGGGGATTGCTGATGGGGACACTCAAAATTAAAGTGGGGCGGTCTGGATGAAGTCCAGGGGCACATTTTTTGTCCCAGTCCAGCCCTGGTTGCATATAATCATTATACAGCATTATAGTAATTATGATCAGTTCATTTTTAATGATTTGTTGGTATATGAACAAAAAAAAGATCGATCCATTCTTAGGATGTTGTGGCAATTTGTGTTAACTGGAAAGGCCCAATACTTAAAGAAACATTAAAGTGTGACATAATTCTGTATAGTAAAAATCCTATAATGGGAACGCTACATTTCTTCATACAGTCCATGAAAGATTTTTTTTTCTGCATCAAAACTGTTTCGGAGGCTCAACCCTCTCCCTTCATCAGGGCTAAAAACAAGACAATAAAGAAATAAAAAAATAATATAACAACTGAATATTTAAAAATAATATTAATTTTTAATATCATTTTTACATTTTTAAAAACATGTTTTACATTAAATAATTGTTACATTTAAATTATTTTCATTTGTTTTTTTATTTATTTTTTTATAAATAATATTTGAAAATTACATTTAAAATATTTACCCCAAAAGTACCCTTGTTGAAGCTAAAAAAAACTCAATTAAGGGATATAAGAATGCAGTTTACAGTATACAATTTTGGTATGTGGTGCAGGTAAAAGATGATGGTCAGTCTAAGGTTGTTATTAACTTATTAATGCCATAGATTCTATTTTTCTCTAATATTTATTTCTCCTAAGCTATATTTTCTTTATTTGTCCAATTAATATCTCTCTAATGATTATTGTAACTTGTTTACCAAAGGGACCACGAGCTGTAGAATACACACGGGGCATTTCTGTTCCATAGAGACAAATTACATCAAATTATTTTACACACCTTGAAGGTATATTTACTCGCTCCCACCTGTTGTGTACATTTTCAGTTGAAACAATGAATATAATTTGCTGTCGGAGACGCACATTTTCTAACATTTGAATTTGGTTTCTTAAAAGAAATTCTAATCTAAAGGATTTTCACATTGTGGTTGGTAAGTGTTGGATATAGGACCCTGTACACATCTCATCTCTTCCTGTATAAAGAAAAACAAATTGACGAATAGGGCAGTTTGATCTTTTTCCTCAATTTACTATATTAACCATTTTCTATTCACATTTTTTTGATACCTAATTGGTGATCATCGCTGAAGTTCTATGCATGTCTGTGTGAATGGATTATATTTTTAAACATATACACTATATTGTCAAAAGTATTGGGACACATGCCTTTACACACACATGAACTTTAATGGCATCCCAGTCTTCGTCCGTAGGGTTCAATATTGAGTTGGCCCACCCTTTGCAGCTATAACAGCTTCAACTCTTCTGGTAAGGCCGTCTACAAGGTTTAGGAGTGTGTCTATGGGAATGTTTGACCATTCTTCCAGAAGAGCATTTGTGAGGTCAGGCACTGATGTTGGACGAGAAGGCCTGGCTTGCAGTCTCCACTCTAATTCATCCCAAAGGTGTTTTATCGGGTAGAGGTTAGGACTCTGTGCAGACCAATCAAGTTCCTCCACCCCAAACTCTCTCATCCATGTATTTATGGACCTTGCTTTGTGCATTGGTCCAAATCATTTGGTGGAGGGGGGGGTTAGGGTGTGGGGTTGTTTTTCAGGGGTTGGGCTTTAGTTCCAGTGATTTCAATAATTGTTATCTTGATGTAGCCAGTAATGTTTACAGAAAGGGACAATGCATCAAAATTATTGACAATGGAATATGGACAAATGAACTAAACAAGAGGTAGGCTGGTATATATGTCACAATATTAATAGCCAATATATCTATTATTGATGCCAACTTGATAAGAGAATTTATCATACTGGTAAACGGAAGATGGAGTAATGGTTCAATTATTAAGAAAAATAATATTCCCCTTAACAGAAGTTATGAAGAGAACTCTTATGGCTTCAACATACCAAGTCATTTTGGACAACTTCATGCTCCCAACTTTGTGGGTACAGTTTGGGGTTGGCCCTTCCTGTTCCAACATGACTGCGCAAAAAAAGTCCACACGAATATGCTTCACCACCAACAACTATAATCCTTTTATGTGTGCTTATTCTTAAATGTCCTTCACACCATGTGCAACCACCACCACTGGCCTCTCACCTCCTGTACTGACCTATGGGTATTAGGTCTAATGGGCTTGTTCCTTTAAGGGCAATATCTGGATGGAGCCTGATCCTTCTTTTATCTCCTCCTGGTCCGCTTTCACTTTTCACTGCCCATAAGTCATAATAGGAGGTGAGGGGCCAATGATGGTGGTTACACATGGTGTGAAGAACATTTAACCACTTCCCACCCCCCATATAGCAAAATGACGGCCGGTAAAGTGATTGTTATCCTGACTGGACATTATAAAACGTCCAGCAGGATAAGCCGCAGGGGGTGCGCAGCACAGTGATTGTTGGTGTGGCGTGTCAGTCTGACACACCGCATCTTCAGTCTAGGTAAAGAGCCTATGACATGGGCTCTTTACCATGTGATCAGCTGTGTCCAATCACAGATGATCACAGTGTAAACAGGAAAAGCCGTATATCGGATTTTCCTCTACTTGCACTGACAGGTGTGAGTAGAAGAGAGCTGATCGACAGGGGGGGTCTGCGCTGGTAATCAGCACATTGATTATCAGTGCAGACCAATCGAGGATGCCCACCCATTACCACCAGTGATGCCATTGCCCACCTATGGTCACCAGGTATGCCCACTCATGAACACCAGGTAAGCCCACTAGAGCCCACCAGGGATGCCAATCATTGCCCATTAGGGATGGCAGTCTGTGCCCATCAGTGATGCCTGCCAGAGCCTCATGATCAGTGCTGCCTATCAGTTGCCACCAGTGCCCCCTATAAGTGATCTCCAGTGCCACCTATCAGTACCATCTATGAGTGACCACCAGTGCCACCTATGAGTGCCCATCAGTTCCACCTATGAGTGCCCATCAGTGCCACCTATGAGTGCCCCTCAGTGCCACCTATCAGTGCCTATCAGTGCTGCTTATCAGTGTCACCTATCAGTGCTGCATATAAGTGCCTCATCATCAGTGCCATCTCATCAGTGCCAATCAGTACTGCCTCATCAGTGCTCATCAGTGAAGGAGAAAAGTACTTATTTACAAGGTTTTGTAACAGAAACGAAGACAAACTTTTTTTCTTTTTTCAAAATTTTCAGTCTTTTATTATTTGTAGCGCAAAAAATAAACCCCCCCGTGGTTTTCAAATACCACCAAAAAAAGTTCTATTTGTGGGAAAAAAATTATAAAAATTTAGTTTGGGTACAGTGTCGCACGACCGCGCAATTGTCATTCAAAATGTGACAGCTCTGAAAGCTGAAAATTGGCCTGGGCAGGAAGGGGGAGAAAGTGCCCGGTATTGAAGTGGTTAGGAATAAGCATGCATAAAAGAAGTTTAGTCCACGCATACTAGCACATTATGAAATACTTACCTTAGAATATAACCCTCCAGTGGCATGCTG
This sequence comes from Lithobates clamitans, assembly GCA_037952925.1. Lineage (NCBI taxonomy): Eukaryota > Metazoa > Chordata > Amphibia > Anura > Ranidae > Lithobates > Lithobates clamitans. The sequence goes on along the minus strand of JBBGZY010001322.1, from coordinate 1,948,323 downwards.
TCACCCCTGACAAGGCTCTTCGCCCACTCTTCCTTTTCGGGTCCGTGGGTTTGCGGCTGTATGAATGGGTGGAGCCACAATGACGTCACTGTCATGCATGCCTGTAGGAGCCCTCGGCTCTGGCATGGAGCTCTGATGGTCCAACGCGGTATGCCAGGCCTTCAGAGCGCATGCGCTGATGACGTCACCTTCTGCATACAGTGTGAATATCTCCTAAACAGTGCAAGTTTAGGGGATATTCAATGTAGCTACAGACAAGCCTTACTACAGGGTTACCTGTAGGTACAAGAGAAAAAAATGAATTTACTACTGCTTTATTATCATTGATTTGAAGTGTAGAAATACCTTGTATTATCTTCAACTTATGATAAAGAAAAATAAGGCCAGGTTCTCTTTAATTCTCCTCACTTTAGCTCACTTCACACTTCTGTAAATGCGGCCCTTATACTTATCATTGAAAAATACAATGGGATTGATTTACTAAAACTGGAGATTGCAAAATCTGCTTTCAACTTTAGCTTGTTCAATTAAGCTTTGACAAAAAAAAAAAACTGAAAATGGATTGGTTTCTATGCAGAGCTGCACCAGATTTTGCCCTCTCCAGTTTTAGTGAATCAACCCCATGGCATTTTGTACCCGGCCAACCATGTGGAGCAAGACATGTTTCTCCCCGAGTGCCAGGCTGTTTTGGGTGGCACAGCAAAAAACTATTCATGAAAACTCTAAAATCAATTATCTTGTGTTTCTTTTGAAGGCATGGAAGAATTGTCTCCCCAACAATTTCTGGAAGTACAGAACAAGTCGTCAATAAATAATGTCTTCGTTGTTGGGTTGAGGATCCACCAAAGCTACAGACTTGTCTTTTTCAGCCTGTTCACGGTCACCTATGCGGTGACTTTGACTTGCAACCTCTTGATCATCTTGTTGGTGTTTTTCTCTAAACTTTCCCATTCTCCTATGTATGTGCTCCTCTCCAACCTGTCACTAGCAGAGATTTTGGTCACCACCACCATTGTTCCCCCCATGCTCCATATCTTAATTAGAAGCGGTACTTATTTTTCTCTTACTGGTTGTCTCACACAGTTTTTCTTATTTGGTGTGTTTCTAGTTGTAGAAAGTTTCCTCCTCTCAGCAATGTCCTATGATAGATTTCTGGCGATCTGCAAACCTCTTCATTACACAATGATTATGGGTCCCTGGCTGTGTATTTGTCTGATCCTTATCTGCTGGGTTATTCCAACTCTAATTATGTCCATTGGTTTTATTTTTGTGGCAAGTTTAAAATTTTGCAGAGACAATATTATTGACCATTTCTATTGTGACATTATTCCAATAATGAAGTTGTCTTGTTCTGACATTTCCACGGTTGAAATGGTTATGTATTTCTTTTCATCTGCAGCCACTGTGTTCCCTATCCTTGTGATCATATCTACTTATGGGTTCATCATCAGAGCCATCACTAGGATCTCATCATCCAAGGGAAAGGAGAAAGCTTTCTCCACCTGTAGTTCCCACCTGGGAGTCGTGTCTACATACTATACCACTACGATTTTGGTCTATGTGGTTCCATCTGGTCATTCTGTGATAATGAACAAAGTCCTATCACTGCTCTACACGGTGGTCACTCCACTACTGAACCCCTTTATTTACACCCTGAGAAACAAAGAAATCAGTACATCTATAAGACACATCTTGTCATCCATAACCAGATCCTAGACACTAGTTAGTCCATTTAAAGGTAAATTGGACAGAGTAGCCAAACCTTATTTCGTTTAAGTATGGTGATGTCCACATATATTTTGATTTTAATACAAACAGGCTTATTCTATAATGCAAAACCCAAGGTGCACAGTGCATTAACCAATAGAAACCAAATAAAACCTCAAAAAAAGATTGTGTTATGTGTTTGGGGTCAGAATATCTGGGACTGTGTTTCATTCTGATGCCGGACCTTGAAAAGAACTCCGTGTCCAGGCCCTGATGGTGGGGAACCAAACTGTTTCCATTCCCTAATAGTAAGGTACCTGGTTTGACCTCATGATAGATCCATTATGACTCTCCTAATGCCGCGTACACACGACCGGACTTTCCGGCAAACTAGGTCCGACGGTCTTCCCGACAGACTTTAGGCAGAGGTCCGAAGGACTTTCAGAACGAACGGACTTGGCCACACATGAACGGACTAAGTCCGGTCGAAAATCCGTACATTTTGTTTGTGATGACGTAAATGGGACAAAAAAAGGAAGCTCAATAGCCAGTAGCCAATAGCTTCCCTTGCGTCGTATTTGGTCCGTCGGACCAGCACACAGACGAACGGTTTTCCCGATTTTTAGTCCGTCGGACTTGAGTCTGTCGGACAGATTTGAAACATGTTCTATTTCTAGGTCCGTCTGATTTTTTCCCCAAAAAATGATCAGACTAGCTCACGCATGATCGGATTGTCCGGCGGACTAATCCCGTTGCGCTTAGTTTGCCGGTAAGTCCGGCCGTGTGTACGCGGCAATACATTGAGGGTGCACCTCTTATAGGCTAGTAATAATTCTTAAGAACCAGACAGTCCATCAGTCTGACATTTCTGTGATCCTTGCCTGCATCTGATTGCTGGAGGAATTCCTAACCCCAACTCTGTCAGGGTATTTCTATATAAAATTATAAATCTGATGAACTATAAATTCTAAAATACTTGAACTAAATCTTAAATGAAATGCTTAAGACAAGATTTTTCTCTTGGGTTTTTCCCAAGAGACAGAAAATTTTGGCTTGACAATAACTCATTAACTAAACGTCCCAAGTGCATACAAAATACGTAATGGATAAATTAACTGACCATGAGAAACCTTGGGAGCTTCTTCTCCAATCTCCACTAACACCCTTATTTACCAAGTTGAAACCTTAAAATGGGGTTTTACAATTGTTACCTCTTTAAGACCAGGCTTTTTCTGGCACTTTTTGTTTATAAGTTTAAATCAGTATTTTTTGCTAGAAAATTACTTATAACCCCCAAATATTATACTCTTTTTTTTAGCAGAGACCCCAGGGAATAAAATGGCGATTGGTGCAATTTTTTACGTTACAAAGTATTTGTGCAGCGGTTTTGCAAACTCAATTTTTTGGGAAAAAAATTCACTTTAACCACTTACCGCCAGCGCTATAGCCAAAAGACGGCTACAGCATGGGCTTAAATTGCTGGGAGGGTGTTCATAGACATCCAAGTTCTTGTGCTTCCCGCACACCCCCTGGGGCGCATGGCAGGCACCCTCTGTGACAGCCGAGTCTGTGAGACTCAGCTGATCATAGATTGGGTAAAGGGCCGATCATAGCAAGCCCTTTACTATGTGATCAGCTGTCAGCCAAAGACAGCTGATCACAGAAATAAACAAATGCCGGTCATCGGTTTTTATTTTTTCTTTTACGCTGTTAGCGTGAAGGAAAAAGAAACCACGGCTGCTGTTAGAGGGACATTGGTCCCAATCATGCTGCAAATCAGTGCCCATCAGTGCCACATATCAGTGCCCACCAGTCCCACATATCAGTGCCCACCAGTGCCACATACCAGTGCCCATCAGTGCCCACCAGTGGCACATATCAGTGCCCACCAGTGTCACCTATCAGTGGCCATCTGTTCTGCCAATCAGTGCCTCATCATCAGTGCCACTTACTAGTGACTATCATTGCCCATCAGTGCCACCGATCAGTGCCCATCAGTGGGGCCTATCAGTGCCCATCACTGGGGCTTATCAGTGCCTATCAGTGCCATCCATCAGTGCAGACTCATCAGTGCCTCCTGATCAGTGCCCACCAGTGCCACCTCATCATTGCCCATCAGTGCAACCTATCAGTGCCCATCAGTCCTGCCTGATCAGTGCCCATCAGTGTCACCTCATCAGTGCAGCCTATCAGTGCCCCTCAGTGCAGCCTCATCAGCGCTCATCAGTAAAGAAGAAAAACTACCTGTGTGCAAAATGTTATAGCAAAGTATGAAAAATGTTTTTTTTTTCAAAATGTTCCTTCTTTATTTTGTTTAGCAAAAAATAAAAACCCCAGTGGTGATTAAATACCACCAATAGAAAGCTCTATTTGTGTGAAAAAAATTATAAAAATGTCATATGGGTACAGTGTTGCATGCCTGCGCAACTGTCAAAGTGTGTCAGCGCTGAAAGCTGAAAATTGGCCTGGGCAGGAAGGAGGTATAAGTGCCCAGTAGGCAAGTGATTAATGAATAAAAAAAAAACATAATATATACACCAATTTTTTTGTAAAATGTGAAAGATGATGTTACGCAGAGTAAATAGATACTTAACATGTCACACTTTAAAATTGTGCAAGTTTGTGGAATGGCGACAAACAACGGTACTTAAAAATCTCCATAGGCTACATTTTAAAAATGTTTACAGGTTACCTGGTTAGAGTTACAGAGGAGATCTAGCGCTCAAATTATTGCTCTCGCTCTAATGTTTTTGGCGATACCTCACAATGTTTACTTCCAGCTGGGACTGGAAGTGACATTGCTACAGTCCTCCAAGGCTATAGAGGCGATCAAAAATGATCTACTCTTTGATTGACTCTGAGACTAGCAGGCTGCATCATTGGACAGTTCCTCAGGCTCAATGGTTTGAACAGTAAGCCCAAGAAAAACCGGCGTGCGGCCGGAGGGGGACACTCCTACCCAACCTCTTCTGAAAGGGTTCCAGCGGCTGATAAGCCACTCAGAATGCTTTCATGAGAAAGCCAGCAGCCAGCTGAAGAAAAAGATACCGGGGTTTTGGCTGAGAGCTTCAACCATAACCTCTGTAAACCACTTCAAAGTCATACATATACGTATTGCGTTCTTGAAGTGGTTAAACAGAGCAGGAAAACACAATGTTGAGAAACTCTCACATTCCATATCAGAAAATACAATTAGCTGCGGGAAGACCCGACAAATGTTTGTCAGCCCACCGCCAAACAATGGCCTTTTCAGCATGACTAGGAAGGACTAATTTCTACAAAAAAATCCCAATGTTTATTCAAACTTTGAACCAAGTCAATTCAGGTGGGAGAACCAGTAATGCTGTGTACACACGGCCGGACTTTTCAGCCAAACTTGTCCGACGGAACAAATCCGTCAGACAATTCGACCGTGTGTGTGCTTCATCGGACCTGCAGCAGATCTGTCGAAAATGTGACGGACGTTAGATTTAGAACATGTTTCAAATCTTTCCGATGGACTTGGGTCAAAAAATCCAACGTGATTCAGTCCGTCGAAAGTCCGGTCGTGTGTACACAGCATAAGTCATTAATCAGATGAAACTGGGAGGGGTTCAGGACATAGACAGATTCATGAATTGTGTATGGAGATCATAGTTATATATCAAATTCCTTTTTCTTGATATGTTCAAAGGATACATTCACATCCGGGTATCAACTACACAATCAATCAGGTTCTAATAACATAAACTATAGGTGGAAATAATAGATTAAAAGTTGCAATTATATTTAAAGGGGATAATTTACCAATAGAATTTTTCCCATATCACAAATGTCATATCTTGAAGACACCCAAGAGATATTAAACTGTACTACAAAGGACGCGATACAGTATATTCTGACAATGGACTGAAATAGGGTATCTGCATATGTAATATCATGATAATCTATGAAAGAGTTTTATTCATTAACCACTTGCCCACTGGGCACTTTTACCCCCTTCCTGAGCAGGCCAATTTTCAGCTTTCAGTGCTGTTGCTCTTTGAATGACAATCGTGCGGTCATACAACACTGTACCCAAACAAATCGCCTTTTCTTAGGTTCTGTTATACAATTTTGCAAACAAGTAATTTTTCTACTTCACTGATGTGCACTTATGAGGCTACATTGATGGTCATTGATAGGCTGCATTGATGGGCACTGATAATCTGCACTGATGAGCGGACACGGATGGGCACTGATAAGGAGGCACTAATGAGGCTGCACTGATATGCGGCATTGATAAGCATGGATAGGTGGCACTGATGGGCACTGATAGGTGGCACTGATAGGTGACACTGATAGGCAGCTCTGATAGGTGGCACTGATGGACATTGATGGACACTGACAGGCATCACTGATGGGCAATGAAAGGCATCACTGATGGACACTGACAGGCATCACTTATGGGCACTGATAGTCGGCACTGATGTGGACTGACAGGCATCACTAATGAGCACTGACAGGCATTACTGATGAGCACTGACAGGCATCACTAATGAGCACTGACAGGCATCACTAATGAGCACTGACAGGCATCACTAATGAGCACTGACAGGCATCACTGATTAGCACTGATGAGCATAACTGATGGGCACTGACAGGCATCACTGATGGGCAATGAAAGTCTGCACTGATGGGCTCTGGCAGGCATTACCGATGGGTACTGACCTGCCAGTGACCCAATGAGGAGAAAGCAGGGGGTCGGGCCAAGCCACGGCTCTGTGTCTTATGGATGCATAGAGCAGCGGCTTGGAAGAGAGCAACCATCGGTGCCCCGAGAGCAATTGGCTTTCCCTAGGGGCACTGCTCGAGGGGGAGGAGCCAGGAGCGATGGTGGGACACCCAAAAAGAAGATCGGATATGCGCTGTGCAAAACCACTGTTCATTTGTTATTTTTTTTTATTAAAAAAAAAAGAAGCTTTAATACCACTTTAACATAACCATGAAAATTTGGCACAACAATCACATTACAAAATATTTTCAAGTAAGCATTGTGATATTATCTATATAAAGTGTATGCACTGAGATTTTACAGTTGTTTTACTTTTAAGTAAGCAAAATGATTCCTGGTGCATCAGCAAAAACTAAAGACACGAATGAGGAAGGCAAGTTCCTCATCAAGGAAATAGGAAGAAACTAGAACCAGAAACTACACAAAGCATCTTACCATAGCACCATCTGCTGGTAGTGTCCCTTCCTGTACTCAGTAACTCAAGGATCGATTACTATTTACTAGTTATTCTGATTATTAAAGTGGGCCTAACAGTGAATATAAATACCGTAAATGAACTCTGTTTTGAGCACAAACCTTGGTCTGGACTGAAGTTTGGTTGTTCAGAGGTTCAGATTCGATCCAAAATGTCATGAATTGCCCATAAAACTTTTTGTAATGCATGGATGGCCAAAGTCCCAACCCATTGACTTTTAAAGGTGCCTTTTCAGAAGCCCTTTGTCAGTGTGTTGGAGTTTAGTGGGAGTGAAGGACAGCTGACATTGTTTTTAGGTGGAGAGAATTTACTAGTGTAATGAACTACAATAGAGTTATACAGTGCTGCTATATACTATATTCTGTGCTGTATATTGCCAATGATTAATTTCAGTTTCCATGGCTAGGGAGAGCAACTCAGGAAATGGTTCACCTGCTGGTGGCACTGTGGTTTTCAGACCTGAAGGTTGTAGTTCCAGTGTCCACCAATGGGTGTTTCCCAGATGCCAGCAGCTCCTAGCCATTTGCCTTCACCTGATGCTGGCTGCTAGGAGGAAATTTAGTCCCTCCTCTGTTATTTAATTTTGCTTCAGTGTTTTGCCTGCTAGGCATATTCCTGCTTTCTGATACCTACCTTTGCTATCTATTGCTACCTATGATTGCTGCTATTAGTTATTATGATGTTATATATCTTTTATTATAGTATCCTGTTCCCTCAATTTTTCTCCTGAAGAAGCAGGTGAACGTTCGTTGTTTTTACTTATGATAATTAAGGATGTGGTTACCTATACATTCCATTTTTGACACCTTTTCCCTCTCTGAGCAACCATCACTAAACATAAAGATATAAGTGAATCATAAACCAAGTGAAAAAAAATTCTGACTAGCAACCTAACTAGCCAAGTCACAGAAAACCTAACTAGCAAACTAACTCAAATACAATATATACAAACAAAAGGATAGCATGGATTAACAGGCTAAAAGGAGGTGCAAGGAACAGACAGGAAGGGAAAACCAGGACTGGGATCAGGAACAAGGGGTGCTGATATGAGGTAGCAGGGTACAAGGTACAGGTTTAGGGCAGGAGCAGAAATAAGGCTCAGGATAAATCATCAAGTCTATATCTGGCTAGCAGGAAAAACATTGAAGCAAAAGGGAATTGTAAAGGAAGGATTAAATACCCTGGGAGACACCCACTGGTGGACACCAGAACTACAACCTACTGGTCTGGGACCACAGTGCCACCAGCAGGTGATCCAGTTGCTGAAATCTGGTCATCCCTGCTGCTGGATGCCTGTTTTCGGTATCCCTTACACCGTGTAAGCCCAATTGCATTAGTTGTGATTTGACTCAGCAGTGGTCTGTCATTGGCTGTGTCGGGTGGAAACAGCAGGTGACAGATTGCGCCTTAGCGCCGCCTGTGGCTTGTTCCAGGGGGATGTCATATGACAATAGGCTGAGCAGGAAGTGGTTAAATAATGTTATATTCTGCCACTACGAGGGTTCAGGCAGGGAGATGTCCAGCATTTCAAGTGACACAGTAAGAAGAGATACCGCCAGATGCAATAGAGGTCCTAGGGTCAGATCTGGATCCTGACATTTATTAATAGGGAACAACCACCTATTCATTTTGCACCAGAACTTTAGAACATTGCGAAAGTTCAAAACTGAATAACGAACCCCATTGAAGTCTATGGGATCCAAACTGGAAAAATCAAAAGTGCCAATTTTGAAGGCTTATATGCAAGAAATGGGGAATACAATGGTTATGGAGTCTGGGCACTGCCCTGATGTATCAATGAAAAAAAAGTTGTAAAAAAACGTAATTTTTAAATGAGCAGTGATTTATTAATGCTTAAAGTGAAAGCATAAAAATGAAAAATTCCTTTCAATATAGTATAAATAGTGAAAAAGCCTCTGCTCTACTAAAGTGAACTAAATCCTATTAATAAATGAGTGTAGAAATGCTGCAAAATCAAACAGTGATGACAAATCACCTAATAACATAAAACAATTGATATACAAAATTATATAAATGATCCAGCTCATAACCTATGTGATCAAGACCAATATGATCAAAATATCCTAATGGTGAAAAAAACATCCTAATAAACATGTAGTAACAATGTAATGTAGGATCCAAGTGTTAATAAAAATTGATGAATATCAAATACAAAGTCCAAGAGCTTAGTGTAAAAATTAGTGTAAAAATTGAAATAAAAGTCCAATGTGTAAAGTGCAAAAGTCCAAAAATCTTCACAACGAAGTTAAAAACACACACAATGTTGACTGTAGTTCCAGTGATATATAAACACCGACACAATGTGCTCTCAGAACTCTTACCTTAATGACATAAGTAAATGCCTTAATCCATCTATTGCATAGTAGCCTCGATTCCGGGATTTAGAATCAGCCAAGATAGGGGATGGACACTCGATGTGGTAAGTTAATATCACCTCGAACACGATATCCAGATCTACATATAAAAAGTAAGCCTCCAATAGTGCATAACTGAAAGATAAGCCAAGTTTATTTAATAAAAAAACTGCTTACATCAAAGCAGCAGAAAGCATGCCAAACATAGACCAAAAATGGCGTTCTACGCCACCTCATATGTCACTTCCAGTCCGCGGTAACAACTTCCGGTATGTAATAACAACTTCCGGTATGTAATAACAACTTCCGGTTGCATACTACGTGTTACATCACAGTCTTGTGATTTCCTCAGGGAACCGGTGGCTGGGGGGTCCCCTTAGTCTGCCTGTAAAGTGGCACATCTGTACCGTGTATAGAAGCCGCTGCAGCAATAATTGCATTTATATAATCAAAACATTTTTTTACCTGCAACCTTTCTTTATTTTATAAGCAACGGCTTAGGGAGCCAGCCTGTATGATGAGACCACAATGTAGTGCACTGGGATTAGAGATTTTTTTGGATATATTCTGATGTCTGTTCTGTAGACTTTAGAAGTAACAGGTGTGGAGAAATTGGTCTTTGGGTGTCGGTGGTGCCTTCACACTGTAATCCTATAGAGATACTCTCGATGAAGGCAAGAATTGCCTTGCTGTCAAAAATTTAAATGATATGCACCTATCAAACAGGTGCTGAAAAAATGGCCTTTGGGTGTTAATTGTGCCCATGAATCCTACATCAAAAATGTCTTCCAGATGAAATCAACACCCACAACACTAGGCAGCCCAGAAATCTTGCAGAGATTCCATATCCCAAAAACACTTAATCAGCGACATCAGCATCAGGGGCTTCATAGCTGCTGGCAATCCAGAACTAATTCATTTTGATAAATGTCAGCCTGTCCACGGAGTCTGTGGACAAACGCGCTCTATTATCAGTAACAAAACCTCCGGCAGCACTGAACACCCGTTCGGAAAGCATGCTGAATGCAAGGCCCAACAGTTCAATTGCATACTGGCAAGTTCTGGCCAGTGGTCTATTCTCATGACCCAGTAAGCCAGTGGTTCATCAACTGGAAAGCTCTCCATCCCAGTTTTTGCCCCTAGATAATCATCCACCATATGATGCAGATGCTGCCGATGGGATGTTGAAGCTGACAGCCCTGGGCGCCAGGACTAAAAAAATTATGAAATGTATCACTTAGGCGGCCTCTTTCTCCACCTCTCCTCTCTTGACCAGCAGAAGCCTCAAAACTATGTTTTTCACGACACCGTAACCTACTAGAGTCGGAAAAGGCATTAGATAAACTCCTGTTTAAGGTGCTCTTGAGAAATTTCATCTTCTGCTCCCTCTGTGGGGAAGGGATTTGTTCTGAGACTTTCCCCCTGTAACAGTGGTCAATGGAAGGCCATTCCGACTCTCTACCAGCATCTGAAAGGCAATATTTTGGCCTGCAACAATGGCACCAACCTTCACTCTACCCTCCAGGGACAGTTGACCCATGTTCCATGTTGGGCACACACAGTAGAGGGCCATCAATGAGTACCTGTGCTAGTATGGCACCAGGACAGGGTGAGGGGCTTCTTTTTGCCACACCCGTGGCTACTGATCATGGATGCATGCACTGTCCTGTCACCATTTGAGGAGGCCACAAGGATGGTGAGCAGCAACAATGCATGCATCAGTGACACTGTCCCTCTAGTCTTCCTGATGGAGCACACGCTTCATGCAATCATGGGCAGGGCACTTGAGGCAAAACAGCGGGAGGAAGAGTTGGACTTCCTTTCCTCTCAAGGCCCCCTTTATCCAGATAGCATTCCTGCGGGCCCGCCAAACACACAGAAAGAAGAGCAGGAGGATTGTGTCAGCATGGATGTAGAGGATAACCCTCAACAGCAGTCTTCAAGGGATGGTTTTCAGTCCCCAGAAACCCAAGGAGTTGTACGTGGCTGGGAGGAGGTCGTTACGGATAATGTGATCTTTAGTGACCCAGAGGACACAGAATCAAATGCCTCTGCAAACTTAGGCTGCATGGCCTCCCTGATTCTGCAAAGCCTGCAAAAGGACCCTATGATTTGTGGTATCAAGGAGAGGGATCATTACTGGCTGGCAACCCTAATTGATCTGCGTTACAAAGGTAAATTTTCAGAACTCATCCTGCCTTCGCAAGGGGAGCAGAGGAGGAAACATCTTCAGGAGGTCTTGAAGAAAGGTTTGTGTAATGCATTTCCAGACCCTGGGAGGTTACCTTTTCCTGGTGCTGGACAATGCATTGCTGAGGCTTTGTTCAGTCAGAGGAAGATCGGTGGAGAAGGTGGCCCCGTTGACCGATGCCTTTAAACAATTTTTCAGTCCTCAGCGCCAAGGTCTGATCGATTCAAGCAACCATCGGCAGTGTCTGCATTAAATGGTGCAGGAATATCTAGGGGCAAGAGTAGACTTGGAGACCTTTCCAACAGAGCATCCACTGGGTTACTGGGTCTTGAGGATGGAACACTGGTGAGAACTTGCTCAATATGCAATTGAGCTACTGGCCTGTCCTGCATCCAGCGTGCTTTCTGAATGCACATTTAGTGCTGCTGGAGGGTTTGTAACGGATCAAAGAGTGTGCCTGTCCACGGACTGCGTCGATTGGCTCACATTCATAAAAATGAATCAGTCTTGGATCAGTAGCTATCAAGCACCTGATGCTGATGTAACTGATTGAAATTGTTATGGATCTGGAATCCCTTGAAAACTGCCTATGCTAACTATCCTATTCCTCCTCAATTTTGATGATGCTAGTTTCCAACAATATTTTTGATTTAGGGCACCACCATCACCACCCAAGGCCCAATTTTTCTGCCCCTGTTTAATAGGGGCATGTAATTAACATTCTTGATATAACATTTCACAGCAAGGCCCATTCCTGTGCCCAACAGGAGTATTTGTGAGGGATTACACTGTTGTGGTACCACTACCACCACCCAAGGCCCAATTTTTCTGGCACTGTTTAACAGGGGCATGTAATTACATTTTTTTAAATAATATTTCACTGTAAGATCCATTTCTGCCTGGTATGGATTTTTGGGGGGGACATCCATGCCATTTTTGGGGGTATTTTTGGCACAGGGTTCCCCTTAATCATACCACACCCAAAGGGCCTGGTAATGGACGGGGGGAACCCACTCCATTTTTAATGATTTTTATCTATATTGCCGGGATCTGACAATACATTACAGCCGTGAGCAGTTTTAAATCACATTTTTTCCTTTAGAAATGTAATTATGCTGTGGTACTGTTATAAACATGGGAAAGATTAGCTACTTTACAGGCAGATTAAGGAGACCCCCCCCCAGGCACAATATTTAAAGGAATATTACATTTTTATTGTTTCACTTTAAGCATTATTAAAATCACTGCTCCCGAAAAAAAGCCTTTTTAAAACTTTTTTTGCATTGATACATGTCCCCTGCCAGGTTGCGTGATCGGATAAGGGTCTGGTATGGATTTTGGGGGGCCCTACGCCACTTTTTTAAAATTTTGCCGCAGGGTTCCCCTTAAATTCCATACCAGACTTGAAGGGTCTGGTATGGATTTTGGGGGGACCCCTATGCCACTTTTTCAAAATTTGGCACAGGGTTCCCCTTAATTTCCATATCAGACCTGAAGGGCCTGGTATAGATTTTAGGGGGACCCCCACGCAATTTAAAAAAAAATTTTGGTTCGTGGTTCCCCTTAATATGAATACCAGACCCAAAGGGCCTGGTATTGGACTGCGGTGGGATCCCATGCTCTTTTTTCAATGAGTTTTATCTATATTGCCAAGAACTGACAATTCATTACAGCCGCCATCAGTTTTAAATGACAATTTTTCCTTTAGAAATGTGGTGCTGTGGTACTGTTCTAAACACGGGAAAAATGTGCCACTTTACAGGCATTCTATAGACACCCCCCAGGCACGATATTTAAAGGAATATGTCATGTTTATTGTTTCACTTTAAGCATTAAAAAAAACACTGCTCCCCAAAAAAGTCAGTTTTTAAGATTTTTTTTGCATTGATCCATGTCCCCTGGGGCAGGACCCGGGTCCCCAAACACTTTTTATGGCAATAACTTGCATATAAGCCTTTAAAATTAGCACTTTTTTCACATTCGCGTCCCATAGACTTTAATGGTGTTCGCATGTTCGGGCAAATTTTTTTTCTGTTCGCATCTTCTGCTGCGAACCAAACCAGGGAGTGTTCGGCTCATCCCTACTTGGCAGTAGGGGTCAGAGGAGTAGCCATCCTCCTGATCAAAGAAACTGTATCAGTCGTGCGACTATTGCGTGACCGGTACCTGGAAAGGGACAGTCCCAGGCAGTCTGACTTTGGGGTGTCAAATATTGAGTACCAACTTGATTAGACTAGGAAAACAAACAAACAGATGCAACAAGACTTCCGCTCAGTGTGGAGACTAACTGTGAATCTCTGAGCATGCTGGCGCTAGGTACTTGGTTGCAACCTTGATACTCATGCAAAAAGCAACAATAGGTCATACTTAACATTGGCCACAGCGATCTCTCCTGGGGGAGGGCGTAGCCCATATGGCCAAAGGACGTGTGGTGGATGGCATTCTTGGGTAGTCAACCGCATCAAGGAGGCCCAGTTTCACCAAAAGATCTTTGCCTTCAGGGATCGTAGTTACCATGTAGGTGGTGCCATTGTGGGGGACTTGCAACTTGAAGGGGAATCCCCAACGATATTGGATCCTGGCTGACTGGAGCACAGTGGTTATTTCTTTCATCCTCCTGCACTTATCTAGGATAGTGGGTGAAATATCAGGAAATATTTGAACAGAGGTGCCATCTAGCTGGATATGCGGAGTATTGAGCGAGGCACAGAGGATCTCCTCTTTAATTAAGAAATCTTTCAGACACATCACAATATCCTGTGGGGGTCTTTCTGGAGGAGTTTTAGGGCATAAAGCTCTGTGAATCCTATCACAGATGAAGGCTGTGATGGGAGAGTCAGGGAGAAGTGACTGGAATAATTTTTGCATAACAGGGTGCAGGTCAGTCACTGTCTCTGGGATCCCTGCACTCTCAAGTTGTTAAGCATATTCCTGTTGTCCAGGTCTTCCAGGTGGGCTGGAAGTTGTTGCACTGATTCAGAGAGGGTCTCATGTTCCTTCCTGAGATCAGAGTGAGCTAGGCTATCATGCTTGGTTTCTAGCAAGTCAGTCCGGGTGCCCAGGGCAGCAATCTCCAGAGACAGTATGTTTGTAGATTTGTGCAGTTCGGATTGAAATTTTCTAGCAAGCTTGTCATACATGGTCGTGAGGCTGTCATCTAAGTCAGCTTTGGTGAGCTGCATTGAGTACTCACTGTCCGCAATGGAGTGCGCTAGTGAGGAGTCTGCGGCCTGTGTGCACGCTGGAGCACTTCCCGGCTGGGCGCCATCTTTGGCCATCTTGCTCTGCTCTCCCACCCGGAGTAAATAGGTTGTCAGGGATCGTTGAGCCAGTTTATTGCGACAATTCCTGGGGCTCGGCATGTGCTGAGTGTTCTGCCAGGGGTGCGGGGTACTTTTAAGTAAAAATCACTGCTCGTTAGCCCTAGGGCTTTAATCTCTGACGCTCACAGTGATCTTATCGCCTGCTTCCATCCAGCTTTGCACCGTGCATGCTCCCCCTTAGGATATGTTTTTTGCCAGGAGGGCATGAATTTCCCTGGTGATGTTTGTAAGGCTGTAGGTCATGGGGTTCAGGGATTATATCCCAGGCATGTAAAAGGGCAAGGCACTTGTCGACAGTAGTAGCATGCAATTGAATATCTGCATATGGAGCAGGGAGTTGTCTGAGGGACCTGGATTTTGCTAATAGTTGTTCCTTAATATGGATGGAGTGGATACGCATGATAACATCATGTGGAGAAGTATCAGACAGGTGGAGTGGTGTAGGTAAGCAATGGATGCACTCTATGGTCAGATCGAGGGGTGTTGCTTTAGGTAAGAGAATGCCAAACACATCTTTGGTATACTGTAAAATATCGCCTGGTTGGACCGATTCAGGAACCCCCCTCCCCGCCAGAGTTTCAAATTTTTGCAGCTTGACCTATCTTTAAGGTCTGCTGTCTTGGCTTTCAGCCACCTCCTTTCCTCCAAATTCTCAGCATGAGCATCCACTAAATTATTTACAGTAGTAGTGATTTTCCCCATAGAGTTTTCTATGTGGTTCACCCTTTCTCCAATAGATGTGGAGTTTAGTGGAGAATTTGTTAGTGAGTGCAGCAAAATCAGCATGTAATGGGCTTTGTAGGGACAGAAGCATGTATTTTAACAGTGTGTCCATTACTGGTTAATTGGATGTGGGAAATGAGGCAATGGAGGAGCGGAGTAGAGTGTGTGCTGGTGTCAAAAAACCACCATGGTGGTTTTTTGTAGACTGTTATCCAGTCTCATGTGGGCTTTTGCTGGACTGGCACATAATGGGCTAGGTGAGGAGGGAGAGGATGGAGATTCAGCTTTCCTCTGAAGAATTTCGGCTCCAGGCTGATCATCAGTGAAGTCTGTGTAGTGTCACTTGTGTTGAGAGCAGGAGGCAGGGGCCAGAGAGGTGGTACCATCTTGTCGGCCTTCTTGTACTGGCTGGAGGAAGAAGACAGTCAGCTTCTGTGGGTGTTTCTCATCCTTTCTCCTCCAAGACACGGTCCTAGTGTTCTCCTCTCTGTCTGGCTGGCCTGGCAGCGATTTGGGCAGTTATTGAGTCTCCTGCGTGCTGAAAAAGCCCTGTTAGCAAGGGAGCATGCTTCCTATGCAGCCATCCAGAGCATGTGCTGGCCACCCCCACAAAATGTATGGTTTTTTATATGGGCGAAAGTATGTGAACCAAATAATGGAGTTCAAGTACTTTTAGTTTCAGTGCTTCCAGTTCAAGTCAAGTTCAAGTGAAGGGTGCTGTTGACGCTACATCATGCAAAGTCATTGTATACAATTGTGCTCTTCCAACCTTGTGGAAACAGTTGGGTGAAGACCCTTTTCTGTTCCACCATGATTGTGCCTCTGTATAGAAAGCCAGCTCCATAGTGACATGGTGTGGTAGATGCCTATACAGCACAGTCTGAAGATATCACATAGATCAAATCAAAACTAGTGGATCTGAAAAACAGATCACTGAGAAACAACATGAAACTCTGCAGAATACCTGAAACAGTACAGTTATGAAATCTCACTTTGTGTGAGATTTGTTTTTAGCTGTGATACCATCCCTTATTTCTGCAGATTTACTATCGATAGGCTGCATCAAGTTCCTAAACTGTCTTACCTACCCACAGAGATCCACTATGTTCTTCTGTGGGTCCATTTATTTCAGGTTAAAGAGATATTGTAGCAGCTTTCCAGCATCTGGATGAACTTCCTGAGCAAGCTTCCAAATGTCAGCTTTTTCCATATCTGTCTCATTTCACGCTACGGCAACGTAAATACCTTATTTCTATTACAAAAGGTCTGAGAAATCACAACATTCCATAAAATGGAAGTATACAATAAAGCTTGAGGTAACTTACTGTGACTCCACCTATTATGTTGTCTCACTGGAAGAAAAGCTTACTCTCTTGCAACAATGGGACATCATACTAGAAACACCTCCAGCCGATTGCCTACAACACTCAATGCTTAAATCTGCTCCAGATTGGCAAGTTGTCTGTACCCATCAAGCAACTTAGTGGTTTTTTTTGGTCTGTCTCATTATACCTACTGTTCTATGTGCTATGTAACCTTCCAGGCAGAATTGGAGTCCTTTCAACCTCCTCTTTGACCCCAGTATGTATGGCAGTATATTCTGATTGAAACCTTCCTGGAGTGGTGAAGGCCTCACCTTTTTACTTTGTTTTTAACCTTCATTGCTCTATTCTATTCCACGTGGAACTGTTTATCTATATAGACACTTTGATTCAACCATTTGTTACTCCTGCTGCATTCTTTTCATTTTTTTTGTCCGGGCTCTTGGTGAGTTCTACACTATCCAATTCCTCATCTGCATTCTATGGGACTTAAGTTTTAATCTCTCAATGTTAAAGGACTTAACCACCCTGTTAAGAGCTGTTACAAATGGAATGAAGCCTGTAGACATGATGCGGATGTAGTCAATATACAGGATACCCACTTTCAATGTAATGCTATGCTCATTGTACCCATAAAGCTTATCCACATGTTTTTGTAGCCTGCACCCCTGAGAAAAAAAAAAATGTTTTCTTCTAGCTATCAAGTACACTGTTTCATTTGATCTGTAGGAATGTATTATTGACCCTGACAATATATATACGATTATCTCGGTCTGATATTTTATTTCTAAATCTTATACCTTGGTAACTGCTTATGAACCTAACTCCCATCAACTGTGCTTTGTCAGAAGATTGTTTTGGAAGATTCATGCTGAGCGTTCTGACTTTAACATACTGGTGAACCCATCCCTGGACTCCACTTTGAAAGTTAGAGGTCTTGGTCCTGCTCTAGGGAAATTTCTTCATGCTGAAGATCTTTATGATGTGTTAGGTCTCAACATGGTGGGAGAGGGATAACACATTCTTCTCTTATAGACACCATTCTTATTCAAGAATGGATTATTTCTTTCTAGACAAATGGTTGTTGCAGCAGGCCTCTTCCTCCTCCATCCATGGTATTGGTCTGACCAACCAGCTATTTCAATAGTTACATAGTTACATAGTAGGTGAGGTGAGTGGCCACGTGTTTTAAACTCCCTTACGTGAAAAGCGTCTCTTCTCCAGAGAGAATAAGTTCAGTGCTCGCAACCTTTCCTCATAACTAATATCCACCAGACCCTTTATTAGCTTTGTTGCCCTTCTTTGTACTCGCTCCATTTCCAGTACATCCTTCCTGAGGACTGGTACCCAGAACTGGACAGCTTACTCCAGGTGCGGCCGGACCAGAGTCTTGTAGAGCGGGAGAATTATCGTTTTATCTCTGGAGTTGATCCCCTTTCTAATGGCAATATTCTGTATGCTTTGTTAGCAGCAGCTTGGCATTGCATGCCATTGCTGAGCCTATCATCTACTAGGACCCCCAGGTCCTTTTCCATCCTAGATTCCCCCAGAGGTTCACCCCCTAGTGTATCGATTGCATTCATATTTTTGCCACCCAAATGCATTATTTTAAATTTTTCTACATTAAACCTTATTTGCCATGTAGTTGCCACCCCATTATTTTTTTTGAGATCTTTTTGCAAGGTTTCCACATCCTGCGAAGAAGATTTTGCCCTGCTTAGCTTAGTATCATCCACAAATACAGAGATTGAACTGTTTACCCCATCCTCCAGGTCGTTTATGAACAAAAAAATAGGATTAGTCCCAGCACAGAACCCTGGGGGACCCCACTACCCACCCTTGATCATTCAGAATACTCCCCATTTATCACCACCCTCTGAACTCGCCCTTGTAGCCAGGTTTCAATGCATGTACTCGCCCTATGGTCCATGCCAACAGACCTTATTTTGTACAGTAAACGTTTATGGGGAACTGTGTCAAATGCTTTTGCAAAATCCAGATACACCACATCTATGGACCTTTCTCTATCTAGATGGCTTCTCACCTCTTCATAGAAGGTTAATAGATTGGTTTGGTAAGAACGATGGCGGCACAGTGGTGCAGTGGTTAGCACTCTCGCCTAGCAGTAAAAAAGGGTCGCTGGTTCGAATCCCAACCACGACACTACCTGCCTGGAGTTTGCATGTTCTCCCTGTGCCTGCGTGGGTTTCCTCCGGGTACTCCGGTTTCCTCCCACACTCCAAAGACATGCTGGTAGGTTAATTGGCTTCTGTCCAAAATTGGCCCTAGTATATGAATGGGGACCTTGGATTGAGGGTAGGGATTGATGTGAGTGTGCGATGTTCAGGGTTAGGGACAAGGGTCAGGGTTGTAGACCCACACTCACTCAGGTTGAACTGGATGGACTGGTGTCTTTATTCAACCTTACTAACTATGTAACTATGTAACTATGATTCTTCATGAATCCATGCTGATTACTGGTAATAATACCGTTCTCATTACTAAAATCTTAATAGTAGTGGAAGAGAAGGATGCCTGCTCTCCAATATATGTTTTGGCTTTAAATAATGCAGTTGTTCAGCATCCTACCAAGAAACAGAGGCTTTCCCAACATCTCCGCTATTATTCCTCCCAAATACCTCCCCTAACCTGGGTATTTTTCCCTTATGGAATGCCCATAAAGCCTATTTGCGTGGAATTATCATACAGATGTGTGCTAGACTCAAACGACAGCTCAACTGTAAGCTTACAGATGTACTGCAATCAATTCATACTCTTGAAGCTCAAAACAATAATTCCTCCACGGGATCTATCTTGGCCACTCTTGTCAAAGTACGTTATGAACTTCTGACATTGTTGTGTTCCCAACATGATAACTTCTTGAGACTTCTTAAAATGCATTACTATGCTAATAATAATAAAGCTGGTAAACTTTTAGAAAGCAGGCTCTAAATCTAGACCATCATTCATGTATCACCCATTTACAAAATAGAAACTGAGTAACCCTTAGTTAGCCAATGCCTTTGCTGAATTTTACAGCGCCCAATACAAAGTACAAGGAGACATAAATACCCATCAACCTACTGTGGAAGATATTCACAGATTTATAGAGCAAGTGAATCTTCCAGCTTTATCTGCCATTCAACTCAAGACTTTAAAATGCCTTGTTTATAGGTCAAGAAATTATTCACACCACTATTACTCTGCCTAATGGCAAATCCCCTGGCCCACGTGAATTCACAAGTGAATATTATAAATGCTTCACCAATATCTTTTCCCCTTATATGGTACAACTTTTTACAGCAGCAGCCTCTACAACCTCATCCCCAGTGGACATGTTGTCAGCCTAAAATGTTACTCTTCATAAGCCTGACAAAGATCCCGATAATCATGCCAATTTACATCCAATTTCTCTATTGAATACTGATGTGAAGGTATATGCCAATCTGCTAGTCAAATGCTTTCTCAATGTCATTCCTACCTTGGTCCAACCTGATCAAATGGGCTTCACTAAGGAAAGACAGGTGTTTGATGCAACTAAATGCCTTTTAAATATAATCTGCCAAGAGGACAGGAGTTGGACGCTTTTTCTGCTCTTATCTATAGACATGGAGTAGGCGTTCGATCGAGTACATTTGTTATATATGAGACAAGTCCTATTAAAGTTTGGATTTTCAGGCATGAAGCCCTGTCTCCGCACAAAACTGGAGGAGCGGGTTGTTAAATATACCGCCAGGGGGGCTCCAGATGGAAACCTATCCAAGTTTTTATCCTTGGTCATATTGAAGTCTCCTGCCACTATCACAGGTATTTCTGGTTTATCCATGATAAATTTCAATAAATCGTTCAAAATTTCCGTACCACATTGCGGGGGGATATAAACATTAGCCATTAAACCTAAACCGTTGATGAAATTAGTGTCAGAAACCATGAAATCAGACCGAGACAGAAGTACATCTAAATCACACTTGTTTATTAATAAAAGTAAAAAGAACAAACGTAGTCAAAACATAGCCAAAGTTCAGTAACCGAAATGGATAGTTAGCCAAGCCAGAAGTCAGGGATCAATGTAGAGAACAGCAAGCAGGATCTGGAGCCAGAAGGGATGTCAACAAAGCCAGCCTTTAAGCAGGAATGCAGGCGATAGTTTCTTGTGATGTTGACCAAGGCGAAGGCAGAGATCCTCTGGACTGGACGGCTTAAGTAGGCAGGACTGACGAGCAGGATATCATCAACAGCTGAGTAACTGTGGAGAGAGATGGGAGCTGGCAATTAGCTGACAGCTGAGCTGCCAGCTCAGAGAAGGAAGGGCCGAGCCCAGCCCTGAGAGTTAGTAACTAATTAAAATATTTCTCTTACTGACTACTTTCTGCATATGCATATTTTACATTTTCTGAATGTAACCCCCAATATATATCCATCCCCACGCTTTTCGGTTCTATACTGATCCATTATCTCACACCAAGGGCATTTCATTGTTTAATTCTCTCTTCCAACATAAGGTGAGCTTTCACAAATATCAACATTGGGAGTTGGATTTACATTCTACTTTCTTAGACTTCCAATGGTTAAAGGGGTTGTAAAGGTAAAAGTTTTTTCACCTTAATGCATTCTATGCATTAAGGTGAAAAAACATCCGACAATACCGGCCCCCCCAGCCCATTCCCCCTCCGTTTTACTTACCTGACCCCTCAAAAGTCCCGCGCTCGCCCGCGACATCCTCTTCGCCACTCAGCCTGGCCGTTGATTGGTTACAGTGGATGGATTGAAAGCAGCGCAGCCATTGCCTCGCGCTGCTGTCAATCACATTCAATGACACGGCGCGGGGGGGCGGGGCCGAGTGATACAGTGAGGGGCTATGGCTGCCGGCTGCATCACGGTAGCGCGCCCGCAAGCACTCAACACCATGCGAGGGAGCTCGCATGAAGGTGTTGAGTCCTTGCGGGGAGGAGCCGAGGCAGCCGCCGAGGGACCTCAGAAGACCAGGTTCAGGGCCACTCTGTGCAAAACGAGCTGCACAGTGGAGGTAAGTATAACATGTTTGTTATTTAAAAAAAAAATATCTTTAGTGATCCTTTAAGAGCATTACTTTATTCTTACACTGCTACCTATTGTGTAAACCACCTCACTCTGTACAGACTTGCAAAATAATTTTCCCCTACTCATTCCTCTCTCTGTTGGAGGGATTGTAGTCAAGTGGGCAATATTTTCCACATTCTTTGGACTTGTAAAAGTCTGACTAGTTTCTGGCGTCAAACTTTTCAAATGTTATCTAAAATTACTGGAATACTGACTACTCCTGATCCAGCCCTGCATAATAGTAACTCGTTTGCTCTTGGCAGCTAAATCATTTTCTTGCCATATTATGGAAGAAGGACCTTGCACCCAATATCTCAGAACTCATTGCCACAGTTAAGCTCCATTATGCATATGAAAAAAAATTCTACAATAAGAGCTGACTCCCCTCCTAGATTTGAGCATGCATTGAAATTTTGGGTTGATTGGATATCTTCTTGAGGAAGACTGATATATAATATATGGATGTTACCATGCCATTCTTCTAGCTTGTCTCTTATTTGGTTTAGTTTTTTATTGTTTTTTCGGGCTTTCTTTTTTTTCGGGCTACTATTAATCAAGCGCCCTCTGGGGCCCCGCTCTATGTACATATTGTTGAGTGTCTTTCTTTCTTTTTCAAACTAAATAAAAATGTAATTGATGCAAAAAAAAAAAGAATAAATTCCACAAAAGTAACCAAATTCTTATTTATTTATTTTCTAATAATATTAATAACACAAATAATAACAACAATAATAATAATAATAATAATAATAATAATAATAATAATAATAATAATAATAATAATAATAATAATAATAATAATAATAAGTATTATTATTATTATTATTATTATTATTATTATTATTATTATTATTATTATTATTATTATTATTATTATTATTTTATATTATTGTTTAGATACTTTATTATTAGGTTTATTATTATTATTATTATTATTATT
The DNA here is from genome assembly GCA_037952925.1 of Lithobates clamitans. NCBI lineage: Eukaryota > Metazoa > Chordata > Amphibia > Anura > Ranidae > Lithobates > Lithobates clamitans. The sequence goes on along the minus strand of JBBGZY010001322.1, from coordinate 1,925,435 downwards.
ATTATTATTATTATTATTATTATGCAGTATAATGGTGGCTTGTTGCATCTATAGTAACTCGTTTGCTTTGGCAGTTAAATCATTTTCTTGCCAGATTATGGAAGAAGGACCTTGCACCCAATATCTCAGAACTCATTGCCACAGTTAAGCTCCATTATGCATATGAAAAAAATTCCTACAATAAGAGCTGACTCCCCTCCTAGATTTGAGCAGGCATTGAAATTTTGGGTTGATTGGATATCTTCTTGATGTAGACTGATATATAATATATGGATGTTACCATGCCATTCTTCCAGCTTGTCTCTCATTTGGTTTAGTTTTTTATTGTTTTTTCGGGCTTTCTTTTTTTTCGGGCTACTATTAATCAAGCGCCCTCTGGGGCCCCGCTCTAAGTACATATTGTTGAGTGTCTTTCTTTCTTTTTCAAACTAAATAAAAATGTAATTGATGCAAAAAAAAAAAAAAAAAAGAATAAATTCCACAAAAGTAACAGAATTCTTATTTATTTATTTTCTAATAATATTAACACAAATAATAACAATAATAATGATACGTATTATTATTATTATTATTATTATTATTATTATTATTATTATTATTATTATTATTATTTAATATTATTATTATTTAGATACTTTATTATTAGGTTTATTATTATTATTATTATTATTATTATTATTATTAATATTCTGCAGTATAATGGTGGCTGGTTGCATATATTCAGTACATGGCATTAAAGCAATGCAATTGATTACATTTTCTCTGTTTTCTTTTAGCTGCAATTTCTTTGTTTGGTTAATTAACGTCTCTCTTATTATTATTGGAACATACTCATCTGGGGGATTGTGAGTTATGAGCTGTTTCCTGGGAATTCCTGGCCTGTGGAGGCGCATTACACCGTGTTATTTCACAGATCCTGAAGGTATATCTACACACACACAGACCCGGGATGTGCATTTGCACTTGTTCATTGTTTCCTACAGTAACTGAAGCACGTTTTATGCCACTTGAAGAACAGATTATTTTTTTAACAGGATATTGTCCCCTTTATATTTTTATTTTCTACTTCTTAATTTCACAAAAAGGTGTCATACTGTTGTTTTTAATGTTTGATACATGATATACTGTATATGCATCTCTGAACAATTCCTCTAAAAAAAGACAAAAATGAACCGGGTTGTCTAAGGTTTGTATATAAACAGATATTTTGGCCCTGCTGTGGTCAGACTCAAATTTTCTTCTTCGGCTGCTAAATCCATATTTCACATTGTTCACACCTAAAAAAAATACACACACCTCAAATTTTAAACCTCACTGTGCAACAAAAAAAAATCTATTTTCTAAAAGCTGAGAAAACCTGCAGGATTAGAGGAGACTATTCGTGTTTCTTTTTTTTTTTCTTTTTCTTGTTTTTTTGCTACAATACACTTATCAGAGATGAGGCAACCTTTTTTTTGATAAACAAAATTGCATCAAATACATTGTTTTCACACACAACTTGCTAATAAGTACAACATTCCTTCTACATTTAAAAATAATAGCTCCTGCATCTAAATTCAAAGCTGAGAGATTAAATATTTGAAATTTTAAAGAGAAGACTTGTGCTGAAATTTTTCTTAGTTAACAACTTAGCAGGAAACACAAATCCCCCATAACTTTTATTATAACAGGTAGCAGGGTTACTTATACCACGCTGATCAGTGGTGCTTTGTGTACCTTTTTATTATGGATTTATTTTTTATGTTTATGTGTTAATGTTTTTATGTTTATATGTTTCATGCATAATGCTTTTTTCCTGTCACATTTGTTTTTTGCTTGTCTTTTTTCATTTTTTTTTGTTTGTTTTTCATTTTTTTTTGTTTTTTGTTTCTTTTTACTACCACATATGGTGCATCACATTTTTATTTATTTATTTTTTTATATTTTTTTTAAATGTGCAAAGAATTGCTGATCCTCATATGCACCAATGGATACAATAACATGACTTTAGCAGCCGGCTGCCACAATGTTGTGCTTTTTTTTAAAGTGTTTCAGCCAAGTAACCAATTTTACACGTTTCCAAGTAGTTGTAGAACCTTGTTTACTAAATCCATGGTGTTGACCAGGACAATTGTTGCAAACAGTTTTTCTTGTGTTTTATAATTGTTAGAGCCAGAAGACTAATAAGGGTCATTTAAAAAAAAAAAAAAGACCATAATGGCATGTATGCTTTGTCATATAGGATTTAACCGTTCCAATGTATAAGATTATAGCTACTAGTAGTTGCTCACATTAAACTTGATTGTTCTATAATCTTAAATATTTTTTTGTAGGTTCTCCAAGCCACTTTATGTAGTAAGTTATGGGGTATAATTATCATTGGAAGTAGGTTTGCAAATATATTTAGGGGTTTACACATAAAAAATATACTGCGAATAGTGGCAATTTTCCTGTAGCCGATGTGTAAAGACATCTCATATGCTAACTAGGTCTTTGTTTTGATCAACCGTGAGCAGTTGGGCCTTGAAATAAGTTTGTTCTCACGGTCCATTTTGCTATTTTTAATTTAATTATAGGTACTTTAAAAAGCACCATCAATGTATATGCTTTACATATTTCTATGTACACAAAAAGCCGATTTCTCTCAAATATTGTTCACAAATCTGTCTAAATCTGTGTTTGTGAGCACTTCTCCTTTGCCAAGACAATCCATCCACCTCACAGGTGTGGCATATCCAGATGCTGATTAGACAGCATGATTATTGGACAGGTGTGCCTTAGGCTGTCCACAATAAAAGGCCACTCTAAAATGTGCAGTTTTAATGTATTGGGGGGTCCGCGGGGTCTGAAAACCAGTCAGTATCTGGTGTGACCACCATTTGCCTCACATAGTGCAGCACATCTTCTTTGCATATGTTGGGGGACCTGCAGCACGTCCTGTGGCCACCAGGAAGGCATCCAGAACCAGCGTGGAATGCATAGAAATGACGTCAGGGCAGCTTGGATACTTCCGGGATCACTGTTATAGTCCAAGGGGATGGGCAGACAAGCTACACGCTCGGAGCTCAGCTCTTGAGGCCGGTAGAAGGAGCTGAGCTCCAAGCGCAGACATACAAGGTGAAAAATTTGCTGTACATATGTGCACAGATGCTGGAGAGTTTGCTACCTTCACTACTGACCTGATGTTTGTGTCAGGGCTGGGCTCAGCCCTTCCTTCTCTGAGCTGGCCGCTCAGCTGTTGGCTATTTGCCAGCTGCTATCTCTCAACAGTGACTCACCTGTTGATGATATCCTTCTTGTCAGTCCTGCCTACTTAAGCCGTCCAGTCCAGATGATCTCTGTCTTCACCTTGGTCACACCTCTAGAGATGCTCTCCTGTGTTCCTGTTAAAGACTTGGCTGACATTCCTTCTGGCTCCAGATCCTGCTTGCTGTTCTACTAGGCTGGTCTCTGGCTCCCTGACATTTTGGCTTGTCTGACTATTCGTTCCAGTTGCTGAACTCTGGCTATGTTTTGACTATGTTTACCTTTTTTTATCATTATTAAACAAGTGAGATTTAGGCCTCATGTACACCGCTGCTGCTAAACGGATGTTTAGGAGCAGTTGGGAATTTTTTTCAACTGCTCCTGAACTCTCCTCTATGTTATTTTATCAGTACATGTACACAGGGTCGTTAATAGTCGTTTATAGGCAGTTGAGTTTAGAGGCCTTTTTTGGAAAGCAAAAAAATTAGTTCAGACACTGAGTTTTGAGTCATTTCAAGCACCAATCGCTTCTAAAAGCGGCTAAACACGGTAACTCGCATTTAGCTGCGTTTAGTTTACAGGCATTTTTCATGTTTGGCTATTTTGAAAAAAAAACAAAAAAAAACTTTTTTTTCAAACACAAACGCGGAAAAACGCAGTTAAATGCAGCATGTAAACATGGCAAAATGGACATTTTAAGCATGAGTTACTATCTGTCATGTTAAATCGTTCAGGAGAGGTTGTAAAAACATCCCGTGTACATTGAGCCTTAACTGTACTTCTGTCTCAGTCTGATTCATGGTTCCTGACAGTAGGTGAAGGCCCACGAATAGTTACATAGTTACATAGTAGGTGAGGTTGAAAAAAGACACAAGTCCATCAAGTCCAACCTATGTGTGTGATTATGTGTCAGTATTACATTGTATATCCCTGTATGCTGCGGTCATTCAGGTGATTATCTAATAGTTTCTTGAAGCTATCAATGCTCCCCGCTGAGACCACTGCCTGTGGAAGGGAATTCCACCTCCTTGCCGCTCATACAGTAAAGAACCCTCTACGTAGTTTAAGGTTAAACCTCTTTTCTTCTAATTGTAATGAGTGGCCACGAGTCTTATTAAACTCTCTTCTGCGAAAAAGTTTTATCCCTATTGTGGGGTCACCAGTACAGTATTTGTAAATTGAAATCATATCCCCTCTCAAGCGTCTCTTCTCCAGAGAGAATAAGTTCAGTGCTTGCAACCTCCTCATAGAAGGTTAATAGATTGGTTTGGCAAGAACGATTCTTCATGAATCCATGCTGATTACTGCTAATGATATCGTTCTTATTACTAAAATCTTGTATATAGTCCCTTATCATCCCCTCCAAGAGTTTACATACTATTGATGTTAGGCTAACTGGTCTGTAATTCCCGGTGATGTATTTTGGGCCCCTTTTAAATATTGGTGCTACATTGGCTTTTCTCCAATCAGCTGGTACCATTCCAGTCAGTAGACTGTCTGTAAAAATTAGGAACAATGGTCTGGCAATCACTTGACTGAGTTCCCTAAGTACCCTCGGATGCAAGTCATCTGGTCCCGGTGATTTAATAATGTTAAGTTTCTCAAGTCTAATTTTAATTCTGTCCTCTGTTAACCATGGAGGTGCTTCCTGTGTTGTGTCATGAGGATAAACACTGCAGTTTTGGTTACTGAAGCCCCCCGATTCACTCGTGAAGACTGAGGTGAAGAATAAATTCAATACCTTCGCCATTTCCCCATCCTTTGTAACCAGATGTCCTTCCTCATTCTTTATGGGGCCAATATGGTCTGTCCTCCCTTTTTTACTGTTTACATACTTAAAGAATTTCTTGGGATTTTTTTTGCTCTCCTCCGCTATGTGTCTTTCATGTTCTATCTTAGCCGTCCTAATTGCACCCTTACATTTCTTGTTGCATTCTTTATAAAGTCTGAATGCTGAGTCTGAATGCTGAGTTCTATATGAAGATACAGACTCCAGACTCAGAGAAAGACTCTCTTTTAAGGAGCGCTTGCGGAAGCCTCCTGTTCATTGTAAGTTTCTGCTGGTTATTGGTTATCCTTGGTTACAAAGGCACAACCCCTCTTTTGATTGGCTCCGTGCTGAGGTTCTCTCCTGGTCGCCACAATGCAGTAAGACATGCTATTAGAAGGTAGCCAAGGTTCTGTGCACCTCTTCACTTTCCTCACTGCCGGAGGAGTACTGCGATTTTAGCAACGTCTTTGACAAAGGTTAGGCCGGTAGTTTGCCTCTACACCGGTGGTATGATTGCCCAATTGACCTTCAACCTGGTGCCATACCCTCTCGTGGCCGGGTCTACCCTTTGTTGGTCTTGGAGGATAAAGCCACGGAGGAGTATGTTGCAGATGCACTTTTTCGAGGTTTCATCCACAAATCCTCATCTCCTGCTGATGCTGGTTTCTTCTTTGTGAAGAAAAAGAGCTGTGAACTGAGACCTTGTTTTGATTATAGGGGTTTCAATCATTTCACGATTAAGAATGCCTATCCGATTTTGTTGATTAAAGAGTTATTTGACCGCCTCAAGGGAGCAACGGTTTTCACAAAGCTTGATTTGAGAGGGGCACATAATCTTGTGAGGATTAGGGAGGGCAATGAGTGAAAAATTGCCTTTAATACCAGAACAGGCCATTATGAGTACCTCGTAATGCCTTTTGGCCTTTGTAAGGCCCCAGCAGTTTTCCAGGAATTTATTAACAATGTCCTCCGAGATTTGTTGCAGTTATGTGTGGTGGTTTATTTCGACAATATCCTCATATTTTCCAAGTCCCTGGAGAGCCATCACACAGATGTCTGTTGTGTGTTTCAGAAACTAAGAGAGAACAATCTCTATTGTAAATTGGAGAAGTTTGAATTCCATCATGAACAGGTTAAATTCCTGAGTTATGTCATTTCCACTGCTGTTTTTTCGATGGACCCAGAGAAACTTTCAGTAGTCCTACAGTAGCTCCGACCCGTGGGTTTACATCCTCGGCAGCGTTTTTTTGGCTTTGCCAACTATTATCAGAAGTTTATTTGTAACTTCTCATCTCTGGTCAAGCCCCTGACTGATATGACCAGAAAGAACGGTAACCCACAGAGTGTGTCTCCGGAGTCCATTAAGCCCTTTGAGAGTCTCAGGGCTGCCTTTGTTTCTGTTCCTGTGTTGGCACATCCTGATCTTACGTTACCTTTTATCCTTGAGGTTGATGCTTTTGAGACTGGAGTTGGCGTCCTATTGTCGCAAAGTCTTACCTCTGAGAGTGCTATGCATCCTTGTGGCTACTTTTCCAAGAAACCATCACCTGCGGAGTGCAATTACGAGATTGGTGACAGAGAGCTATTAGTGATCATATTAGCCCTGAAAGAATGGGGACATCTCCTCGAAGGCACCTGTGCCAGTTCTCATTCTTACTGACCATAAGAATCTCACATTCTTGTCTAAGGCTAAAAGCCTCTCTCCTAGAAGGACATGATGGGCTCTTTTCTTGTCTAGATTCAATTACATTGTCTCATTCTTACCCGGTACTAAGAATGTAAGGGCTGACGCTTTGTCGCGACAATTTGCCTCCACTTCCAAGATGGAGTCGGTTCCGGTTCCTGTGATTCCTCCTGATCATATTCTGGCTATGGTTCGCACCAGTCTCACTTCTTCTTTGAGTGACAAAAATCTTGCTGCTCAAGTCCATGCTCCTCCTGAGAAACCTTGTGACCGCTGCTTTGTTCCAGAGAGTCTCCGTACTGCTGTGTTCCGAGCTTACCATTTTCCCAAGGCTGCTGGCCACCCTTGGAAGAATCAACTCTTTTGGGTCATTTCCCAACAATTCTGGTGGCCTAGTCTACGTGCTGATGTAACCGCCTTCGTAGATGCCTGTTCCGTGTGTGCTTAGAGTAAGTTTCCACAAAACCTTCCAGTGGGCCTCCTACAACCCATATCCAATGAAGAGAGGCCCTGGACCCACCTGCCTATGCATTTTATTGTGGAGTTACCCAACTCCCAGGGCAACACAGTTAGCCTTATGGTGGTTGACAGGTTCGCCAAAATGTCTCATTGTATTCCACTTAAGAAGTTGCCCACTTCTAAGGAGCTGGCTTCCATTTTTGCTCGGGAGATCTTTCGCTTGCATGGGCTACCCAAAGTGATTGTCTCGGACAGAGGTAGTCAGTTTGTGTCCTGATTCTAGCAAGCCTTTTGTGCACAGTTGGGAATTCAGCTTGCTTTCTCCTCTGCGTATCACCCACAGCCTAATGGGGCCGCAGAACGAGCCAATCATTCCTTGGGGCAATTCCTACTTTGCTATATTTCTGACCATCATAACAACTGCTCAAACCTATTACCGTGGGTGGAGTTCGCTCACAATAGTGCCTTGAATTGTACTTCCCGATTGTCCCTGTTTATGGCAAACTATGGTTTCCAACCTTCCATGTTGCCTGACTCATTTGTTCTGCAAAGTATTCCTGCATTAGAGGAGCATCTCCGTGGTCTTCATTCCACTTGGGCACAAGTCCAGGAGGCTTTGCGACATGCTAATGATAGGTACAGGCTCCATTCTGACTGCAGACACCTGCCTGCGCCTTCCTACCAGATTGGGAATAGGGTCTTGCTGTCATCTCGCAACCTCTGACTTTGTGTTCCCTCTCTGAGGTTCGTACCTCAGTTTATTGGGCCTTTCCGTATTCTTCGCAGGATTAACTCAGTGGCTTACACATTAGACCTTCCTTCTAATATGCGTATCTCAAATGTATTTCATGTCTTCTTATTAAAACCTTTGGTCTGCAACCGCTTTACCACCTTGGTGCCTCATCCTCACCCTGTACAGATAGAGAACCAGGAGGAGTATGAAGTACGGTCCATTGTTGACTCCTGCAGGTTCCGTGGGTGCACACAGTACCTGGTGCGTCTGAAAGGGTACGGTCCAGAGGAACGCTCTTGGGTCTCATCCTCGGACATACATGCTGTAGGAGAAGAACAACAAGGGCGCCACTCTAAGTGCAATATTAAAAAAGAATTTTAATGAATCTTAAAAACAGGTACTCACAAGGGTACATGTAATCAGGCATGTAAGTGATATACAGGTAGTGCCAGGTGTCCCAGGGGTATAATCCAGTCACATCCTATGGTGTCGTTCCGCTTGTGGAGACAGGCTGCGCTGGTGTATTGTCGGCAGATCCGGCCGCTGGAACGCACTGTATGTGATCTGGGGGAGCGAGAGCACTTCCGGGTCCATGCAGGGATAGCGAATAGGCGACGCGTTTGCGGAGCTACGCTCCTTCCTCAGGCCTAACGTGACCTGTGATTGGTCGAACCTGTTATAGTCTAAGAGGGGCTGGGATTGGAGGAAAAAACCATCTGTCACTCTCACGCATAGGCTATGTGCTGGAGGCTGTGTACTGGCATGTCAGCGTCTGCAACTGTGTCAAATCTTAAAACAAACCAGCGCTGTGTGCGTATAAATGGGAAAGAAAAAATAATGATGCATTCTGTGTTTTCCATTAAGATAATGTTGTCTATGAGGAAAAAGGGGGGGGGGGGGGTTTGATGATAAAAAATCAGCATATATAGGTAGAATGTGTGGCTAGAACTACTATAATTAAATGAACTAGACTGACTGTAATGACAATGTTATGAAATAGGGAATATGCATACCTAGTGGAATAAAAAATGGGGAGATGAGACAGCGCAATGGACAATGATGAACAAGAAAACTAATTTGAAATAAAAATGAAAATAATAATAATAATAATAATAATAATAATAGTGAACTGATATAATGAAGTAATATAGATTTAGGTATTATTATTGAAAAAATCTGAAAATAAATTTAGATTGAAAAAGAGAAAAGGACATGATGAGAGAGATGGATAGGAATAATAATAATAGTAATGATGATTATAACTGCATTGAAAATGGGTATAGAGTGATATGGTGTGGAAAAAATGAAGTAAAAAATAAAAAAAGGTAATATAGATGATGGCAATAAATCTAAAATAAAAAATATATGTTCCTGACATTATTGTGGAATTCTTACAATATTGGGGTGATAGTAATGAGTCCAATTGTTCTTACGTGACAAGTACATAATTGATAGGTCATAATTATAAAAAGAAATGAAATGTGCTTTGATACGGGACCACACTGGTATGTTTTCTTGTAAGATGAAGAAGAATATGTGCTAGTTGAGCTTAGAGTGATATTTGAACATAACATATTAGCGACCACTACTAGATCATAATGGGAAAAGCGGGGGGGGGGGAAGACATACATGATGATATTTCTGGGGTACCTGCTTCAGAACAAGAAATATGTTTATATGACAAACAGGTATGTTAGGAGTTGTAGCAGCCTGGTAGAACTTGGAGGACTAGGAGAGCGGTCAAATAAGACTGCTCGTCTCTATTTCCTTGTTTAGTCCTCCAGGAGCCAGGGTATCCAAAGTGTATATCCAGTACGTTTCCCTCTGGCAGAGACGTTTAAAACGCTCTGCCAGTGGGAACGTACCGGAAATAGACTCGATGATCCAAACTTTAAGGCCAGATGAGGAATGATTGTGTTTGCGGAGGAAATGGAGGGGAACACTGTGATGGTCATCTCCTGCCTCTACTAGGCGGCGGTGCTCACCAAACCTCTTTCTCAAAGTGCGTATGGTGCGGCCTACGTAGTGTAACCCACATGGACATGTCAAGCAGTAAATGACAAATTCTGTGGAACAGTTGTAGAAGTTGCTGATCTGATATGTCTGACCCTTGATGGTAAATTCCTTCTGACCATGATGGACATGACTGCATGTAAGGCATAGTTTTTTCGGCACTGATACATCCCAATGAGGGGAATAAGACAGGGAGATGTTTTGTTGGAACTTTGTTGGCATTTGTATTTACTGGGTGCTACCAGATTTTTGATTTTCCTACTCTTCCGGTACGTGAACTTGGGTTTGGAGGTGATTGTGGATTTTAAATGTGGATCCTGGAGAAGGATCGACCAGTGTTTGGTGAGTATACGTTTCATGGCTTTGTGTTTGGAGTGGAACTGAGTCACAAATCTAACCGGCTGTAATGAAGATTGAATGGTTTCACTGGTGGATATGGGAGGTTCTGACAGATAGAAATCGAATGCTTCGTTTATGAGTTTTGGTGGGAAAGCCTTATCTATGAACTTTTGTTTTAAGTGGGACCCTTCCGTGATATAATCGGATTGTCTGGTACAGTTTCTGCGTAACCTGCAGAATTGACTCTTGGGGATATTTGCAATCCATCTTGGATGGTGGCAACTCTGATGGTGCAAAAAAGAGTTGCCAGCTGTCGGCTTGTTGTAATTTATGGCCAATATTTTGCCTTCTTGATGAAAAAGTAGAAGATCTAGGAATGCGAGTTGAAGCTGATCATGTTCTGAGGTGAAAGTGAGGCCATACTCATTGTTATTGCAGTGTTTAATGAAATCAAAGAAAAGGGGCTCTGGGCCATCCCAAATGATGATAATGTCGTCTATATACCTCCCATAGAATACTATATGGGAGGTAAAGGGATTATTGAGCCAGATGTAATTGGCCTCCCAGTAACCCATAGTCAAATTCGCGTAACTGGGTGCGAAATTCGCACCCATGGCTGTGCCCTTTGTTTGAAGATAGAAATCGCCATCGAACTCAAAATAGTTATGGGTCAGGCAGAATTCTGTGGCCTCTAAAATGAACTCTGCCTGACCAGGGTTTAGCATGGGATCGGAAGAAAGAAAGCTGGCGATAGCTCTGAGATCTATGTAATGTGGAATTGAAGTATAAAGTGAACTAACATCCAAGGAAGCCCACAAATATGTGGATTCCCAAGTGTAGTGTTCCAACTGTTGCATAAGATGGAATCCGTCTCGAATATAAGAAGGGAGACTGGTTGCAAGTGGTTGTAGAAACTGATCTATGTATTGGGAGATGGAACTGGTGATACTGTCCATAGCCGCAACTATGGGTCGACCTGGTGGATTTTGAATACTCTTGTGTATTTTTGGAATATGATAAAAATATGGGGTGGAAAAGAATGGCCGATTGAAAAAAGCATACTCGTGTTTTGAGATTATGTTATTGTTTTTAGCTCTATCTGTGAGCAATTTGACTTCTATAATGAAGCTTGACAAAGGGTCGCAGCGCAGTTTACGGTATGTGCTGTCGTCTGACAGAAGACGGCGGGCTTCAGCTAGATACTCACTGCGATCTTGGACCACGATGCCCCCGCCTTTGTCTGCCATCTTGATGACTATGTTGTGATTACCAATGAGATTTTTGAGGGATAATTTTTCTTGGGAAGTGAGATTGGAGTGGTTGGAATGGCTATCGTGTGTCAATTGGCAAAGTTTTTTTATATCAGAAAACACCACCTGATAAAAGGTTTGCAGATAGGGTCCCTTTGAATGTGTGGGATTGAACACGGATTTGGGCCTAAATGTACTGTACTGTATAGGGGGAGAGGTGGAGAGATGCTGTGTGAGAAGGAGTAGATCTACATCCTCATCATCACTCTCCATGTTGTATAAATCCTTTAGGATACTCAATTCAGGTGAATCACTATTATCTGAAGGAACATTGAGTTCAACCAGATTGGGAGGTATGTGACTATCAGTAACTGGAGATGTTTTCATGCTGTAGTGACGTTTTAGAGTAAGGTTGCGGATAAACATATGAAGGTCTTTGAATAGCTGGAATGAGTTGGGCAGTGAGGTGGGGGCAAAATTGAGACCCCGTTGTAAAATTGAGGCCTCAGCTGGGGACAGATTGTGGGAAGATAGATTGTATATTTTTATTGTTTGAGGGACTTCGCCCTGTGGTTTGTGCCGTTGTTTTCCCCCTCGTTTGCCTCTTCTTCTAATTTTCTTTTCCCAGTGAATGGGCGGCTGGGCAGCGAGGGGGGAATTGCTAAAAAATCTTATACTTCAATTCCACATTACATAGGTCTCAGAGCTATCGCCAGCTTTCTTTCTTCCGATCCCATGCTAAACCCCGGTCAGGCAGAGTTCATTTTAGAGGCCACAGAATTCTGCCTGACCCATAACTATTTTGAGTTCGATGGCGATTTCTATCTTCAAACAAAGGGCACAGCCATGGGTGCGAATTTCGCACCCAGTTACGCGAATTTGACTATGGGTTACTGGGAGGCCAATTACATCTGGCTCAATAATCCCTTTACCTCCCATATAGTATTCTATGGGAGGTATATAGATGACATTATCATCATTTGGGATGGCCCAGAGCCCCTTTTCTTTGATTTCATTAAACACTGCAATAACAATGAGTATGGCCTCACTTTCACCTCAGAACATGATCAGCTTCAACTCCCATTCCTAGATCTTCTACTTTTTCATCAAGAAGGCAAAATATTGGCCAAAAATTACAACAAGCCGACAGCTGGCAACTCTTTTTTGCACCATCAGAGTTGCCACCATCCAAGATGGATTGCAAATATCCCCAAGAGTCAGTTCTGCAGGTTACGCAGAAACTGTACCAGACAATCCGATTATATCACGGAAGGGTCCCACTTAAAACAAAAGTTCATAGATAAGGCTTTCCCACCAAAACTCATAAACGAAGCATTCGATTTCTATCTGTCAGAACCTCCCATATCCACCAGTGAAACCATTCAATCTTCATTACAGCTGGTTAGATTTGTGACTCAGTTCCACTCCAAACACAAAGCCATGGAACGTATACTCACCAAACACTGGTCGATCCTTCTCCAGGATCCACATTTAAAATCCACAATCACCTCCAAACCCAAGTTCACGTACCGGAAGAGTAGGAACATCAAAAATCTGGTAGCACCCAGTAAATACAAATGCCAACAAAGTTCCAACAAAACATCTCCCTGTCTTATTCCCCTCATTAGGATGTATCAGTGCCGAAAAAAACTATGCCTTACATGCAGTCATGTCCATCATGGTCAGAAGGAATTTACCATCAAGGGTCAGACATATCAGATCAGCAACTTCTACAACTGTTCCACAGAATTTGTCATTTACTGCTTGACATGTCCATGTGGGTTACACTACGTAGGCCGCACCATACGCACTTTGAGAAAGAGGTTTGGTGAGCACCGCCGCCTAGTAGAGGCAGGAGATGACCATCACAGTGTTCCCCTCCATTTCCTCCGCAAACACAATCATTCCTCATCTGGCCTTAAAGTTTGGAACATCGAGTCTATTTCCGGTACGTTCCCACTGGCAGAGCGTTTTAAACGTCTCTGCCAGAGGGAAATGTACTGGATATACACTTTGGATACCCTGGCTCCTGGAGGACTAAACAAGGAAATAGAGACGAGCAGTCTTATTTGACCGCTCTCCTAGTCCTCCAAGTTCTACCAGGCTGCTACAACTCCTAACATACCTGTTTGTCATATAAACATATTTCTTGTTCTGAAGCAGGTACCCCAGAAATATCATCATGTATGTCTTCCTCCCCTCCCCCCCCCCCTGCTTTTCCCATTATGATCTAGTAGTGGTCGCTAATATGTTATGTTCAAATATCACTCTAAGCTCAACTAGCACATATTCTTCTTCATCTTACAAGAAAACATACCAGTGTGGTCCCGTATCAAAGCACATTTCATTTCTTTTTATAATTATGACCTATCAATTATGTACTTGTCACGTAAGAACAATTGGACTCATTACTATCACCCCAATATTGTAAGAATTCCACAATAATGTCAGGAACATATATTTTTTATTTTAGATTTATTGCCATCATCTATATTACCTTTTTTTATTTTTTACTTCATTTTTTCCACACCATATCACTCTATACCCATTTTCAATGCAGTTATAATCATCATTACTATTATTATTATTCCTATCCATCTCTCTCATCATGTCCTTTTCTCTTTTTCAATCTAAATTTATTTTCAGATTTTTTCAATAACAATACCTAAATCTATATTACTTCATTATATCAGTTCACTATTATTATTATTATTATTATTATTAATTTCATTTTTATTTCAAATTTGTTTTCTTGTTCATCATTGTCCATTGCGCTGTCTCATCTCCCCATTTTTTATTCCACTAGGTATGCATATTCCCTATTTCATAACATTGTCATTACAGTCAGTCTAGTTCATTTAATTATAGTAGTTCTAGCCACACATTCTACCTATATATGCTGATTTTTTATCATCAAACCCCCCCCCCCCCTTTTTCCTCATAGACAACATTATCTTAATGGAAAACACAGAATGCATCATTATTTTTTCTTTCCCATTTATACGCACACAGCGCTGGTTTGTTTTAAGATTTGACACAGTTGCAGACGCTGACATGCCAGTACACAGCCTCCAGCACATAGCCTATGCGTGAGAGTGACAGATGGTTTTTTCCTCCAATCCCAGCCCCTCTTAGACTATAACAGGTTCGACCAATCACAGGTCACGTTAGGCCTGAGGAAGGAGCGTAGCTCCGCAAACGCGTCGCCTATTCGCTATCCCTGCATGGACCCGGAAGTGCTCTCGCTCCCCCAGATCACATACAGTGCGTTCCAGCGGCCGGATCTGCCGACAATACACCAGCGCAGCCTGTCTCCACAAGCGGAACGACACCATAGGATGTGACCGGATTATACCCCTGGGACACCTGGCACTACCTGTATATCACTTACATGCCTGATTACATGTACCCTTGTGAGTACCTGTTTTTAAGATTCATTAAAATTCTTTTTTAATATTGCACTTAGAGTGGCGCCCTTGTTGTTCTTCTCCTACAGTATCCAGAGGATTGCTTCTTCTTTATCAACAGGGCTGCCTTCTACAACTGCTTCCATTGGACTATTATCCAGTTCCTTTTTGGACTTTAACAGCTTAGAGTCTGTTGTTTTTGATCACCCAGTTATTATTATAGTTCTAGATTGTCAATTTATGTTATTAGTTGTATATCAACCAACCGCCCCATTCATTCTTCACCATTAATAACTAGATTTTTGGGGGCCATAACTTTTTTCTGATTATACTGAATATAGCGCTCACATCTACATGTCGGACGTACATGCCCCTGTCCTCCTCCGTGATTTCCATAGACATTTTCCCCTCAAGTTTGCTGGTCCTCCAAGGGGGAGGGGTCATTGAGGAGGGGGTACTGTCAGGGCTGGGCTCAGCCCTTCCTTCTCTGAGCTGGCCACTCAGCTGTCGGCTAATTACCAGCTACTATCTCTCCACAGTGATTCCCCTGTTGATGATATCCTGCTTGTCAGCCCTGCCTACTTAAGCTGTCCAGTCCAGATGATCTCTGCCTTCACCTTGATTACATCCCTAGAGATGCTCTGCTGTGTTCCTGTTAAACACTTGCTTGGCTGACATTCCTTCTGGCTCCAGATCCTGCTTACTGTTTTACTACGCTGTTCTCTGGCTCCCTGACGTTTTGGCTTGTCTGACTATCCGTTCCGGTTCCTGAAATCTGGCTATGTTTTAAATATGTTTATTCTGTTTACATTTTTGTATTATTATTAAACAAGTGTGATTTAACTGTACTTCTGTCTCAGTCTGATTCATGGTTCCTGACAGTTTGACCGTGGGCCTTGCTATGTGGCAGCCCGAGTGTGAGTGTTGTGAGGCCGGAGGTTATTATGCATTTTTTGTCTGGGAACCCTAGCCTATCACTTATGAAGCTTACCTAGCTACTCCTCCCTATATTTTTCCTAATTGGTTACCATTGTGCTTCCCTACTACTTTTTTGCTCACGTATGTGGATTTCTCCACTATTGAACTCCTACTGGTACACAGTGTAATCTACGTTTTTGTTTTAAAATACCCGGATAACTCTCGGCAAAGAAAGCTCCGGGCTGGTGTATAAGGCTATGAGTAAGCACCCGTTATGAGTGCGAAACATGTCATCTGATCTCTGTACATCCCTGCTGTAGTGTCCTGTATACTTTTGTGATCCAGCTTTTTACCAATAAAGGCACCTATCATTCTGTCTGGTGTGCGGCATCCAGATCTTTTCATCCACTTCTGCATAACTCTCAGCAGTTGATGACTAATGACTACAATATATACTTTTAGATGGCTATGTGTGAAGTGAAGGTAAACCATGTGAAGTACAGTAGGTGACCGCGATATTGTGTCAATCTCACCGCATTTCTCGGCGAGATTTGACACCTGCGAGCCCCATCGCAGGAGCCAGCGCCGAGATGGCTCACTCATCGGGAAAGGAAAACTTTGTTTTCCTTCCACGATGAGTGACAGGCAGTGCTGACAGCTGTCTGGTATGAATCCTGAGGCGGGAACACCGCGCCAAATTTTAAATGAAAAAACCGGCAGGGGTTGCCCCCCAGGGGCATACCAGGCCCTTAGGTCTGGCATGGATTGTAAGGGGAACCCCCCCTATGCCGAAAAATCGGCGTGGGGGTCCTCCCCAAATCCATACCAGACCCTTATCCGAGCACGCAGCCCGGCCGGCCAGGAAAGGGGGTGGGGACGAGCGAGCGCCCCCCCTCCTGAGCCGTACCAGGCCGCATGCCCTCAACATGGGGGGTGGGTGCCTTGGGGGAGGGGGGCGCCCTGCGGGGCCCCCCACCCCAAAGCACCTTGCCCCCATGTTGATGAGGACAAGGGCCTCTTCCCGACAACCCTGGCCGTTGGTTGTCGGGGTCTGCGGGCGGGGAGCTTATCGGAATCCGGGAACCCCCTTTAATAAGGGGGCCCCCAGATCCCGGCCCCCCACCCTGTGTGAATGAGTTTGGGGTACATGGTACCCCTACCCATTCACCTAGGGAAAAGTGTCAATATAAAAAAAACACAGTACACAGGCTTTAAGAGTAATTTATTAGTCAGCTCCGGGGTCTTCTTCCAACTTCGGGGGGTCTCCTTCCGACTTCTCCCGGTGTTCGGCCTCTTCTCCCGGTGTTCGGCCTCTTCTCCCGGGCCCCGCCGCTATCTTCTTCCAGCTCTATTGCCAGCGAGGGGCCCGGTCTGCTGCCGCTGTCTTGTCGCCGCTGTCGTCTCGCCGCTTCTTCTCTTCTTCTCTTCTTCCCCGATGTTGACACGACGCTCTCTCCGGCTCGAATGCTATGTGCGAGCTGCGGAGTCATTTATATAGGCGGTGACCCCGCCCCCTTACAACGTCATGGTCCCAGCATGCGCAGGGACTCTGGCGTCATAAGGGGGCGTGGCCCCAGAGTCCCTGCGCATGCTGGGACCATGACGTCGTAAGGGGGCGGGGTCACCGCCTATATAAATGGCTCCACAGCTCGCACACAGCATTCGAGCCAGAGAGAGCGTTGTGTCAACATCGGGGAAGAAGAGAAGAAGCGGCGAGATGACAGCGGCGGCGAGACAGCGGCGACAAGACAGCGGCAGCAGACCGGGCCCCTCGCTGGCAATAGAGCTGGAAGAAGATAGCGGCGGGGCCCGGGAGAAGAGGCATAACACCGGGAGAAGAGGCCGAACACCGGGAGAAGTCGGAAGGAGACCCCCTGAAGTTGGAAGAAGATCCCAGAGCTGACTAATAAATTACTCTTAAAACCTGTGTACTGTGTTTTTTTTATATTGACACTTTTCCCTAGGTGAATGGGTAGGGGTACTATGTACCCCAAACTCATTCACACAGGGTGGGGGGCCAGGATCTGGGGGCCCCCTTATTAAAGGGGGCTCCCGGATTCCGATAAGCCCCCCGCCCGCAGACCACGACAACCAACGGCCAGCGTTGTCTGGAAGAGGCCCTTGTCTCCTTGTCTTCATCAACATGGGGACAAGGTGCTTTGGGGTGGGGGGGCCCCCGCAGGATGCCCCCCCTCCCCAAGGCACCCACCCCCCATGTTGAGGGCATGCAGCCTGGTATGGCTCAGGAGGGGGGGTGCTCACTCGTCCCCACCCCCTTTCCTGGCCGGCCGGGCTGCGTGCTCGGATAAGGGTCTGGTATCGATTTTGCTAGGACACCCACGCCAATTTTCCAACGTAGGGGGTTCCCCTTACAATCCATGCCAGACCTAAGGGCCTGGTATGCCACTGGGGGGGAACCCACGACGTTTTTTTCATTTAAAATTTGGCGCGGTGTTCCTGCCTCAGGATTCATACCAGACAGCTGTCAGCACTGCCTGTCACTCATCGCGGAAGGAAAACAAAGTTTTCCTCTCCCGATGAGTGAGCCAGCGCGACATGCACAGTACCCTGTCGCCGAGAACCAGCGCAATGGTATCGCGCTGGAAACACAATCTCACGGTCAGGTACTGTAGAACCCTGGCATGTGGGGATGGGTGGATGGCTGTGCCATTGCTCTTGACAGAGAAGTCAGGGGAAGAAGCACGTGGGGGAGGAAATATTATGAGCTTGGTTTTGGACAAGTTGAGTTTGAAGAAGTGGTGTGACATCCAGACAGATATGTCTGTTAGTGATGCGTGAGGAGACTGACGGAGTGAGTTGAGGGGTGGAGAGATAGATTTGGGTGTCGTCAGCGTAGAAATGATATTGAAAGCCGTGTGAGGCTATCCGCTGACCCAGGGAAGAGGTGTAGATTGAAAATAAGAGAGGTCCAAGAACAAAAACTTTGGGGGACCCCGACAGAGAAGAAGTAGAGGAGAGGAGAAAGTAGAATTGTAAGTGACACTTAAGATGCATTGGGGTAGGTAGAATGAGAACCACTGAAGAGCGCAGTCATGGAGACTGAGGGAATAAAGTTTTTTGAGGAGGAGTGGTCAACCGTATCAAAGGGAGTCGAAAGGTCCAGAAGTAGGAGTACAGAATAGTGTCCATTGATTTTTGTGTTTAGTAAGTAATTTGGGAGTTTTAGAAGAGCAGTTTCTGTGGATTGTTGAAGGGAAAATCCAGACTGAAGGGAATCAAGAAGGTTATCCTTTATGAAGTGGTCACTCAGTTGGTTGTAGACCAGGCGTTCAAGAAGTTTAGAGGAAAAGAGGAGCAAGGAGATGGCATAGATTATTAAGATTGGTAGGGTCCAAGGATGGCTTTTTAAGTATGGGGTGACCGGTGCATGTTATAGAGCATTGGGGAAGATGCCAGAAAAGAGGGAGAGATTGAAGATGTGGGTTAGAGAGTGTAGGATAGAGTCATAGGGTGACCCTAGTATTTGAGAGGAAATAGGGTCCAGGGGACAGGTGGTTAGGTGATTGTCAGAAAGGAGAAGTTAGAAGTTACCGCAACACCATTACCCTGTAGTTTAGAAGATCAAAGATACAACTATGTTGGTGTCCCTTGTTAATTTTACATTGTATTTTTTAAATGTAACTGCCTACTCCCAAACTGTCATTTGAAGTAAAACACGTAGCCAAGTATTTTTCTATTTTTTTATTTTTTTATTTAATAGGGATCACAAGAAGGTCCTTTAAAAATCAAGAGGGAGGCAGCGATGGATACACTGTTGGTATTGGTAAACCCATTGTACCCCAGGGCAGACCTCAATTATGTGAAGAGCAAAATTGGGAACCTGAGGAGTACATTTATAGGGAGCACAAGAATGTTCTTGACTCTGAGAGATCGGGAGCAGCAGCAGATGACTGGTATGTCCCCAGGCTGTGGTATTACCACAGCCTGCGGTTTTTGACAGACCAGACCAAACCCAGGCCATCACTGTCAAAGCTCCCTTCCACATTGGCTGAGGCCATTTTTTTTCTTGTGCATTATTACAAAAAAAATGTAAAAAACTTAGACATGTTATCTGCCATCCAAATAAACGTTAAATAACTTAACCAAAATAAAAAATAAATAAAGTATAACAACTAAAAATCATAATTTTGGAACCAAAAGCAAATTAGTAATTATATGGATGAAAATCCCCAGCCCAGCTTGGTTGTTGGGGTTGTTGGGGGTCTTGGGGATGGAACTGGCAATGTCCGGCATGCTGTTGTGGTGGGTGGGGCTGCTGTGGTGGAGCATCCAAATCTGGGTTCTTGATGAAATTTCTCCCTTCCCCCTTGTTGAGGAGCTGGAGGATTAGTTCCTTGCACATCCTCCTTTGGTCCACATTCATATCCCTCGACTTATTTGCTGTCAGACAGCCAAATGCCTCAGCTGCATCTGGGGCCATACTGATGGCAGTTGTTGCCTGGCTCAGGAAGGCAGCTGTGGCCTCGTCTAGATTCCTGCTCTTCCTGGCCCTTTTAGCAGGAGAGCATAGGGGAGGAATCTGGGACTCTGTGTGGCTGCTGGCCACAGGCTCCTCCTGACTGACACTTTCCTGTGTATGAAAATGGGACATAATTATTATTTTTGTAAAAATGTTGGTCATCAATCGCACACAATTTTGAGCTCATGACTGTTGCAAATTGAATGTGGAGAAATAGAAGAGACTATAATTCTGACCCCAGCATTTTTTCTTCTTGTCCCAATCATTTTTTGCCACTACTGTCTATTGATATTGAAACCACTTTGTTAAGGCAGAAATTTAGGAACAATAATGTCTAGTTATCATCATTCTATTTTTGGATACAAATATGTTAAACAATGCTATACCTGGGTCAAGCTGGGCTCCTCCACATCTTAATTGTGTGCCAAAGGACCAGGGTGGACCTCAGGAGCTGTGGCCTCATCTGATGTGGAAGGGAGTGTTGAAAGTGATGGCCTGGGTTGGGTTTGGTCAGACAAAAAATGCAGGCTGTGGTAGTACCACAGCCTGGGCACATATATGTCATTTGCTAATGCTCCCGATCTCTGAGATTCCTGGACCTTCTTGTGCTCCCTATTAAACATACTCCTCAGGTTCCCAATTTTGCTCTTCACAAAATTTATGTCTGCCCTGGGGTACAGAGGCTTTACCAATTCAAGAAGTTTCTCCATCGCTCCCTTCCTCTTGATTTTATCCAAGTAATCCCTACTTTTCACCTTCCACAGACAGGGCAGCTCCCGGTATTGGTCGATAAATTGAGGCAAAAAGTCTGGTGCAGTGAATTTATCCACCATTTTCTAATATTTCTCTGATGCCTGCAAGACAGAACACAAGACAAACCATAATATCAGGCTTAACTCATAATCTGGTCCCAAAATAGGCCTCAATCTAAGAATTATAGGCCACTAACACCACTGATGCCCCAATTTTTAATTGTACCTTCGTTTTATGGCTTCTTTTGAATGTTGGCGATGGTGATCGTTTGTCCACCACTCCCAGATAGTTCCTACGGCTGTTACATTGATCCTCCGTTATGGCTTTATATACACTGCGCATGCATGAAACTCGCCCATGTCCTTCTTTCTAGAGTATTCCCCACCTCTTCTCTTTCGGGGCAGTGGAAGAGCAAATGGCGGCGAGACAGCAGGTGTGTGGTGAGAGCAGCAATGATGAAAACCCGGAGCAAGCCACTTCCAGATCCAGGAGGAGCTATTAGGCCACAAATATATCCTTTGAAGAAATGGTGGAGATGGTGGACATCTTAGTGAGGACAGACTATGATTGGAAGCATGGACCTTACAGAAACCCAAATGCCAGAAAGGCCAAGATCATGGCTAAAGTTGTGAGAAATCTGCACAGCAATTTTGGGGTACGACGAAACAAGGATCAGTTGTGAAAATGCTGGTAAGACCTTAAATTGAGAGAGGAAGATCAGTAAAGTAAGATCAGGAAAGTACTGCGAAAAAATAAGTACTTGTTCTGTGTTCCCATTATTACTTTCGTGCTGGTCCATGGTCTTTTCTTTACTGTTCTACAGCTTAAAATGCCAAGTTTTATTTTCATGGACACAGGAATCGTTCACGGGACATTAAACATTGCTTGATCGACCACTAATACTTTGTTTTTGGGAGATGCACGTTAAATGAATTTGTTATGGCCTATTTTAATGTAAATAAGTTCATTATTGATTGATTGTCTAGATGTGTTTGTAACTAATGAAATGTCAACTTTATTCAGTGTCAGTAGAGGACACGCAGCAGCTGTTTATGCAGCTGAACGCAGGAGCACCAGTGTGGGACACCATAACCCCCTTGTTATGGTGTCCCACGCAGGTGCTCCAGTGGATACTAGGGGAATCTCCATGTGTGAAACTTGCACAAAACAGGTAAATATTCCTGCTTTGGAAAGTGAAAAAATCATGTATTCAGCTTGGATCTCTGCCAAAATAGACAATTGAAATACACTTCTTAACATTGTTTCCTATTACTATTTCTAGCCTAACATATCTGTCTGCTAAGAATACCTTTTTTGGATTCACATAGGGGAGAAAAGAAGAGGGACATCTGAGCTGTGTGTAGACACCAGTAACCCAGCACCTTCTGAAGATACAGAACACCCCAGAAGAAGATGTTGATGCTGATATGCAGGAAGTACTGTGTGAAGTTCTCAAAACTGTGTCCACCACAGGTCAGTGTCTGAGACCACAGCTTCAAGTAATAGATGGATGCCTGCAGATTTCTAATACATGGTGTGCTTTTCTATTTTTTAGGTGATGTGAATGTTGTGGAAGACCAAACCCACTTCAGCAGTGCAAGTGCACAGATACTTATCAATGAGCTCTTGGTTTGCAATAGGGAATTGGAGAAAATGAATGAAAACATGCATGTTCTCCAAAATAGAGTTATCAACATCATCAATATTTTAGCTAAAATTTAAAAAACAAACATGTTTTATTTTTTTTCGTTATGTTGTACATGTGTTTTTGTACAGTTTTAAATTGATTAACCTTTGCACGTTTTTTTGATAGTTAAAACTGTTATATTTGAATGTACAATTTCACTTTAGCAAAAGATTGACATATGAACCTGCAACTCCACTGACTTGTCATGATCTTTTTTGTTGCCTACATCATGTTAAACAGGATCAAACCGATGCATTTCAGCACTTGCAGCCTACTTCAGATGAGTAATTATGCTTTAGATGAAACACATCAGCTTGTTTCCTATTTACATTCTTGGTGAGAAAAAGAGGAATCATCGAGTTTCCAGCTCCTATTTTAACTTTGCCCATTTCTCAGGGTGGTTTGCTCCCCCAGCTACAGCACCAAATTGGACACCGCGCATTGTTGAATATGGTGGGGTAGCTTGTCCAAAGGTATTGTCATGTACAAAAACCTTGAAGGTGTGCTTTTACACATTGTACAAATATCCTTGTTTTGTATATTACTATTTCACCCAAAAACTTGAATACCTTCACCAGTTTTTTTTTATTTACACGTTTACCTGTAATTTTTGTAGTTTTATAAGAAACTTTTATAAGAAATGTGGCTGTTAGCCAAGTTATATTTAAAACAGTAGGAACCAACTTTGTGTCTGTCCTTGCTTATTTAGGAATGCTGTATTTTGTTTGCAGGAAAGTACAAATACGTACTTTGTTCATTTAATGATGCAAATTGTATAAAATAAAATAAAAAAACGCGCTGAAAAATAGTGTAAACGGTTGTAGCTGCACGAATAAAACACCAATACCTGTGTAAAATAAAATGAAAAGGAAAACAAACGTGCACTCATAATAAACATGAATGCTCATATTAAACTGATCATAATCTGTGTAAAGAATAAATCTTAGAGAAAATAATTAAAATCCCTACAAAAACAGAGTAAAATTATACATCAAAACATAATATTGATAATTATTGTGTAGTGAGGAACTGTGAAAAATGTGCTAAAACATAAATCACAACACTTCATCAATTTATCACACCCCAAATGGATAAACTATAGTCCTCCGATAGGGAAAATATTCCGGGAAAAGATAGTTCATATAATGAACAGTAGGAGAAGGAGTCCCATAATAATATTATGTTTTGATGTATAATTTTACTCTGTTTTTGTAGGGATTTTGATTATTTTCTCTAAGATTTATTCTTTACACAGATTATGATCAGTTTAATATGAGCATTCATGTTTATTATGAGCGCACGTTTGTTTTCCTTTTAATGATGCAAATTGGTTTGGGCAACAAAGCCTTATGTAGCGAGTGCAAAAATCAATGTAAGCCCTGGTTCACATTGATGCTACATTGAAATCACTCTACTTCACTTAAAGTTGCACGATTTCTAAGTACCAAGGTCAGCACGATTTCAGGTGCTACTTGATAGACATTTGTGTGACTTCATGCCCAGATGTCTATTGAAGTCGCGCCTGAAATCGCCAAAAGTAGTGCGGGAACTACTTTTGCAAATTGGTGCGGCGCCGCTAATTCTGTGTTGCACCGATTGGAACAGTGTCATTGCCTCCAATAGGATGTGACTTGTCATGCAATTTTATCTTTCAAATTGCATGACAAATCACTCTAATGTAAACCTAGGCTTTAATGTCTGAGGTCAGTGTTTCTCCACTCCACTTCTCTAGGTGCACCACCAGGTCCTGTTTTTGGTATTTTCCTTAGTAGAAAAACGACTGTGTGAATTACTAACCTTGAAAAGGACATCATCATCTGTGACAAAAGCAAAAAATATAGAAAACATGACCTGGGAATGCATCTGGAGATGGAGAGTTGGGAAACACTGCCCTAAGTAATGTTGATTGTAATCTTTATGTGTTAAAAATCGTAAAGCCAAAATTTGAAGATGCCCACAAATGGTGCCGAAATATTCTTATTTCCCTCATGATCCCATGCCTAAAATGTATGTCTTTCCCTAAATCTAGTTTGGAAAAAGCCACAAAAAACACAATGGGTCCACATGCGTTAGCTCCCATAATGGGGTATCAATGGATGCATTTTTTGGGGTGCAACCCCTTCCTCTTACCTACTTTAGTTATGAGGAAGGGGTTGCACCCCCAAAACGCAGCCATTTATACCCTGTGATGGGAGATAGCACATGTTCACACACTGTGTGTTTTGGGGCTTTAGAAACTAACCTGTTTGTACCTACACACATTTTAGGCAGGGGATCATAAATAAGGGACATTTAACAGTTATGCCTCTACGTGGATGTGGCTTCAAATTATTGACTTTAGATGGGTGAGTTCACCCCATCTGAGGAAGGCAACATCAACACAGTCTTGGGATACTAATGTCTCATATGGCCTTCACTTTAACAAACTCGAACTTTGTAAGTTCCTGAGTTGGGGATGTGTATCTTATGTTTTCAAACATGCCTGTTTAGCCCCAAAAAAGGCAAAATAATGGCAAACATACATGTTTATACACCAAGATGTTGGTTTGTTATAAAACCTTAAAACACACATGTGAATGTGCTTTGAGTAAAATGTTTTTTACTAAACAATGTGTGGTTAATTATTTCAATGCTCAATACCAGTGTATTTGTTAAGTGACAATATGCTCTAAAATGTGCCCAACTCAGGCAATTTTATGGCCTCAAAGAAATTAAAGGAGCTGAAAAAGCACAATGTTTTCAAACTTAATGCATTAGATACATTAAGAACAAAAACATTGTGTGTGTGCAGCAGACCCACAGCACAACATAATAGTTAGCTGAAGAAGAGATTATCACCTCATGTAGCAAATAAGGTACGTTTGCACTATTGTCTAAAATGGAAAAAAAAAGTCCATTCGACAACCTATTATACAGATAAGAAACACAGACAATAGTAGTTCAAATGAAATAGTAGTTTATGATAAAATTATGATTCTTGATCAGCTACATTTTGCTGCCAAGCCTCTGCCCCTCTACCCACAAAATATTCCAAATATTTTTGGCGGATATTGCGGGCATTTTGTGAGGGCAACCCAGCATGGGCTGGTTCCAGAGCCGCCCTGTTTTCCACCGATAGATGAGCTGCAGCCTCTTCAGCTGGGCCTGACACTCTGGGGTCAACATCAGCTGGCAGTGATGAAAGATAGCTGCTCGCATTCCTCCGTAAAAAAATTGTGGAGGATGCAACAGCACAAAACAACATAGTTTATTTTATATTGGGCCAGGTTAATGGGGGTTAAAAAGAGCCTGAAGCAACTTGACAGGATGCCAAAGGCATCAACCCTTCTGGCACCTTAGAGTCTGTAGTTGAATAGTCTTTGCTCTGGGGTGAGGTTCCTCAGAGGAAAGTGCTTCATAACATGTTCCCCAGAGCAAAGGCCTCATCTGCGACAAAAACAAAATTGAGGCCCTCAACATTGTCCTGAATAGGTGGCAAATTTAAGGTGCCATTCTGGAGCCAATGGTAAAACTCTGTCTGCATGATGATTCCTCCATCCGAGTTTCAGCCGTTCTTCCCAACATCCAAAAAAAAAAAATGTACGTTGCAGAAACAACAACTAGCAGCACTATGCTGCAAAAGCCTTAGTAATTATAGTAGTACGAGCCCGTGTTGGGTGATGGGACAATCCTCACATGTTTCCCATCAATAGCACCACCACAGTTGGGAAAATCCCACTGATGCTGAAACTGGTCTGCAACATCCTGCCATTGCTGAGGGGGTGGAAGGAAAGTGTGGAGTCAAAAAAGAAAGAAGAAATTACTACTTCTGCACATAACATTGCAAGCAGATTTGACAAGGGCGAGTTCAGAGGGTGGTGATAAATGGGGAGTACTCGGAATGGTCAGGGGTGGGCAGTTGGGTTCCCCAGGGTTCTGTGCTGGGACCAATCCTATTTAATTTGTTCATAAACGACCTGGAGGATGGGATAAACATTTCAATCTCTGTATTTGCAGACGATCCTAAGCTAAGCAGGGCAATAACTTCTCCACAGGATGTGGAAACCTTACAAAAAGATCTGAACAAATTAATGGGGTGGGCAACTACATGGCAAATGAGGTTCAATGTAGAAAAATATAAAATAATGCATTTGGATGGCAAAAATATGAATGCAATCTATACACTGGGGGGAGAACCTCTGGGGGAATCTAGGATGGAAAAGGACCTGGGGGTCCTAGTAGATGATAGGCTCAGCAATGGCATGCAATGCCAAGCTTCTGCTAACAAAGCAAACAGAATATTGGCATGCATTAAAAAGGGCATCAACTCCAGAAATAAAACGATAATCCTCCCACTCTTTAAGACTCAGGTCCAGCTGCACCTAGAGTATGCTGTCCAGTTCTGGCACCAGTCCTCAGGAAGGATGTACTGGAAATGGAGCGAGTACAAAGAAGGGCAGCAAAGCTAATAAAGGGTCTGAAGGATATTAGTTATGAGGAAAGGTTGCGAGCACTGAACTTATTCTCTCTGAAGAAGAGACGCTTGAGAGGGGATATGATTTTAATATACAAATACCCTACTGGTGACCCCACAATAGAAATAAAACTTTTTCGCAAAAGAGAGTTTAACAAGACTCGTGGCCACTCATTAAAATTAGAAGAAAAGAGGTTTAACCTTAAACTACGTAGAGGGTTCTTTACTGTAAGAGTGGCAAGGATGTGGAAATTCCTTCCACAGGCGGTGGTCTCAGCGGGGAGCATCGATAGCTTCAAGAAACAATTAGATAAGCACCATACAGGGATATACAATGTAATACTGACAAATAATCACACATAGGTTGGACTTGATGGACTTGTGTCTTTTTTCAACCTCACCTACTATGTAACTATGACAAAAACATTCTTGGCCAACAAAACTATAAAATTAAAATGAGTATTTAAAGACAAAAGTGTAAGGTCAACTTATCAGATTCATCACCCCTTCTGGTGGCCCATTAGAAAAATGTTGGGGTGGAGGTAATGGGTAGATGTTTTGGACAGGTAACCCTCTCCACTTCCATGAGAGCTGAATGCATAAATAATGTGTGATACTTTGGCCAGCCCCTCCTTACTTACACTATTGCCAGCCCAGTGGACAGGTAAGAAGTGTCATAATCAAAAAGTATGGATACACACTGTCCAAATTGAATCGCATTTTGCCATTCATAAATTACCTATCAAGATAATATGAGTCAAAAACTTACTACGTTACAATTTGAAGGTAATCAGGCAAGCCCTTGCACTACATGCTTTGGTGTACTACATGCACTTGCAGTGCACTTGTAGTGCAAAGTGGATTTGCCTTTAGTAAATCAACCCCTCTGTTCCTTGATTCTCTATGGATAGTGGTGTACTTTTCTTCTGCTTAAAAAACATGCATTTTTTTGGCAACCCACTTTCACATAATCTTATGTTCTGCTTTGACTCAACCATTTGTTACTCACCCGATGCCTGCTGCATTCTTTACATTTTTGTCCAGGCTCTTGGTGAGTTCTACTCCATCCAATTCCTCATCTGCATTCGATGGGACTTAAGTTTTCATCTCTTAATGTTAAAGAAATTACCCACCCTGTCAAGAGGCGTTCAAAATGGAATGAAGCCTGTGGACATGATGTGAACGTAGTCAATATACAGGATACCCACTTTCAACTTAATGCTATGCTCATTGTACCCACAAAGCTTATCCACATGTTTTTGTATCCTGCACCCCCCAGAAAAAAAGGCGTTCTTCTGGCTATCAAGTACACTGTTTCATTTGATCAGAAAGAATGTATTACTGACCCTGACAATATATACTGACTACTCCTGATCCAGCCCTGCACAATAGTAACTCGTGTGCTCTTGGCAGCTAGACCATTGATTGCCAGATGATGGACGAAGGACCTTGCACCCAATTTCTCAGAACTCATTGGCACAGTTAAGCTCCATTATGCAAATGAAAAATTGCTTACCATTAGAGCTTACTCACTCCCTAGATTTGAACAGGCATTACAATTTTGGGTTGACTGGATATCTTTTTGATGTAGACTAATATATAATATATGGATGTAACCATGTGATTCCTCTGCATGCTATTTCTGTGTATGTGTCAGCTCAACCACATCTTTCACATCTTCCACTTCTTCTTTTGGTAATTCATGCTGCCTTCAAATTCTTTACCTCTGTCCATATCACTGTGATGTTTATTATGCTTTCTTATTATCTATACCTAAATTATGAGCTGTTCTTATCTTTATAACTGTGACCCTTCTGTTCTCTTGCTGTGTGTTGTAGTCTGCCTTGGTGTGGGAAGTTCATTCTGTTAGCCATGTGTTCCCCCTATGCAATCCTGACTAATAGGGATGAGCTTCGAGTTCGAGTTGAACTCATGTTCGACTCGAACATCGGCTGTTCGCAAGTCCGCCGAACAGCGAACAATTTGGAGTGCCGCGGAACACCCTTTAAAAGTCTATGGGAGAAATCAAAAGTGCTAGTTTTAAAGGCTTATATTCATAGTATTGTCATAAAAAGTGTTTGGGGACCTGGGTCCTGCCCTAGGGGACATGTATCAATGCCAAAAAAGTTTTAAAAACGGCCGTTTTTTCAGGAGCAGTGATTTTAATAATGCTTAAAGTGAAACAATAAAAGTGTAATTGTAAGGATATTTTAGCTTGCTGTCCACCATTTTAGCTATAAAAATATGTATCCATCTTACAATAATATGTATATGTGACGTCTATCAAAAGTTAGTTTCAAATTCTTGTAAATCATATGATTTCCCCGAAATGACGCATGAAGTCCTTTCTTGTTGACAGTTTCTGTATGAAGAAATTATGTTCTATTATTAGTTAGTTGTATGTCTGTAAATTTAGCATATATTAATGAAGGGGTTGGACTTTTGTTGTGATGTCATGTTGGTTATATAAGTGAAAATAGGGAAGTAAAGGATTGGATCATTTTGAATTGCATGCCTTGTGTGTGTCATAATTTCTTGTCGGAATGATCTCCAGATCTGAATGGGTTTTTGGGGAACACTCTAATCAGGATATCATACGAGGGTTCACTTGCTTTTAGAACATACATGTACCCCAACAGTAATATCCCTTTAAATTTCATACCTGGGGGGTGTCTATAGTATGCCTGTAAAGGGGCGCATGTTTCCCGTGTTTAGAACAGTCTGACAGCAAAATGACATTTCAAAGGAAAAAAAAGTCATTTAAACTACTCGCGGCTATTAATGAATTTCCGGTCCGACAATACACATAAAAGTTCATTGATAAAAACAGCATGGGAATTCCCCACAGGGGAACCCCGAACCAAAATTAAGAAAAAATGACGTAGGGGTCCCCCTAAATTCCATGCCAGGCCCTTCAGGTCTGGTATGGATTTTAAGGGGAACCCCGCGCCAAAATTTAAAATAAAAACGACGTGGGGTCCCCCTAAAAATCCATACCAGACCCTTATCTGAGCATGCAACCTGGCAGGCCACAGAAAAAGAGGGGGGACGAGAGATCGCCCCCCCCTCCTGAACAGTACCAGGCCACATGCCCTCAACATTGGGAGGGAGCTTTGGGGTAGCCCCCAAAACACCTTGTCCCCATGTTGATGAGGACAAGGGCCTCATCCCCACAACCCTGGCTGGTGGTTGTGGGGGTCTGCGGGCGGGGGGCTTATCGGAATCTGGAAGCCCCCTTTAACAAGGGGACCCCCAGATCCTGGCCATCCCCCCTGTGTGAAATGGTAAGGGGATACAAATACTGGGAGTATGCTATAGGCCCCCTAACCTGAGGGAGGAAGTGGAGACGGATCTCCTATCACAAATTGGATTAGCAGCAAGGATGGGAAGTGTTATCATAATGGGGGATTTTAATTATCCAGACATAGACTGGGCGGAGGGAACCGCACATTCATTTAAGGCTCGCCAGTTCCTTAGTGTCTTGCAGGACAATTTTATGGGTCAGATGGTAGACGCACCAACTAGAAATAAAACCTTACTAGATCTACTGATTACCAACAATACAGACCTGATAACAGATGTGGAAATACGGGGCAATTTAGGTAACAGCGATCACAGGTCAATTAGTTTCAGTATAAATCACACAAATAGGAAACATGAAGGGAACACAAAGACACTGAATTTCAAAAGAGCCAACTTCCCTAAACTACAAACCTTGCTAAAAGGCATAAATTGGGATAAAATATTAGGAACAAAGAATACGGAGGAGAGATGGGTTTGCTTTGAGAGCATATTAAATAAGGGCATTAGCCAATGTATCCCATTGGGTAATAAATTTAAAAGAGCGAACAAACATCCTGGATGGCTTAACTCCGATGTAAAAATGCATATAAAAGCAAAGGAGAAGGCCTTCAAAAAATACAAGGTTGAGGGATCATCCTCAGCATTCAGACTTTATAAAGAATGCAATAAGAAATGTAAGGGTGCAATTAGGACGGCTAAGATAGAACATGAAAGACACATAGTGGAGGAGAGCAAAAAAAATCCCAAGAAATTCTTTAAGTATGTAACCAGTAAAAAAGAGAGGACAGACCATATTGGCCCCATAAAGAATGAGGAAGGACATCTGGTTACAAAGGATGGGGAGATGGCAAAGGTATTGAATTTATTCTTCTCCTCAGTCTTCACGAGTGAATCGGGGGGCTTCAGTAACCAAAACTGCAGTGTTTATCCTCATGACACAACACAGGAAGCACCTACATGGTTAACAGAGGATGGAATTAAAATTAGACTTGAGAAACTTAACATTAATAAATCACCGGGACCAGATGGCTTGCATCCGAGGGTACTTAGGGAACTCAGTCAGGTGATTGCCAGACCGTTGTTCCTAATTTTTACAGACAATCTATTGACTGGAATGGTACCAGCTGATTGGAGAAAAGCCAATGTAGCACCAATATTTAAAAAGGGCCCAAAAAACATCCCTGGGAATTACAGACCAGTTAGCCTAACATCAATAGTATGTAAACTCTTGGAGGGGATGATAAGGGACTATATACAAGATTTTAGTAATAAGAATGATATCATTAGCAGTAATCAGCATGGATTCATGAAGAATCGTTCTTGCCAAACCAATCTATTAACCTTCTATGAGGAGGTGAGTTGCCATCTAGATAAAGGAAGGCCCGTAGACGTGGTGTATCTGGATTTTGCAAAAGCATTTGACACAGTTCCCCATAAACGTTTACTGTACAAAATAAGGTGCGTTGGCATGGACCATAGGGTGAGTACATGGATTGAAAACTGGCTACAAGGGCGTGTTCAGAGGGTGGTGATAAATGGGGAGTACTCAGAATGATCAGGGGTGGGTAGTGGGGTTCCCCAAGGTTCTGTGCTGGGACCAATCCTATTTAATTTGTTCATAAACGACCTGGAGGATGGGATAAACAGTTCAATCTCTGTATTTGCAGACGATACTAAGCTAAGCAGGGCAATAACTTCTCCGCAGGATGTGGAAATTTTGCAAAAAGACCTGAACAAATTAATGGGGTGGGCGACTACATGGCAAATGAGGTTCAATGTAGAAAAATGTAAAATAATGCATTTGGGTGGCAAAAATATGAATGCAATCTATACACTGGGGGGAGAACCTCTGGGGGAATCTAGGATGGAAAAGGACCTGGGGGTCCTAGTGGATGATAGGCTCAGCAATGGCATGCAATGCCAAGCTGCTGCTAATAAAGCAAGCAGAATATTGGCATGCATTAAAAGGGGGATCAACTGCAGAGATAAAACGATAATTCTCCCGCTCTACAAGACTCTGGTCCGCCCGCACCTGGAGTATGCTGTCCAGTTCTGGGCACCAGTCCTCAGGAGGGACGTACTGGAAATGGAGCGAGTACAAAGAAGGGCAACAAAGCTAATAAAGGGTCTGGAGGATCTTAGTTATGAGGAAAGGTTGCGAGCACTGAACTTATTCTCTCTGGAGAAGAGACGCTTGAGAGGGGATATGATTTAAATTTACAAATACTGTACTGGTGACCCCACAATAGGGATAAAACTTTTTCGCAGAAGAGAGTTTTATAAGACTCGTGGCCACTCATTACAATTAGAAGAAAAGAGGTTTAACCTTAAACTACGTAGAGGGTTCTTTACTGTAAGAGCGGCAAGGATGTGGAATTCCCTTCCACAGGCGGTGGTCTCAGCGGGGAGCATTGTTAGCTTCAAGAAACTATTAGATAATCACCTGAATGACCGCAATATACAGGGATATGTAATGTAATACTGACACATAATCACACACATAGGTTGGACTTGATGGACTTGTGTCTTTTTTCAACCTCACCTACTATGTAACTATGTATTTCACTAAAAAAGTGTTAAAAATGACAAGAGACAGTTTTTTACAATTCCTTTATTTAAATGCTTCTTCTTTCTTCTATCTTCTATCTTCCTTCGGTTTCTTCCTCCATCTTCTTCTTCTTCTTCTGGTTCTTCTGGTTCTTCCTCCAGTGTTCTCGTCTGGCATCTTCCTTCGCGGCGTCTGCATCTTCTTCTCTTCTTCTCCTCGGACTGCTCCGCATCCATGATGGTATGGAGGGAGGCTCCCGCTGTGTGATGCTTCTCTCTTCATCTTCTTCTCTTCATCTTCTTCTCTTCATCTTCTTTTCGTGCCTCTCCGCATCCATGATGGCATGGAGGGAGGCTCCCACTGTGTGACGCTTCTCCTCTTCTAATGGTTCTTAAATAACGGGGGGCGGGGCCACTCTGTGACCCCGCCCCCTCTGACGCACGATGACTTGACGGGACTACCCTGTGGCATTCCCCGTGACGCCACAGGGAAGTCCCGTCAAGTCACCATGCGTCAGAGGGGGGCGGGGTCACCAGGTGGCCCCGCCCCCCGTTATTTAAGAACTGTCAGAAGAGGAGAAGCATCACACAGCGGGAGCCTCCCTCCATGCCATTATGGATGCAGAGCGGCCCGAAAAGAAGATGAAGACAAGAAGATGAAGACAAGAAGATGAAGACAAGAAGATGAAGAGGGGAAGCGTCACACAGTGGGAGCCTCCCTCCATGCCATCATGGATGCAGAGCGGCCCGAGGAGAAGAAGGGAAGAAGACGCCATGGAGGAAGATTCTGGACGAGAACACCGGAGGAAGAACCAGAAGAACCAGAAGAAGAAGAAGATGGAGGAAGAAACCGAAGGAAGATAGAAGATAGAAGAAAGAAGTAAGAAGAAGCATTTAAATAAAGAAATTGTCAAAAACTGTCTCATGTCATTTTTAACACTTTTTTTGTGAAATGGTAGGGGTACTTTTTGTACTATCATCTTGGATAAAGTATTCATATTGGATTACATATGATTATTGGAAGTATTACACTTCGGCTCAGCACTTCAGCGAATGCACAAAGTGAAAATCCACAACAGACTACCGCAGAACACTAAACAGACTACAGGTGACCTGATTCTCCATCAAACTTTTTCATC
Organism: Lithobates clamitans; assembly: GCA_037952925.1. Taxonomy (NCBI): domain Eukaryota; kingdom Metazoa; phylum Chordata; class Amphibia; order Anura; family Ranidae; genus Lithobates; species Lithobates clamitans. The sequence goes on along the minus strand of JBBGZY010001322.1, from coordinate 1,891,274 downwards.
TCTCATCCAGCCTTCCTCTCAGTCTCACCACTCTGTATCATGCACTCCCTACTTTTCCCTCTCACAGTTGCATCCTCTCTTCTTAAATTCTCTCTCCTTCACCCATCTTCTCTACCCCACAGCTTATCCATATCACCCTAACTCCTGTCTTCACCTTAATACTGCACATATCAGCTCCTGCTAATTCTGAACCCATATACCAATAAAACCTGCAGGACACTGGGACGTGTCCCCCCACATAAGTCACACTCCCATATCACCTCTCTCACCCGACTGCTTCTCCTAACTTCTGGAGATATTTCCCCAAATCCTGGACGGTCATCATGTGCCTTCAGCCAACATACCCAGCACCCACCATCCTCTGATAGCAGCTGCAATTCACATAATCTCATTTCTATTCCTCTTCTGCCTAGAACCAGCCTCCCCTTCTCCTGTGCCCTTTCTCCTGTTTGTAACAAACTCACCACCGTTCATGACCTATTTATCACAAACTCTTTGAACCTTAATTACTGAGACCTGGATTCAAGAATCTAACATTCCTTCTCCTGCTGCTCTCTTCTATTGTGGCCTCCTGTGGACTCACTCTCCCAGGCCTATTGGACAGGGAAAAGAGGTGGTGTTGGAATCCTCCAATCCCCTAAAAGCACTTCTCAGGTTCTTCATCCACCTCCCTCTCTTTCCCTCTCCTCATTTGAAGCTTACTGTATTCATCTATTTTCTCCAGTTTCATTGAGAATTGCTGTGATCTATCAGCCCCCTGGACAACAATCCCAACAATCATTCTTGGTGACTTCAACATTCCTGTTAATCTTACCACTTCTGCTACTTCTAAGCTGCTGAGCCTAACATCCTCTTTTGACCTAAAACAATAGACAAGTGCTTCTAATCACTCTCTTGGCAACTGCCTTGACCTCATATTCTCCTACCTATGCACTCCGCACAACCTCTCCAATATTCCTTTTCCTCTCTCTGATCACCACCATTTAGTTTCACTCTCTCCTTATCTTCCTCCTCTTTGCATTCCAACTACCAAACAATTACCCGTAGAAATCTTCGCCATCATAACCCTTCTCTTCTTTTTTCTGCTACAGATTGTCTCTACGACAAAATCTCAACCTTGTCCTGCCCCAACCTGCCCACTTCTGTCTACAATAGTTTACTGTCATCCACCGTGGATACCTTTGCTCCCTCACTACACACAGAATCCAGTCCCAACCGCTACAACCCTGCCCTCCAAATATACCATTCCTGCCTCCACACTACCAAACAGACCTACTTTATCACTCTCATTAACACCCTCTCACGTAGTCCCCATCAACTCTTTTCTACCTTCACCACTCTACTTCTTCCTCCATTACCTCCACCCACCAACTTACTCACTGCCCAGGAGATTGCTAATCACTTAATAAGATTGAGACAATTTGTCTTGAGATTTCCACTCTACAGAGATCTCCCTCACTTTACACTCCTTGTCCTCCTGCACAATCAATACTTCCCTCTTTTAACCCAGCTACTATACAGGAAGTCACTAAACTTTTTTTGAATGCCCACCTAACCTCCTGCCCCCTGGACCCTGTTCCTTCTCAAATACTACGGTCACCATCTGGCTCTATCCTACACTCTTCAACTCATATCTTCAACTTCTCACTCTCTACTGGCATCTTCCCCAACCCTCTAAAACATGCACTAATCACTCCCATACCAAAAAAGGCCTCACTAGACCCCACCAATCTTAACACCTAAGACCCATCTCTTTACTCCTTTTTGCCTCCAAACTCCTTGAACCTTTAGTCTACAGCCGACTGTGCGACCACCTCATTGAGAATAACCTTCTTGATCCCCTTCAGTCTGGACTTTGCCTGCAGCACTCCACAGAAACTGCCCTCCTAAAACTCACAAACAACTTACTAACAGCAAAAACCAATGGTCATTTTTCCATACTCTTATTCTTGGACCTTTAAAACAGTTGACCAGCTCCACCTCAAAAAAAAAACCTCAATTTGCTTGGTCTCCATGGTGGCTGAAATCTTACCTATTTCATCGCACCTTCAGTGTCACTTACAACTCCACTTCCTCCTCTCCAACTCCTCTTACTATTGGGGTCCCCCAAGGTTCTGTCCTTGGACCTCTACTATTCTTGATCTACACGTCCTCCCTGGGTCAGCTGATGACTCCCATGGCTTCCACTACCATTTATATGCTTATGACACCCAATTATATCTCTCTGCCCCTCAGCTCACCCCATCAGTCTCCTCACGCATCACTGATTTACTAACAGGCATATCAGCCTGGATTTTAAACCACTTCCTCAAGCTGAATCTGTCTAAAACTGAGCTCTTAATATTTTCTCCCCCATGTGGCCCCTTCCTCTGACTTCTCTGTAAAGCTCAATGGCACATCTATCAGTCTGTCCCCACATGCCAGGGTGCTAGGGGTAACCTTAGACTCTGAACTGTCCTATCAGGCCCACATCGAATCCCTGTCCAAATCATGCCGCCTTAGCCTCCACAACATCTCTAGAATACGCCCCTTTTTAACTAATGACACCACCAAGCTTCTAATTCACTCCCTGGTTATCTCTCGCCTCAACTACTGCAACTCCCTCCTCATTGGATTACCTTTACATAGGGTATCCCCCCTTCAGTCCATAATGAATGCCGCTGCAAGACTCATCCACCTTGCCAACCATTCAGTGTCATCCACCCCTCTCTGCCAATCCCTCCACTGGCTTCCACTAACCTAACAAATAAAATTCAAAGTACTAACAATAATTAACAAAGCCATCCACAATTCTGCCCCCAGCTACATCACTGACCTAGTCCCAAAATACCAACCAAGCCGCTCTCTTCGGTCCTCCCAAGACCTCCTGCTCTCTAGCTCGCCTCCAGGATTTCTCCAGAGCTTCTCCCATCCTTTGGAACTCCCTACCTCAATATGTCCGACTGTCCCCTAATCTATCCATCTGTAGACGATCCCTGAAAACCCTTCTCTTTAAAGAAGCCTATCCTGCTTCTAACTAATACAGTGTTTTACTTCCTCCATCAGCTCATCCCCCCACAGCTATTACCTTTTGTATCAAATGACTCTCCCTTTTTAAATTGTAAGCTCTAATGAGTAGGACCCTCTGATTCCTCTTGTACCAAATTTTAATGCAACTGTAATGTCTGCCTTTATTTTGTTAAGTGCTGTGCAAACTGTTGGCGCTATATAAATCCTGTATAATAATAATAATTTTGTTTTCCTTTTTTTGGCTTTCTCTTATCGGGCTACTGTTGATCAAGCGCTCTCTGAGGCTCCACTCTAAGTGCATATTGTTGAGTGTCTTTGTAATGCAATTGATGCAAACAAAAGAAAAAAGTAATCAAATTCTTATTTAATATTAATAACAAAAATAATAACAATAATAATAATAGTAATGATACGTATTATTATTATTATTATTATTATTATTATTATTATTATAAATTATTATTTTTTCATTTTTATTTTTTATTTATTTAATAATAATAAAACAGGTATTATTTAGATACATTATTGTTAGGTTTTATTAGGTTTATTATTATTATTATTAGTATTATTATTCTGCAGTATAATGGTGGCTGGTTGCATATATTCAGTACATGGCATTATAGCAATGCAATTGATTACATTATTCTCTGTTTTCTTTATTTCAGCTACAATTTCTTTGTTTGGTTAATTAACGCCTCTCTTATTATTAATATTAGAACATACTTATCTGGGGGATTGTGAGTTATGAGCTGTTTCCTGGGAATTCCTGGTCTGTGGAGGTGCATTACACTGTGTTATTTCACAGATCCTGAAGGTATATCTACACACACAGACCCGGGATGTGCATTTTCACTGTTTCCTACAGAAACAGAAGCACGTTTTATGCCACTTGAAGAACAGATCATTTTTTCAACAAGATATTGTCCCCTTTATATTTTTATTTATTTTCTACTTCTTAATTTGACAAAAGGTATCATACTGTTGTTTTTAATGTTTGATACATGATATACTGTATATGCATCTCTGAACAATTCCTCTAAAAAAAGACAAAAATGAACCGGGTTGTGGAAGGTTTGTATATAAACAGACATTTTTGGCCCTGCTGTGGTCAGACTCAAATTTTCTTCTCCGTCTGCTAAATCCAGATTTCACATTGTTCACACCTAAAAAAAAAAAAAAAAAAAAAACACAAAACCTCAGATTTTAAACCTCACTAAGGTCTGTGCAAAAAAAAATCTATTTTCTGAAAACAGAGAAAACCGGCAGGATTAGAGGAGACTATCCTTGTTTTTTTTTTGTTTTTTCTTTTTCCACAATAGACTTATCAAAATTGAGGCAACCTTTTTTTTATATAAAAAATGGCATCAATTGCATTGTTTTCATACACAAAAATAATAGCTCCTGCATCTAAATTCAAAACTGATTGATTAAATATATGAAATTTTAAAGAGAAGACTTGTGCTGAAATTTTTCTTAGTTAACAACATAGCAGGAAACACAAATCCCCCATAACTTTATTATAACAGGTAGCAGGATTACTTATACTGCGCTGATCAGTGGTGCTTTGTGTACCTTTTTATTATGGACTTATTTTTTATGTTTATTTGTTAATGATTTTTATCTTTATAGTGTATGTTTCATGCATCATGCATTTTTCCTGTCACATTTGTTTTTTTTTTATTGTCTTTCTTTATTTTATCTTTTTGTTTGTTTGTTTTTCATTTGTTTTTTGTTTTTTTACTACCACATGGTATATCAAGTTTTTTTTTTTTTTTGTTTGCAAAGAATTGCTGATCATCATATGCACCAATGAATAAAATAACATGACTTTAGCAGCCGGCTGCCACAATGTTGTGCTTTTTTAAAGTGTTTCAGCCAAGTAACCAATTTTACACATTTCCAAGTAGTCTTATGGGGCGTACACACGGTCGGACTTTTCGTCTACAAAAGTCCAACGGACGCTGACGGACTAAAGCTGACTGGAAATCCGATCGTGTGTGGGCTTCTCCGGACTTTCAACTGACTTTTTCAGCCTCAAATCCGACGGACTTTAGATTTGAAACATGCTTCAAATCTTTCCGATGGACTCGAGTCCGGTCGAAAAATCCGCTCGTCTGTATGCTAGTCCGACGGACAAAAACCCACGCTAGGGCAGCTATTGGCTACTGGCTATGAACTTCCGTATTTTAGTCCGGTGTACGTCATCACGTAAGAATTCGACGGACTTTTGTGTGATCGTGTGTAGGCAAGTCTGTTCGTTAGAAAGTCCGCCGCAAGTCCGTCGAAAGTCCGCCAAAAGTCAGTCGAAAGTCTGTCGGACAGGCTGTCGGACTTTTGTAGCTGAAAAGTCCGACCGTGTGTACGCCCCATAAGAACCTTGTTTACTAAATCAATGGTGTTGACCAGGACAATTGTTTCCAACTGATTTTTTTTGTGTTTTAAAATTGTTAGAGCCAGCAGACTAATATGGGGCGTTTTAAAACAAAAGACCATAATGGCATGTATGCTTTGTCATGTATGATTTAACCGTTCCAATGTATAAGATTTTAGTTGCTCACATTCCACTATTCCACATTCCACTATTCTATAATTTTTGTAGGTTCTCCAAGCCATTTTATGTAGTAAGTTACGGGGTATAATTATCATTGGAAGTAGGTTTGCAAATATATTTAGGGTTTACACATAAAAAATATACTGCGAATAGTGACAATTTTCCTGTAGCTGGTGTGTAAAGACATTTCATATGCCAACTAGGTCTTTGTTTTGATAAACTTTATGACCAGTTGGGCCTTGAAATAAGTTTGTTCTCAGGGTCATTTGCTATTTTTATTTTATTATAGGTACTTTTAAAGCACCATCAATGTATGTGCTTTACATATACATATATATATATATATATATATATATATATATATATATATATATATATATATATATATATATATATATATATACCGGTATATATATATATATATATACAGTATCTCACAAAAGTGAGTACACCCCTTACATTTTTGTAAATATTTTATTTTATCTTTTCATGTGACAACACTGAAGAAATGACACTTTGCTACAATGTAAAGTAGTGAGTGTACAGCTTGTATAACAGTGTAAATTTTCTGTCCCCTCAAAATAACTCAACACACAGCCATTAATGTCTAAACCGCTGGCAACAAAAGTGAGTACACCCCTAAGTGAAAATGTCCAAATTGGGTCCAAAGTGTCAATATTTTGTGTGGCCACCATTATTTTCCAGCACTGCCTTAACCCTCTTGGCCATGGAGTTCACCAGAGCCTCACAGGTTGTCACTGGAGTCCTCTTCCCCTCCTCCATGACGACATCACAGAGCTGGTGGATGTTAGAGATCTTGTGCTCCTCCACCTTCCATTTGAGGATGCCCCACAGATGATCAATAGGGTTTAGGTCTGGAGACATGCTTGGCCAGTCCATCCCCTTTTCCCTCAGCTTCTTTAGCAAGGCAGTGGTCATCTTGGTGGTGTGTTTGGGGTCGTTATCATGTTGGAATACTGCCCTGCGGACCAATCTCCGAAGGGAGGGGATCATGCTCTGCTTCAGTATATCACAGTACATGTTGGCATTCATGGTTCCCTCAATGAACTGTAGCTCCCCAGTGTCGGCAGCACTCATGCAGTCCCAGACCATGACACTCCCACCACCATGCTTGACTGTAGACAAGACACACTTGTCTTTGTACTCCTCACCTGGTTGCCGCCACACACGCTTGACACCATCTGAACCAAATAAGTTTATCTTGGTCTCATCAGACCACAGGATATGGTTCCAGTAATCCATGTCCTTAGTCTGCTTGTCTTCAGCAAACTGTTTGTGGGCTTTCTTGTGCAACATCTTTAGAAGAGGCTTCCTTCTGGGATGACAGCCATACAGATCAATTTGATGCAGTATGCGGCGTATGGTCTGAGCACTGACAGGCTGACCCCCCCACCCCTTCAGCCTCTGCAGAAATGCTGGCAGCACTCATACGTCTATTTCCCAAAGACAACCTCTGGATATGACACTGAGCACGTGACCTCAACTTCTTTGGTCGACCATGGCGAGACCTGCTCTGAGTGGAACCTGTCCTGTTATACCGCTGTATGGTCTTGGCCACCGTGCTGCAGCTCAGTTTCAGGGTCTTGGCAATCTTCTTATAGCCTAGGCCATCTTTATGTAGAGCAACAATCATTTTTTTTAGATCCTCAGAGAGTTCTTTGCCATGAGGTGCCATGTTGAACTTCCAGTGACCAGTATGAGAGAATGAGAGCGATATCAACAAATTTAACACACCTGCTCTCCATTCACACCTGAGACCTTGTAACATTAACGAGTCACATGATACCAGGGAGGAAAAATGGCTAATTGGGACCAATTTGGAGATTTTCACTTAGGGGTGTACTGACTTTTGTTGCCAGCGGTTTAGACATTAATGGCTGTGTGTTGAGTTATTTTGAGGGGACAGCAAATTTACACTGTTATACAAGCTGTGCACTCACTACTTTACATTGTAGCAAAGTGTCATTTCTTCAGTGTTGTCACATGAAAAGATAGAAGAAAAAATTTACAAAAATGTGAGGGGTGTACTCACTTTTGTGAGATACTGTATATATATATATATATATATACCGGTATATATATATATATATATATAATATATATATATATATATATATATATATATATATATATATATATATATATATATATATATATATACATATATACAGTGGCTTGCGAAAGTATTCGGCCCCCTTGAACTTTTCAAACTTTTGCCACATTTCAGGCTTCAAACATAAAGATATAAAATTTTAATTTTTTGTGAAGAATCACCAACAAGTGGGACACAATTGTGAAGTGGAACGAAATCTATTGGATATTTTAAGCTTTTTTAGCAATTAAAAAACTGAAAAAAATTATTCGGCCCCTTTACTTTCAGTGCAGAAAACTCACTCCAGAAGTTCAGCGAGGATCTCTGAATGATCCAATGTTGTCCTAAATGACTGATGGTGATAAATAGAATCCACCTGTGTGTAATCAAGTCTCTGTATAAATGCACCTGCTCTGTGATAGTCTCAGGGTTCTGTTGAAAGCGCAGAGAGCATTATGAAGACCAAGGAACACACCAGGCAGGTCCGTAATACTGTTGTGGAGAAGTTTAAAGCCGGATTTGGATACAAAAAGATTTCCCAAGCTTTAAACATCCCAAGGAGCACTGTGCAAGCGATCATTTTGAAATGGAAGGAGTATAAGACCACTGCAAATCTACCAAGACCTGGCTGTCCCTCTAAACTTTCAGCTCAGACAAGGAGAAGACTGATCAGAGATGCAGCCAAGAGGCCCATGATCACTCTGGATGAACTGCAGAGAACTACAGCTGAGGTGGGAGAGTCTGTCCATAGGACAACAATCAGTCGTACACTCCACAAATCTGGCCTTTATAGAAGAGTGGCAAGAAGAAATCCATTTCTCAAAGATATCCATAAAAAGTCTCGTCTAAAGTTTGCCACAAGCCACCTGGGAGACACACCAAACATGTGGAAGAAGGTGCTCTGGTCCGATGAAACCAAAATCAAACTTTTTGGCCACAATGCAAAACGATATGTTTGGCGTAAAAGCAACACAGCTCATCACACTCAACACACCATCCCCACTGTCAAACATGGTGGTGGCAGCATCATGGTTTGGGCCTGCTTTTCTTCAGCAGGGACAGGGAAGATGGTTAAAATTGAGGGGAAGATGGATACAGCCAAATACAGGACCATTCTGGATGAAAACCTGTTGGAGTCTGCAAAAGACCTGAAACTGGGACAGAGATTTATCTTCCAACAAGACAATGATCCCAAACATACAGCAAAATCTACAAAGGAATGGTTCACAAATAAACGTATCCAGGTGTTAGAATGGCCAAGTCAAAGTCCAGACCTGAATCCAATCGAGAATCTGTGGAAAGAGCTGAAAACTGCTGTTCACAAATGCTCTCCATCCAACCTCACTGAGCTTGAGCTGTTTTGCAAGGAAGAATGGGCAAGAATTTCAGTCTCTCGATGTGCAAAACTGATAGAGACATACCCCAAGCGACTTGCAGCTGTAATCGCAGCAAAAGGTGGCTCTACAAAGTATTAACGCAAGGGGGCCGAATAATTTTGCACGCCCCACTTTTCATTTTTTTATTAGTTAAAAAAGTTTCAAAAATCCAAAAGATTTCGTTCCACTTCACAATTGTGTCCCACTTGTTGGTGATTCTTCACAAGAAATAAAAATTTTATATCTTTATGTTTGAAGCCTGAAATGTGGCAAAAGGTTGAAAAGTTCAAGGGGGCCGAATACTTTCGCAAGCCACTGTATATTGTACACCAGTCCCTGCCCTCAAAGAGCTTACAATCCAAGGTCCATCCATCTCCTTGACCCTTGGGACAGACCGGATGATATTCCCCAGTGACGGTGTGTGCCCAGCAATACAGTTTGTACTTGACTACTTGTTCTATCTCCATGCCTTCCCCTCTCTTAGTGTGGTTGCACCTTCCTCTCTCTTAGTGTGGTTACATCTTCCCCTCTCTTAGTGGCTAGGTCTTGCTGGATCTCATTGGGGGGGCTCAAATAAATGAACACCAGCCTCCATTTGTTTTTTCTAAGCCCCCCTGAATACGAGGAAGCCCTGTATACATGAAAACAAGGTTCTATTTATATACTAACTTGATGATTGTGACAATATTCAGGTGGATATATCAAGGCAATAGTCGTGCCCCCCCCCCCCACTTTAGGGGTGATTATACATGTTTTTTTTTAATCAATGGTGATGTCTGATTGTCAGGGAAATGCCAGAATCAGGGCCTGTCAGTATAGGCATTTCCCCATGCGCCTGCGTGGTAGAATTGCTCATCGGCACGCACCGTTTCACAGTCAGCGGGTACTAGTGCGTGTTCCGAACGGATCAGCTCACGTGGGTGCACGATGCGGCGCATCATTACGAACGCGTGCACGCACATCGGGACGTTCCCCTGTCGGGCCTATATAAAGACAGCTATGCCTGTGTTTTGTTGCTGGTTTGTCTTTTCAGCTCCTGTAACCTGCTCCAGAATCCTGTGTACCTGTGCCTACCCGTTGTGACCCGGACCAACCCCGACTCTGCTTGAACCTCTCTTGTGCTTGACCCTCGGCTGCCTTCTGGACTTCGCTACCTGCCTGACTACCCGTGTTTGACCCCCGGCCTGCTCCTGGACTTGCTTCTGCCTTACCCTACTGTGGATTATCTGCCTGCCTGATTTCCTGTGTTTGACCCTCGGCCTGCTCCTGGACTTGTCTCTGCCTCACCCTACGGTGGATTATCTGCCTGCCTGAATACCGGTGTTTGACCCTCGGCCTGTTCTTGGACTTTGTCTCAACCTTACCCAGTGTTGGACTTTTGCCTACTTGCATACCGGTGTTAGACCCTCGGCCTGCTTCCAGACGTCTGCCTTAGGGTTGACCCTCAGTACCCGGCTCAGCTACCCAGCACGGATCTCTTCCCTGCTTGAAGAATCGCCCAGCTCCTCTACTACCTGCTGGCGACCCGTGCTTCTTCGTGCCCAATACCCGCTGTGCCACTTCCAGAGGGTATCGTGTGCCCAGCTGCAAGGGGAGCCTCTCTCAGCAACTCGGCCTTGGTGAGTACCTGACACTGATATCCATTTCTTCCCTCTTACCTATATAATCCACTCTGACTGAATCGAATTGAGTTGGGTTGTGAGAATGGAGTACTTCAGGGGTTTTATTCCAAAAGTACTTGACAGTATTAGTAGTCTTCTCTCTGAACCACGTAGTATGAGGATTTGGGTTGAAGTCCCATATTCTTTCCCAGTTTTTAAGGGAAATTGGGCAACCTAAGATACAAACCCATTTTTTGCATAAAATAATGAGAATCATAATGAAAATGACACTGTCATGTAATTAAACCCGCCAACAAGCCACAGAATTGCAAAGAAGAACAAGAATTCTTACCTCTCCTGCCTTCTTCTTAAACTGACATATCTAGAGTGTCAATTTCCTGTGTCCACCAATGCACTCAGTGTTACCACCAACCTCTCCATCAGTAATCTGTCCTTCAGTAATGTATGGGCCAACAGGAGGAACCACAGGGTACAGAGGAGGACCAGGAATTGTCTAGTGATGATGATATTTCAAGCAGCTGTATCTTTATAAAAAAGTAGGTGGAGGGAAAGGTAACGATGAGCTCTCTTCTTTATGGGGATGGGTTGTTTCTTATTATTTTAATGGCAAGGTGAACCCAAGGTCATTTACATTTGTCTGACTTTACCCCATCTCACCTCATTAGCTGGTCAACAATTTAGTTAGTTTTTGGAACAAGCACAATATTATTGCTTTCTTTCTGGGGTTCAGACCCCCTTCAGTGGTACGGCAAGAAACTCTTCATGAAACTGTAAGTTCAATTTGCATGTATTTCTTATTTATTGACAGCATGGACCAATTTACCCATCAACACTTGCCAGAGGTTGAGAATAAATCATCGATTAATAATGTCTTTATTGTTGGGTTGAGGATCCACCAAAACTACAGACTTGTCCTCTTCGTCCTGTTCATGGTCACCTATGTTGTGACTCTGACTTGCAACCTCATGATCATCTTATTAGTGTTCATCTCTAAACTTTCACAGTCTCCTATGTATGTGCTGCTCTCCAATCTGTCACTGGCGGAAATGCTGTTCACCAGCAATATTGCTCCTCCCATGCTCTACATCCTATTTAGAAATGGGGCCTTTTTTTCCCTCGCTGGCTGTTTCATGCAATTTTTCCTATTTGGTATATTTGCTGTGACAGAGAGTTTCCTCCTCTCGGCAATGTCCTACGATAGATATTTGGCCATCTGCAAGCCTCTTTATTACACACTGATTATGAGCCCGAGGTTCTGCGTTTGTCTGATCCTTATCTGCTGGGCTTTGGCATTCCTGATTATGACAATCACTTTAAGTGAAGTGAACACTTTGTATTTCTGTAAAGACAATATTATTGATCATTTTTATTGTGACCTTCTACCAATACTAAAGCTGTCTTGTTCCAATTCTGCCACCGTTGAACTGGTTGTGTCTTTCCTTTCATTTTCAGCCTCTGTGCTTCCTTTCCTCATAATCATCACTACTTATGTTTTCATCATCAGAGCCATTGTTAGGATCTCATCAGTCAAAGGCAAAGAGAAAGCCTTCTCCACCTGCAGTTCTCACCTAGGAGTTGTCTCCATCTATTACACCACCGTGATTATGGTCTATTTGGTTTCACCTGGAAATTTTGTAATGGTGAACAAAGTTCTATCACTGCTTTATACAGTGATCACCCCACTAGCGAATCCTTTTATATACACCCTGAGGAACAAGGATATCAAGGCGGCTATAAGACAAACCTTGACAACCAAATTAAAACCCTAAAAAGAAACCTTTTTAAAAAAAATGTTTGCATACATGTTAAAATCTCCATTTTTAGCTAATTACTTAAAACACCCAAAAGATTATATATTTTCTGAAAGAAAGGGTCCTGTAGAATAACTGCACCACACAAGTCCAATAAAAGGGATCAGACAGCTCTACAGCCATAGGCGTGCACACAGGGTGTGCCTGGACACACCCTAATTGCCTTGTGTGGTGCATATTCCCCCCTGTTTAGACCACTGATATTTCATCCCCCCAAAAAATGTTACAAAACAAAAAAATTTTTTGGAAAAGAAAATTAACAAAATTACACTGTCCACTGCCCTACTGACACCATCAGTACATATACACATGCACATGTATTTGAGCTTTGGGGTGCACACCCTAATGCAAGAGGCTGCGCACACCTATGTCTACAGCTACCTGATCACTGTTGCAAAAAAGTTGGGAGCTGGTTTTACAAAAGAAACTCAAGCTCATGGCTGATGTTTAGGCAATTAGCATAGTTAGAAAAAAAACATACACATACCCCAATGACAGTCATTGGGGGAGACATAAGGGTTATTTATGGTAACAAAGGGCAATACTAGAGCAATATAAAACCAAGTGTAGCGCTAATAAGTGAAAATAAAAAATTATAAAAATAGATATTGCGATAACACATGCAATAAAGAAATTAGTGTTGCATATTAATGAAAGTTCATATATAAAAAGTCCATCATATTATGAACCCTTAGGGTCACCATATGTATTCCTTGGGAGAAGTGTGTTTGGAGAGAGATGGCTGTTGAGCTATCTAAGCTGAGAGGAGCTTGCAGCTGGATGGACCCCTGTTACCTATGACTTGATCCTGCTGGCTTCTATACAGAGAAGACTCCTCTGGGATAGCACCGCTAGGATTCCACCTTCTACCAGCCCTTGGTGTCCTACCTCCATTGCCAGTGAGCAACTTAAGCCTGTTTGACTCATACAGCGTACGCTCTATGGGTCCCAACTTTCCGGTAAGCCTCCAGTCATTCGGGTGGTGGTTCTGCACAAGTGTTTATCAGCACATATTGGATTATATTCAAAAGTTTCCACGATTATATATTTTGGAGTTTATCACTATCTCAATATATGTGTTCACCGCACGTGTCTATTCAGTTCTGGACAGGATTGCCATTTTCTATTTCACCAATACATATGGTGACCCTAAGGGTTCATAATATGATGGACTTTTTATATATGAACTTTCATTAATATGCAACACTAATTTCTTTATTGCATGTGTTATCGCAATATCTATTTTTATAATTTTTTATTTTCACTTATTAGCGCTACACTTGGTTTTATATGACTTATAGCAAAAATTCTATTTGTTGTGTTAGCTGCTTACATATACAAATTTTTGGAGTAAGCGCATGGTTTATAAGTTTTTTTTTCAATACTAGAGCAATGTCTGATCAAAAATATATTTTATTGATGTCAAATAATAAACCCACAAAGTACAATACTTCTACTCAGATTACATGCGTTGCGTGGCGTTGAATGCGGAAGGCCCTGTCATTGTGGGATGATGAGCTAGATCAGGTGCAGCATGCTCCCTCTGGGAACGAAAGACTAAGTGGCCCATATCCACTCCACCATGGATTGTAATCTGGAGACATCACCCTCAGAAACCCCTGAGTGATCAGGGAATCGGGAATCTCGGAAGGCGCATATGGTCTATGGCAGGGATGTGCAATTAGTGGACCTCCAGCTGTTGCAAAACTACAAGTCCCATCATGCTCTGCCTCTGGGTGTCATGCTTGTGGCTGTCAGAGTCTTCCTATGCCTCATGGGATTTGTAGTTCTGCAACAGCTGGAGGTCCGTTAATTGCACATCCCTGGTCAACGGGAACAGTAATATATCAACCAAGTTATATCTATCAGACTTGCATCCATCAGATGTCCACATGATAATCCAGTACATTCATATAGGGGACAGATGGAAGGGTATACACCTGTGACCATTAACTAAGCGCATCCACTGCCAACAGGAAGTGTTGTCCCTGATTTAAGACGTTGTTCCACTTTTCAGTGTGACCAAGTCTGCATTTACTGTGACCATTGACAGAGAATTTATTGCTGCATGTGCTTTACCATGCTCACTTATAAATGCATGAACGGCAGATCCTGAGGTAGTGGAATGCAATGATTTTATACCATCTTATTCAATGGAAAATGACAATACATCTGTGAACCGGGATGTCAAAAGACCTCAGGGACATTCACATCTTTCCCATCACCATAGTCCTTGGCATTAATTAGTGAGATATATATATACAGCTTCCATCTCGCTGTATAGGAGGTCCAGCCTTCCTTCCACTTCAAGCATCTTGAGTGCCTCTACGTTATGGGGAGAAGTGGGACTTTATATGAGGCCTCTGAAAATCAGGGGTGCCTCCATCCCGGTTTTTGCGCAGCAAAGAAAAAAAGAAAGAGTTTGGGACTTTGTGTGAAGCATGCAGCTGGAGAGCAAGAAGACACTTGGAATATTGTACTATAAAATTTATTCCATAATTACAACATACATAAAAAATGTCAATGGCACAAATAGACATAGCAACCTGAAACCCTTCTAGAGTAAATTACATAATAGATCATAATATATATAAACATAAATACAATTCATGTAAGACATCCCATATGTGAGGGTAAAAATGGTCACTGACTGTAAACATAATGTAGCAGCATAATTAGTTCAAACAACTGGATGTGTATCCATAATTGTTGCGTCTATAGCTCAACGCGTTTCGTGACTATTTGGTCACTCTTCAGGAGCAGACGCTATAGGGATGTCTGTAAAATTGAAATTGAAAGATGAGCAATAATAGTGTAGATCGTACCAAAAGAGGGAGACGGGGAAATAATACATATTCGCCCATACTTACAGGTTCTGCATGGGTGTGGGGTGCGGCAGTGGATGCCTAGGCAGAGATGCGGACAAATTGTCTCCCCCGGGAGCAGAGGCGGAAAAACAATGGATGGACGGTGGGAAACCCTGAAGGATGCGGCGTGACTGGGGAGGTGAACCCGACCAAATTCCAAAATCCAAATGTGTGCATAGCTGATGAGATTGTCTGTGAATAAATGTGAAAATGTGTGTAAAAAATATGTGAAAACTGTGTGAGGCGGGTGATAAATTAGACTGGTGAGGCAAAGATTCCAATCTATATAAGTGTAAGTGACTGGGGTAAATGAAAAGTGATATGTGAAAAAGGACATGAAAAACACTACACTAAAAAAAAAGGAAAAAACAATGAATGTAAAAGTGCCTAAGCGTAGGGGAAAAAAGAGTGCAAAGGTAAAGAAAAGAAATGAATAATGCAAATAAGAAAGGAAGAAATCATGAAATAATGTGAATGAGGATTACCTTGTATGTGCATTGCAAGTGTGTGTAATGACCAGGTCTGCTACCCAGAGAGCGCCGGTCCATCCAGAGAGTACCCGTTCATGCAATGGGGAGTGTGAGTATACCCCCATAACCACTGTTTGCCACCAACGTCACGCCGGCAAATATGGGAGAGAGGGAAGGCGTCTACCCGAGCGATAACCGCCCGGCGAGTGGCGCCAAACAACCTCCCTCATCTACAATGCCGGATGTATATCCCAGAGTGCCCGTGCGCCGGCGCAGGCCGGATCAACATCACGTGTCCAGAGACCAGGGGCGTGGCGTTGGCGTGCAGGGGAACACCCAGGGCTCCTCCAATAGTATGGGGAGGAGGAGGAGGGGGCCCACAAATCACATCACAGCGTCACGTTGGTAGGCATGGAGAAGAGGGGAGGCGTCAACCTGGGCGATAACCGCCCAGCGAATGACGCCAACCACGCTCACTTGTCCATGACATCCAACACCCAAGACTCTGGCACCCTGGCGTCAACCGGATCCGCGCCATGCGCCCGGGACTGGGGGCGTGGCGTCGACGCGCAGCGAAACATCCACCCGACCCCCCCACTCTGGGGAGCATGGAGGGAAAGGGGGGACCCACGGTGCGCGTCGCAGCTCCCGGGGCATGACTAGCCACAGCAGTACCCAGCAATCCACTGTGCCCGCTCACCAAACTATTGCGCCGGGATGGAGGCACCCCTGATTTTCAGAGGCCTCATATAAAGTCCCACTTCTCCCCATAACATACCAATAGGGATGGAAGCATGCATGTATGGACAGCAATTTTTGACACTTGCATTCTTTCCCCTTGTGCATTCATGGGTAAAGATATTAGGGCAGTTTAGTCCTATCATGCTGCATACACACCCGTATGCAGCACACAACCATGCATCCATGGCGCAATAGTTTAGTGAGCGGGCACAGTGGATTGCTGGGTACTGCTGTGGCTAGTCATGCCCCGGGAGCTGCGACGCGCACCGTGGGTCCCCTCTTTCCCTCCATGCTCCCCAGAGTGGGGGGGTCGGGTGGATGTTTCGCTGCGCGTCGACGCCACGCCCCCAGTCCCGGGCGCATGGCGCGGATCCGGTTGACGCCAGGGTGCCGGAGTCTTGGGTGTTGGATGTCATGGACAAGTGAGCGTGGTTGGCGTCATTCGCTGGGCGGTTATCGCCCAGGTTAACGCCTCCCCTCTTCTCCATGCCTACCAACGTGACGCTGTGATGTGCTTTGTGGGCCCCCTCCTCCTCCTCCCCATACTATTGGAGGAGCCCTGGGTGTTCCCCTGCACGCCAACGCCACGCCCCTGGTCTCTGGACACGTGACGTTGATCCTGCCTGCGCCGGGGCGCGGGCACTCTGGGATATACATCCGGCATTGTAGATGAGGGAGGTTGTTTGGCGCCACTCGCCGGGCGGTTATCGCTCGGGTAGACGCCTTCCCTCTCTCCCATATTTGCCGGCGTGACGTTGGTGGCAAACAGTGGTTATGGAGGTATACTCACACTCCCCATTGCACGAACGGGTACTCTCTGGATGGACCGGCGCTCTCTGGGTAGCAGACCTGGTCATTACACACACTTGCAATGCACATACAAGGTAATCCTCATTCACATTATTTCATGATTTCTTCCTTTTTTATTTGCATTATTCATTTCTTTTCTTTACCTTTGCACTCTTTTTTCCCCTACGCTTAGGCACTTTTACATTCATTGTTTTTTCCTTTTTTTTTAGTGTAGTGTTTTTTATGTCCTTTTTCACATATCACTTTTCATTTACCCCAGTCACTTACACTTATATAGATTGGAATCTTTGCCTCACCAGTCTAATTTATCACCCGCCTCACACAGTTTTCACATATTTTTTACACACATTTTCACATTTATTCACAGACAATCTCATCAGCTATGCACACATTTGGATTTTGGAATTTGGTCGGGTTCACCTCCCCCGTCACGCCGCATCCTTCAGGGTTTCCCGCCGTCCATCCATTGTTTTTCCGCCTCTGCTCCCGGGGGAGACAATTTGTCCGCATCTCTGCCTAGGCATCCACTGCCGCACCCCACACCCATGCAGAACCTGTAAGTATGGGCGAATATGTATTATTTCCCCGTCTCCCTCTTTTGGTACGATCTACACTATTATTGCTCATCTTTCAATTTCAATTTTACAGACATCCCTATAGCGTCTGCTCCTGAAGAGTGACCAAATAGTCACGAAACGCGTCGAGCTATAGACGCAACAATTATGGATACACATCCAGTTGTTTGAACTAATTATGCTGCTACATTATGTTTACAGTCAGTGACCATTTTTAACCCCACATATGGGATGTCTTACATGAATTGTATTTATGTTTATATATATTATGATCTATTATGTAATTTACTCTAGAAGGGTTTCAGGTTGCTATGTCTATTTGTGCCATTGACATTTTTTATGTATGTTGTAATTATGGAATAAATTTTATAGTACAATATTCCAAGTGTCTTCTTGCTCTCCAGCTGCATGCTTCACACAAAGTCCCAAACTCTTTCTTTTTTTCTTGAGTGCCTCTACTATCCACGACCCAGTTAGGGAGTATTAGGGAGTATTTTCTAACTTTATAGTGGACTTTTGCTATACCCATTACTTTTGCTTTGGTTGGTATAAATTAGCATACTTAAACCACTTGGAATCTTGAATGGACACAACACATCCAAAGAGAACTAGTTTTAAAGCAAAGTTCCAGTTTTTTTTTTCCCCCAGCGCACTCCCATCTTCAGTGTGGGCAGTTGAAGCCCACTGGTAACTTGTTCCAGGATACGGCGTTGCTGGTTACCCAGCATGCACCTCCCGATCTTGCGCATGCGCATAAACAAGAAAAGCATGGCGCGATGCTACAAGCGGCGGCGGAGGCACCTTGACTCCTGGGATTTATGAAACTCATATCCCAGGAGCCAATAGGTGGGCAGACAGGACGTACCTCGCCGCAGTGAAATACGGAGGAAGTGGGGGATTACAACCAAAAAAAAGGTATTTGCATTGCTCGAAAAAAAAAATGCAATGAGAATACAGGAAGTGATCACGAACGTGAGGGGGGGAGTTTATAAAATGCCTGGAACTTCGCTTTAAGTAGGCCCAGGGCTCTCTTGGTTAATATAATAGGTTTTGGTGATGAAGGTGTGCATCCTTGACAAACCCCGAAGGTCATTTTTAGGTACACTAATGGCAGAACAAATCTTTTGCAATATTAACAAAAAAAGAAAGCTGTGACTTTTTTTTTCTCCAAGGAGCATCTTCTTATAGCCCCATCTGCTGTCAGCATTCTCTCTTGAAGTCATTAGTTAAGGGGCCAAAAACTGTTCAATAGTGGTCCTACTTTAAAAAAACAGCAATATATAATAAAATGATTAACATGTTTCCAGATGGGCATTAGTCTACTATTTTTCTCCCCTTATTTTATAGCAGGCTCGGCAAGAAAAGTTTTAGCACTTAGTGGTTGTAAACTTTTACATATACCCAGTGAAGTGACTGGCCCCAGCTGATCCACAGAGATGAAACTAATCCTCCTGTATAAGCTGTACCTGTTTATCCGAAGCCCTTTCGTCTCTACATTCCATTTAAACAATTACTTCTGTTCAATTTTCTCAGAAATAAATTGGAATAATGATAACAAGTTGGGGAATCATATTGGTTCTAGTCATATTGGTTCAATTCTAGGATTTCTGGGGACAGAAGTAGAAGAGGAACTGACTCAGTTAAAGCTAAATAAAGCAATGGGCCCTGATGGTATTTGTCCCAGAGTTCTAAGATAACTTTGAGATATAGTTGTTGGATCATTAACAGAACTTTTTTAATCAATCTCTTCTAACAGGAGAAGTTCCCCATGACTAATATGATACCTATCCACAAGAAGGGCAGCAAGGTAGAAGCTGGAAATTACAGGCCAGTGAGTTTAACATCAGTTGTAGTCAAGTTAATGGAATCAATCCTGAAAAGAAGTATCATTGATCACCTAAAAATACACAGCTTGCTGGACCCAAAGCAACATAACTTTACTGAGGGCAGATGATGTCATCTGATTGAATTTTTTGACAAGGCATTTGACACAGTTCCACATAATGATCTAATACAAAAGTTGTATAAGCTAGGACTTAACCCATGGGTGGTTCAGTGGCTATGCAGTTGTCTAAAGGATAGATCCCAGAGTGTGGTTGTAAATGGGGTTCACTCAGAACAGAGACCAGTCACTAGTGGGGTACCACAAGGCTCTGTACTGGGTCCGGTTTTATTTAACTTATATGTAAGTGATATAACTAAAGGTTTGTTGGGTAAAGTGTGTTTTTTTGCTGATGACACAAAGGTGTGTAATAGGGGTGATATCCCGGGAGGTGTCTTTAACATGGAACATGATTTAGCATTGCTGGATGATTGGCCAAAGCAGTGGAGACTGCAGGTCAACGTTTCTAAATGTAAAATTATGCACCTAGGGAAAAATAATCCCTTGAGAGAGTATAACAGTGTTAGTCAGCACTACAGAAGAAAAAGATTTGGGGGTGCTTATTTCAGATGATTGCAAAATGAGAAAACAGTTTGACCAGGCAGTGGGGAAAACAAATAGAATACAAGGATGCATCACTAGAGGGATCACAAGCAGGAGGAAGGAGGTCCTGATTCATCTATATACTGTAGATCTTTATAACACTAGAGGGATCACAAGCAGGAGGAAGGAGGTCCTGATTCCTATATAGAGATCTTTATATCACTAGAAGGGTCACCAGCAGGAGGAAGGAGGTCCTGATTCCTCTATATACTGTAGATATTTATATCACTAGAGGGATCACCAGAAGGAGAAAGGAGGTCCTGATTCCTCTATATAGATCTTTATATCACTAGAGGGATCACCAGCAGGAGGAAAGAGGTCCTGATTCCTCTATATAGATCTTTATATCACTAGAGAGGTCACCAGCAGGAGGAAGGAGGTCCTGATTCCTCTATATACTGTAGATCTTTATATCACTAGAGAGGTCACCAGCAGAAGGAAGAAGGAGGTCCTGATTCCTCTATATAGATCTTTATATCACTAGAGGAATCACCAGCAGGAGGAAGGAGGTCCTAATTCCTCTATATAGATCTTTATATCACTAGAGGGATCACCAGCAGGAGGAAGGAGGTCCCGATTCCTCTATATAGATCTTTATATCACTAGAGGGATCACCAGCAGGAGGAAGGAGGTCCCGATTCATCTATATAGATCTTTATATCGCTAGAGAGGTCACCAGCAGGAGGAAGGAGGTCCTGATTCCTCTATATAGATCTTTATATTACTAGAAGGATCACCAGCAGGAGGAAGGAGGTCCTGATTCCTCTATACAGATCTTTAGTGAGACCTCATTTAGAATACCGTGTCCAGTTCTGAAGACCTCTCTTACAGAAAGATATTAACAAAATAGAACGAGTCCGGAGACGGATAATACAAATGGTGAAGGTTTGGGGGATAAAACATATCAAGAGCGACTTCAGGAACTTAATAAGTACAGTCTGGAGGAAAGAAGGGAAAGGGGAGAAAAATACGAGGGGCGGTCTGCAACTGGTTGAGACAATTAAGTACACACTATACAGGTATATTGCTTTGTTCATACAGTATTTCATGTCTGAGGTTTACAACCACTTTAACCACTTTATGTATTCTTCTACATATTTTTGGTAAAAAATTGCAATAAGCATATATTGATTGGTTTGCGCAAAAGTTAAATGCCTCGTACACACAATCGGATTGTTGGCCAACAAAACCGTGGAATTTTGTCTGAAGGGTGCTGGCTCAAACTTGTCTTGCATACACACGGTCACACAAATGTTGGCCAACAATTACGAATGTAGTGATGTACTATACGTACTACATGGTTTTTCAGCTCTTTAGCACCACCCTGGGCTCCTTCTCCTAATTTCGTGTTAGCAGAAGTTTGGTGAGTGTGTATTCGAGCTTTTCTTATTGCGTTTTTCATTTAGCACTTTTCATTTTGTGCTTTTCAGTTTGTTTCTGAAAGGCCGTTCGTCAACCAGACATGTTGCGGAATCGGAAGAGATAACGTGTTATTTATTATTGGCCTTGGTTAAATAATGATTTGATTTGGTGTATTTTCTATATTTTTGGATGCACAAAATGCACTTTTTGGTTAAGTTCTATTGGCAGATAGCATGTCTAATTTTATTTGTTTTCTTTTTTTAATGCACAATAAAAAAATTGTAGAGAATAATACTTGGCTCTGTGTTTTACTTCAAATGACAGTTTGGGAGTCGGCAGTTACATTTTAAAAAATACAATACAAAACCGACCACTTCTGCTTCTGAGCATGCGTGTTTGTACTTTGGACTTTTGTCCGACAGACTTGTGTACACACGATTAGGGATGAGCTTCGTGTTCGAGTCGAACCCATGTTCGACTCGAACATCGGCTGTTCGACCGTCCGTCGAATTGCGAACGATATGGGCCGTTCGCGCCAAATTCGTGTGGCGCGTCACGGCCCATAATTCACTGCGGCATCGCAGTGCATTGCTGGCTGATGATTGGCCAAGCATGCACTATGACCCGCATGCTTGGCCAATCACAGCGCCGCCTGAACAGAGAGCCGTAATTGGCCAAAGCCAAGGAGGCTTTGGCCAATTATGGCTCAGGGGATTTAGTACACGCCCCACACTATATAAGGCCGCCTGCACGGCGGCCCTGTGTAGTGTGTGTTCCGGTGTGCTGAGAGATAGAGAGAGAGAGAGACAGTGTCATTTCATTTGAGTTAGATAGATTAGGCAGAACAGTCAGTCAGTTAGCTGCACTTACAGTGTATTGTGTATATATATGCATCCCAGGTGTTGCATATATATATATACTCTGTATTCAGTTTAGCTAGATCCGTTCCTGTTATCTTCTAGACTATTTACATTTAGTGCAGTGCGTCCTGCTCACAGTGTTCAGCTAGATCCGTTCCTGTTATCTTCTAGACTATTTACATTTAGTGCAGTGCGTCCTGCTCACAGTGTTCAGCTAGATCCGTTCCTGTTATCTTCTAGACTATTTACATTTAGTGCAGTGCGTCCTGCTCACAGTGTTCAGCTAGATCCGTTCCTGTTATCTTCTAGACTATTTACATTTAGTGCAGTGCGTCCTGCTCACAGTGTTCAGCTAGATCCGTTCCTGTTATCTTCTAGACTATTTACATTTAGTGCAGTGCGTCCTGCTCACAGTGTTCAGCTAGATCCGTTCCTGTTATCTTCCTACTGACAGGCAGGCTTGTCTGGTTACAGTATATAAAGCTACCTGAAGAAAATTACTGGTGTTCTATTTGATCCTATTAGTACCACGGTCAGGCAGCTAGACTATTTACATTTAGTACAGTGCGTCCTGCTCACAGTGTTCAGCTAGATCCGTTCCTGTTATCTTCCTACTGACAGGCAGGCTTGTCTGGTTACAGTATATAAAGCTACCTGAAGAAAATTACTGGTGTTCTATTTGATCCTATTAGTACCATGGTCAGGCAGCTAGACTATTTACATTTAGTACAGTGCGTCCTGCTCACAGTGTTCAGCTAGATCCGTTCCTGTTATCTTCCTACTGACAGGCAGGCTTGTCTGGTTACAGTATATAAAGCTACCTGAAGAAAATTACTGGTGTTCTATTTGATCCTATTAGTACCACGGTCAGGCAGCTAGACTATTTACATTTAGTACAGTGCGTCCTGCTCACAGTGTTCAGCTAGATCCGTTCCTGTTATCTTCCTACTGACAGGCAGGCTTGTCTGGTTACAGTATATAAAGCTACCTGAAGAAAATTACTGGTGTTCTATCCCAGCTTAGTGCAGCTACAGGCCATTAGTATGTCTGGAAGGCCAAGAAGGAGAGGCAGACAGTCACAAGCCAATAAGAGAGGGCAAGCAGGCTCTGTGTCTAGTGCTGGTCGTGGAGACGGTGCATCCTCATCAGCACGTGGCCATGGGACACGCTTGGCCTTTTTTTCGGCAGCTGGCCGTGTTGAGCCGCAACATGCGGAAGACTTGGTCGAGTGGATGACCAAGCCGTCCTCATCCTCCTCATCCTCTCTCACCCATGCCCAGGGTGCTTTGTCTGGGAAAGCAGCGGCCTCTTCCCTCAGCTCAATGTCATCAGTGACTCCTTCCCTAGCTCCACCATGTCCTCCTGAGGAGTCCCTCGAACTGTTTGACCACAGTGTTGGGTACATGCTCCAGGAGGATGCCCAGCGTTTGGAAGGCTCTGATGATGATACTGAGCTCGATGAAGGCAGTAACATGAGCACGGACAGAGGGGGTGCCCAAGAAGGACAGCAAACAGGCAGTCATGCTCCCCCTGCTGCAGCATACTGCCAGGTTTGCTCCAGTGATGAGGAGGGAGGGGATGATGAGGTCACTGACTCAACGTGGGTGCCTGATAGGAGAGAGGAGGAGGAGGAGGAGGCGGCACATCACCAACGAGGCAGGATGCCCTCCAGGGGCCAGCCTAAGGGCAGCACATTGACTGCATCACACCCCAAAGCTCCACATGTGCAGGGCGCTGCAGTCTCTGCGCGTTATTCAAAAAGTTCTTTGGTGTGGGCCTTTTTTGAGACGAGTGCATCAGATCGCACCGCTGCTATTTGCAACATATGTCTCAAGCGTATCTCACGTGGCCAAAACATCTCCCGCTTGTGTACCACATGCTTGACCAGACATATGTTGACCTGCCATGCAGTTCGTTGGCAAGCGTATCTAAAAGACCCACACCAAAGAACAAAGAGGATCTCTCCTTGCTCCTCATCAGCTGAGATTTCCAACCCCACTAGACCTCCAGTCCTCTCTGAGACCTGCAGTGAGAGGAATGAAGGTGTAGAATTAGGTGTGTCACAGCCAAGTACTTGTGGGCAATCTGCTTTTGGTACACCGATGTCAGATTGTACCAGGCAAATTTCCCTGCCCCAGTTGCTGGCTGGAAAGTCTGTGTGCATTTCCGCCGGTCATATAATGCCAGTGCTCGGCTGACGGACCTCCAAAAGGAGTTTAACCTGCCCAAGAACCGCCTAATCTGTGACATGCCCACCAGGTGGAACTCAACGTTGGCCATGCTGCAGCGGCTGCACACACAACAGAGGGCCATCAATGAGTACCTGTGCGACTATGGCACCAGGACAGGGTCAGGGGAGCTTGGTTTTTTTTCCCCACGCCAGTGGGCCATGATCAGGGATGCATGCACTGTCCTGTCACCATTCGAGGAGGCCACGAGGATGGTGAGCAGTGACAGTGCATGCATCAGTGACACTGTCCCCCTTGTCCACCTGTTGGAGCACACGCTGCGTGGAATAATGGACAGGGCACTTGAGGCAGAACAGAGGCAGGAAGAGGAGGACTTCCTTAGCTCTCAAGGCCCCCTTTATCCAGACAGTGTTCCTGCGTGCCCGCCGATCACACAGGAAGAGGACGAGGAGGAGGAGGAGGAGGAAGATTGTGTCAGTATGGAGGTGGAGCCTGGCACTCAGCATCAGCAGCAGTCTTTAAGGGATCAGTCCCAAGAAACACATGGACTTGTACGTGGCTGGGAGGAGGTGGCTGCGGACGTTGTCGTCCTTAGTGACCCAGAGGACTCCGGACCGAATGCCTCAGCAAACCTACGCTGCATGGCCTCCCTGATCCTGCAAAGCCTGCGTAAGGATCCTCGTATTCGTGGTATCAAGGAGAAGGACCAATACTGGCTGGCAACCCTCCTTGATCCACGTTACAAGGGTAAGGTTGCGGACCTGTTCTTGCCATCGCAGAGGGAGCAGAGGATGAAACATCTTCGGGAGGCCTTGCAGAATGGTCTGTGCAATGCGTTCCCAGAGACTGGGAGGTTACAAACTCCTGTTTCTGGACAACGTGTTGCTGAGGCTTTGGTCAGTCAAAGAAGGAGCGGTGGAGAAGGTGGCCGTCTGACCGATGCGTTCAGACAATTTTTTGGTCCGCAGCCCCAAGGTATGATCGGTTCCAGCAACCATCGCCAGCGTCTGTTTTACATGGTGCAGGAATACCTAGGGGCAGGATCAGACTTGGACACCTTTCCCACCGAAAATCCTCTGGGTTACTGGGTCTTGAGGATGGATCACTGGCCAGAGCTTGCACAGTATGCAATTGAGCTACTGGCCTGTCCTGCATCCAGCGTTCTTTCGGAACGCACATTCAGTGCTGCTGGAGGCGTGGCAACCGATCACAGGGTGCGTCTGTCCACCGACTCGGTCGATCGGCTGAGCTTCATAAAAATGAATCAGTCTTGGATCACCACCAGCTACCAAGCACCTGATGCTGATGTAACCGAATATTTTTTTTTGAAATCTCAGATCCCTTCAAAGACTGCCTATGCTGATGCTGAGTGACTATCCCTGAGTAATTATACTCTTCCTCCTCAATCATCACGCTGATAGCTTGTAAGAACATTTTTGGTTCTGGGCGCCACCACCAGTGCCTAAGGCACAATTTTTCAGCCCCTGTTTAACAGGGGCGTGTAATTACAATTTTTGATGTAATACTTTGCAGCAGGGCTCGTTCCTGCATTCCAACTAGAGTGTCTGTGAGGGGTTGCAGTGTTGTGGCACCAGCACCAGTGCCTAAGGCCCAATTTTTCTGCCCCTGTCTAACAGGGGCGTGTAATTACAATTTTTGATGCAATACTTTGCAGCAGGGCTCGTTCCTGCATTCCAACTAAAGTGTCTGTGAGGGGTTGCAGTGTTGTGGCACCAGCACCAGTGCCTAAGGCCCAATTTTTCTGCCCCTGTCTAACAGGGGCGTGTAATTACAATTTTTGATGCAATACTTTGCAGCAGGGCTCGTTCCTGCATTCCAACTAGAGTGTCTGTGAGGGGTTGCAGTGTTGTGGCACCAGCACCAGTGCCTAAGGCCCAATTTTTCTGCCCCTGTCTAACAGGGGCGTGTAATTACAATTTTTGATGCAATACTTTGCAGCAGGGCTCGTTCCTGCATTCCAACTAGAGTGTCTGTGAGGGGTTGCAGTGTTGTGGCACCAGCACCAGTGCCTAAGGCCCAATTTTTCTGCCCCTGTCTAACAGGGGCGTGTAATTACAATTTTTGATGCAATACTTTGCAGCAGGGCTCGTTCCTGCATTCCAACTAGAGTGTCTGTGAGGAGTTGCAGTGTTGTGGCACCAGCACCAGTGCCTAAGGCCCAATTTTTCTGCCCCTGTCTAACAGGGGCGTGTAATTACAATTTTTGATGCAATACTTTGCAGCAGGGCTCGTTCCTGCGTTCCAACTAGAGTGTCTGTGAGGGGTTGCAGTGTTGTGGCACCAGCACCAGTGCCTAAGGCCCAATTTTTCTGCCCCTGTCTAACAGGGGCGTGTAATTACAATTTTTGATGCAATACTTTGCAGCAGGGCTCGTTCCTGCGTTCCAACTAGAGTGTCTGTGAGGGGTTGCAGTGTTGTGGCACCAGCACCAGTGCCTAAGGCCTAATTTTTCAGCTCCTGTTCAACAGGGGCATGTAATTACAATTCTTGATCTAATATTTCACAGTAGTGCCCTGTGAGGGCTTACAGTGTTGTGGCCACAGCAACACCTAAGGCCCAAATTTCTGCTGAGTATATAGGGCAGGACCCTACTTTCAAACATCTAACTTACAAACGACTCCTACTTGCAAACGGAAGGAGACAACAGGAAGTGAGATGAAATCTACCCCTAGGAAGGGAAATTCTCTCCTGTAAGAGTTAATATGGGAAAAAAAATTCTCCTTTCCACTGATGCTTTCCAATCCTTGTTCCACAAAAAAACCCAAATTTTCAAAAAACATTTTTCATTGGGACAAAAAGTGAGGTGAAATCTTCTGAAGAGGAGGAAAGACAGCAAAACAAATGTCACAGGGGTGATAACCCTTCCCTATGTTTTCCAAAAAGCTTAAAAAAGATTTTTTGGCTGGAGCTAAACACGTTAAAAATGTACCCGTTCAAAATTACAAAGAGATTCTACTTAACAACAAACCTACAGTCCCTGTCTTGTTTGCACCGCCTGTATACTGCTGTTCAGAGTATATAGGGCCTGGTGGCCCCACACCTTTCCTTATTTTAATTTGGGTGCGGGGTTCCCCTTAATATCCATACAAGACCCAAAGGGCCTGGTAATGGACTGGGGGGTACCCATGGTGTTTGTCTCACTGATTTTCATCCATATTGCCATGACCCGACATGACATTAAACCCGCAAGCAGTTTTAAATGAGATTTTTTTCCTTTAAAAATGACATTTGGTGCAGGGACTGTTCTAAACACGGGAAACACGAGTCACTTTACAGGCATACTATAGACCAGTGTTTCTCAACTCCAGTCCTCAAGGCGCACCAACAGGTCATGTTTTCAGGATTTCCGCTATTTTGCACAGGTGATTTGATCAGTTTTTACTGCCTTAGTAATTACCACAGCCGTTTCATCTGAGGGAAATCCTGAAAACATGACCTGTTGGTGCGCCTTGAGGACTGGAGTTGAGAAACCCTGCTATAGACACCCCCCAGGTACGATATTTAAAGGAATATTTCACTTTTTTTTTTTTACTTTAAGCATCATTAAAATCACTGCTCCCGAAAAAACGGCCGTTTTTAAAAGTTTTTTTTGCATTGATACATGTCCCCTGGGGTAGGACCCGGGTCCCCAAACCCTTTTTAGGACAATACCATGCAAATTAGCCTTTAAAATGAGCACTTTTGATTTCGAACGTTCGAGTCCCATAGAGGTCAATGGGGTTCT
Source organism: Lithobates clamitans (assembly GCA_037952925.1). Lineage (NCBI taxonomy): Eukaryota > Metazoa > Chordata > Amphibia > Anura > Ranidae > Lithobates > Lithobates clamitans. Next base: position 1,862,688 of record JBBGZY010001322.1, on the reverse strand, counting down.
AACGTTCGTGCGAACTTTCGGTCCGTTCGCAGGTTCTGGTGCGAACCGAACCGGGGGGTGTTCGGCTCATCCCTACACACGATCGGAAAATCCGACAACACACATTTGTTGGCGGAAAATTTGAAGACATGCTAGCCAACATTTGTCGGCGGAAAGTCCGACAACAATTGTCCGATGGAGCATACACACGGTCGGATTTTCTGCCAACAGCCTGACATCCAACATTTCCCGTCGGAAAGTCTGATCATGTGTACAGGGCTATCGTGTCTACAAAATAGGGGATATATTTATGGCATTTTTATTTTTTATTTATTTTTTTACTAGTAATGGCGGCGATCTGCGATTTTTATCGGGACTGCGATATCGCGGCGGACAAATTGGACACTTTTGACACATTTTTGGGACCATTGACAATTATACAGCGATCAGTGCTATAAAAATGCACTGATTACTGTATAAATGTCACTGGCAGGGAAGGGGTTAACACTAGGGGGCGATCAAGGGGTTACCTGTGTTCCCTCAGCGTGTTCTAACTGTAGGGGGGATGGGACTGTCTAGGAGGAGAGAGAGATCAGTGTTCATACTTAGTATAAACACACAATCTGTCTCTACTCCCCTGAGAGAACCGGGATCTGTGTGTGTAAAGTTAGAAGAGTAGTTATCAATTGTATATATCACTTTAAGTCTCCTGTTAGGTTCCAGTCATTGACTATACAGTAGGCATGAGCCCGATGTTCGAGTCGAACATCAGGTTTTCGCCAGTTCGCCGAACAGTGAACAATATGTGGCGTTCGCGGCTAATTCGAAAGCCACAAAATGCCGTTAAAGTCTATGGGACACTAACATGAAAAACCAAAAGTGCTAATTTTAAAGGCTTATATGCAAGTTATTTTCATAAAAAGTGTTTGGGGACCCGGGTCCTGCCCCAGGGGACATGTATCAATGCAAAAAAAGTTTTAAAAACATCTGTTTTTATTGGGACCTGTGATCTTAATAATGCTTAAAGTCAAACAAAAAAAATGAAATATTCATTTAAATATCGTGCCTGGGGGTGTCTGTAGTATGCCTGGAAAGTGGCAGACTTTCCCATGTTTAGAACAATACCACAGCAAAATGACATTTCTAAAGGAAAAAAAGTCATTTAAAACTGATTGTGGCTGTAATGAATTGTCGAGTCTGGGCAATATAGATAAAACTCATTGAAAAAAATGGCATGGTTCCCCCCCGAGTCCATTACCAGGCCCTTTGGGTCTTGTATGGATATTAAGGGGAACCCCACATGCAAATTTAAAAAAAATTGTGTGGGGGTTCCCCCAAAATTCATACCAGGCCCTTCAGATCTGGTATGGATATTAAGGGGAACCCTGCGTGAGGTCATGCTGAGGTCCCCCCAAAATCCATACCAGACCCTTATCCGAGCATGCAACCTGGCAGGTTGCTGGAAAAGAGGGGAGATGAGAGAGCGCCCCCCTCCTGAACCGTACCAGGCCACATGCCCTCAACATGGGAAGGATGCTTTGGGGGTCGCCCCCAAAGCACCTTTTCCCCAAGTTTATGGGGACAAGGGCCTCATCCCCACAACCCTTGCCCGGTGGTTGTGGGGGTCTGCGGGCAGGGGCTTATCGGAATCTTGAAGCCCCCTTCAACAAGGGGACCCCCAGATCCCACCCCCCTATGTGAATGGGTATAAGGTACATTGTACCCCTACTCATTCACTAAAAAAAGTGTCAGAATGTAAAAAATTAGCTTTATTGAAAAAAAAAACTGTCCTGGGATGTCCATCCATCTTCGATCACAGCGTCTGGCGACCCGATAAAAAAAAGAAAAAAACTGAAAAAACTCTGCCTCCATGGGAGGCTCCCGCTGACTAAAGCCTTTTCGCAATGACAGCTGTTATATAGCTGAGGGCGGGGCCACCTGGTGACTTAAATGGGTGACCCTGCCCCCTTCTGATGTTACGTGACACATAACGTCAGAGGGGGCGGGGTCACCTGTTTACGTCACCGGGTGGCCCCACCTCAGCTATATAACTGCTGTTATTGCGAAGAGGCTTCAGTCAGCGAAGATGGATGGACATTGCAGGACAGGTTTTTTTTTAATAAAGGGCTTGTCTCAAATTGTCTCGTCTTTTGTAACATTTGGACACTTTTTTTGGTGAATGTGTAGGGGTACAATGTACCTGATACCCATTCACATAGGGGGTGGCTGGGATCTGGGGTTCCCCTTCTTAACCACTTCAGCCCCGGACCATTATGCTGCTTAAGGACCAGAGGACTTTTTCCAATTTGGCACTGTGTCGCTTTAACTGCTAATTGCGCGGTCATGCAATGCTGTACCCAAACAAAATTTGCGTCCTTTTCTTCCCACAAATAGAGCTTTTCTTTGATGGTATTTGATCACCTCTGCCGTTTTTATTTTTTGCGCTATAAATGGAAAAAGATCGAAAATTTTGAAAAAAAATGATATTTTCTACTTTTTGTTATAAAAAAAATCCAATAAACTAAATTTTAGTCATACATTTAGGCCAAATGTCTTTAGTAAAAAAAATGTCAATAAGCGTATATTTATTGGTTTGCGCAAAAGTTATTGCGTCTACAAACTAGGGTACATTTTCTGGAATTTACACAGCTTTTAGTTTATGACTGCCTATGTCATTTCTTGAGGTGCTAAAATAGCAGGGCGGTACAAAACCCCACCAAATGACCCCATTTTGGAATGTAGACACCCCAAGGAAATTGCTGAGAGGCATGTTGAGCCCATTGAATATTATTTTTTTTTGTCCCAAGTGATTGAATAATGACAAAAAAAAAAAAAAATACAAAAAGTTGTCACTAAATATATTGCTCACACAGGCCATGGGCATATGTGGAATTGCACCCCAAAATATATTCAGCTGCTTCTCCTGAGTACGGGGATACCACATGTGTGTGACTTTTTGGGAGCCTAGCCGCGTACGGGGCCCCGAAACCGATCACCGCCTTCAGGATTTCTAAGGGCGTACATTTTTGATTTTACTCCTCACTACCTATCACAGTTTTGAAGGCCATAAAATGCCCAGATGGCACAAAAAGCCCCCAAATGACCCCATTTTGGAAAGTAGACACCCCAAGCTATTTGCTTTGAGGCATGTTGAGTCCATGGAATATTTTATATTTTGATACAAGTTGCGGGAAAGTGACATTTTTTTTTTTTTGCACAAAGTTGTCACTAAATGATATATTGCTCACACAGGCCATGGGCATATGTGGAATTGCACCCCAAAATACGTTTAGCTGCTTCTCCTGAGTATAGGGATACCACATGTGTGGGACTTTTTGGGAGCCTAGCCGCGTACGGGGCCCCGAAAACCAATCACCGCCTTCAGGATTTCTAAGGGTGTAAATTTTTGATTTCACTCTTCACTGCCTATCACAGTTTCGGAGGCCATGGAATGCCCAGATGGCACAAACCCCCCCCAAATTACCCCATTTTGGAAAGTAGACACCCCAAGCTATTTGCTGAGAGGCATGGTGAGTATTTTGCAGCTCTCATTTGTTTTTGAAAATGAAGAAAGACAAGAAAAAAATTTTTTTTTTCTTTTTTCAATTTTCCAAACTTTGTGACAAAAAGTGGGGTCTGCAAAATACTCACTATACCTCTCAGCAAATAGCTTGGGGTGTCTACTTTCCAACATGGGGTCATTTGGGGGGGGGGGGTTGTGCCACCTGGGCATTCCATGGCCTTCGAAACTGTGATAGGCAGTGAAGAGTGAAATCAAAAATTTATGCACTTAGAAAGCCTGAAGGCGGTGCTTGGTTTTCTTGGTTTTTGGGGTCCCGTACGCGGCTAGGTTCCCAAAAAGTCTCACACATGTGGTATCCCCGTACTCAGGAGAAGCAACATAATGCATTTTGGGGTGTAATTTCACATATTCCCATGGCATGTTTGAGCAATATATCATTTAGTGACAACTTTGTGCAAAAAAAAAAAAAAAGAAAAAAAGTGTCTCTTTCCCGCAACTTGTGTCACAATATAAAATATTCCATGGACTCGACATGCCTCTCAGCAAATAGCTTGGGGTGTCTTCTTTCCAAAATGGGGTCATTTGGGGGGGTTTTGAACTGTCCTGGCATTTTATGCACAACATTTAGAAGCTTATGTCACACACCACCCACTCTTCTAACCACTTGAAGACAAAGCCCTTTCTGACACTTTTTGTTTACATGAAAAAATTATTTTTTTTTGCAAGAAAATTACTTTGAAACCCCAAACATTTAATACTTTTTTAAAGCAAATGCCCTACAGATTAAAATGGTGGGTGTTTCATTTTTTTTTCACACAGTATTTGCGCAGCGATTTTTCAAACGCATTTTTTGGGGAAAAAACACACTTTTTTAAATTTTAATGCACTAAAACACACTATATTGCCCAAATGTTTGATGAAATAAAAAAGATGATCTTAGGCCGAGTACATGGATACCAAACATGACATGCTTTAAAATTGCACACAAACGTGCAGTGGCAACAAAATAAATACATTTTTAAAAGCCTTTAAAAGCCTTTACAGGTTACCACTTTAGATTTACAGAGGAGTTCTACTGCTAAACTTACTGCCCTCGATCTGACCTTCGCGGTGATACCTCACATGCATGGTGCAATTGCTGTTTACATTTAATGCCAGACCAACGCTTGCGAGAGCAGGGGGGGACAGGGGTGCTTTTTTTCTTTTTTTTTTTCTTTATTATTTTTTTGCTTTTTTATCTTATTTTTAAACTGTTCCTTTCATTTTTTTTTTAATCATTTTTATTGTTATCTCAGGGAATGTAAATATCCCCTATGATAGCAATAGGTAGTGACAGGTACTCTTTTTTGAAAAAATTGGGGTCTATTAGACCCTAGATCTCTCCTCTGCCCTCAAAGCATCTGACCACACCAAGATTGGTGTGATAAAATGCTTCCCCAATTTCCCAATGGCGCTGTTTACATCCGGCGAAATCTAAGTCATAAAATGCTCGTAGCTTCCGGTTTCTTAGGCCATTGAGATGTTTGGAGCCACTCTGGTCTCTGATCAGCTCTATGGTCAGCTGGCTGAATCACCGACTGCATTCTCAGGTTCCCTGTTGAGACAGGAGAGCCAGAGAAAAAACACGGAAGACGGTGGGGGGGGCATTCCCTCCCACTGCTTGTAAAAGCAGTGTAGAGGCTAATTAGCCGCTAGGATTGCTTTTACATGAAAGCCGACCGCTGGCTGAAAAGAATGATACCAAGATGATACCTAAACCTGCAGGCATCATTCTGGTATAACCACTCAAAGTCGTGAATGGCGTACCTGAAGACAAAAAAATGGTTAACAATAAAGCACAGTAAACAGTAAAGTATAAGAAATTGCATACCTGAAAAGCAAACATGATGAAACATAATAACAATAAAACATTGCAGAATAGAATACAGTAAAAAAGAGCAGAACAATAGAGAGAGAATAGAGAGAGAGAGAACAATAAAACAACAACTTTTTTTTTTTTTTTATATTTTTGTTTGTGTTTTTTTTTTTTTACACTTTTTTTTGTAACTGTAACTTTTATAACGGTAACCGGTTCCAGGTTCGGGTCTCTCAAAATGCGATTGCATCTTGGGAGACCCTGTGAAAGTGTGTCCTAGTCTGCGCAATGCTGTACCCTATGCTAATACTCAACTAGTGAATGGAAGCGTTCAAAACATTCACCAATGCAAAGACCAGGATTGTCAGGACAGGAGGGACAATAATAGCGGGTGTCACGCCTATATCCGCGCTTGCTGCAGACACGACATCTTTTTCGGGGGGGTTCGTTGGGTAGGGGTACTCGGGAGGACATAAAGAAAATGCCTCTCATGCAGCCGACTGCATTTGGTTGGGGATGTGAATGGGGGAAGTACGGGCGCTGCAGAAGTGGTGGGTTCCCAATTAGGATTGGCGAATGCAGCAGGAAGGGCACTATGGGCACGACGGCCTGTGTTTGTCTTCTTGGTGGCAGCGGGACACTACTTGTGCTTGCCACCTCACCAGCTTGAACTGCACTTATGGGACTCGCCACATCACCAAGTGCTACTGCAGTGCTGGTTTGACTACAACCGGGGTGTACTAGGCCGCTGGTGCTTGCCAGTTCACCAAAACGCTACCAAAAAAACTGTTAGCGATCGCTGGGATCAGGCCTGACTCTGCGAATGCTGCAGTTATGCATTTAGTGTTTTGTAAGTGTCAGTGATTGATCGATACTGCACTTGGATGGGCTGGGCCGGGCGGAGGGGCAAAACGCAGGTGCTAGCAGGTATCTGGGCTGATCCCGCTAACACTGCGTTTTTGGGAACCCTAAACTGCTGGGGACGCTAGTATAGATCTGATCAGATCAGATATTGATCCGATCAGATACTATACCACAAAGGGAGGTGTACGGTGCGTGCGTGGGTGTTAGCGGTACTGGCGCTAACCTGACGCTGCCTGGGGCTGGTGCTTGCCAGTTCACCAAAATGCTACCAAAAAAACTGTTAGCGATCGCAGGGATCAGGCCTGACTCTGCGAACGCTGCAGTTATGTGTTTAGTGTTTTGTAAGTGACAGTGATCGATCGATACTGCACTTGGGTGGGCTGGGCTGGGACGGGAGGAGGGGCAAAACGCAGGTGCTAGCAGGTATCTGGGCTGATCCCGCTAACACTGCGTTTTTGGGAACCCTAAACTGCTGGGGACGCTAGTATAGATCTGATCGGATCAGATATTGATCCGTACAGATACTATACCACTAAGGGAGGCGTATGCTGCGTGCGTGGGTGTTAGCGGTACTGGCGCTAATCTGACGCTGCCTGGGGTGACGCATATCACCGCCGGGCGATCAGGGGGCTAAACTTTTATTAGGTAATAAACAGCGGGTGCCCTGACACTATAAAAAATAAACAAACTAACCAGCATCACCCATAACGGTTATACGGTGATCAGTGGTGAAAGGGTTAACTAGAGGGCAATCAAGGGGTTAAAACATTTATTAGATAGTATATGGGGGTCCCTGTCGCTATAAAATGCTGACGGCGAACATAAATATTTACGTCCCTAACTAGCGTCACCAGCAACACTAATACAGCGATCAGAAAAATGATCGCTTAGCGACACTGGCGACAGGGGTTGATCAAGGGGTTAAAACTTTATTAGGGGGGGTTAGGGGGGTACCCTAGACCTAAAGGGGGCTAACCCTAGCTGCCCTAACACAGTAACTGTCACAAACTGACACCATGCAGTAATCAGAAAAAAAAAACTGCTTGGTGTCAGTGTGACAGGGGGGGGAGGGGTGATTGGGGGGTCATTGGGGGGGCGATCGGGGGGATCGGGGGTGTTTTGTGTGCCTGGCATGTTCTACTGAGTGTGTGTGTGTTTGTGCACTCACATTGATGTCTTCTCTCCTCGGCGCCGGAACGGAAACTGCCGAGCCGAGGAGAGATGACATCACATCCTCTGCCTGTGTGTACTACACACAGGCAGGGGAGGATTCTCATTGGAAAAAAGAGAAAATAATTGCGCTTCAAAGTGTCTAAAGATGTGATAAAAAAGCAGCGATATCTTAAATGTGACACAAACACATAACATAAACAAGAAAGAATTGGATGACTCACGCTATACAAATTAGTGAATGTGTGGCCAAATTGCCACACCAAAAACATCTGTGCAGTAATATATCACAATTAGTGCAAACAAATGTAAATAAAGTCCAAGCGTAATAAATGTATTAGAAAATCATTGTGAATGGTTAAAAAAAAAAAAAAATAGCTCATAAGAAGAACCCCAAAAAGTGAAATAGCAATCCCGGGTCTTTCAACCGCATGTAACCTTGGATGTGTAGGACCACCACCAACAGTAAGAGCCTGGCCGCTTACCAGAACCCCATGAACCCCCGTTACAGAGGGTCTAAGAGGGCTTTTGAGATCCTGCTGGTCCGGAATTCCCAGGAACAGAGATGGAAATGGGACCTGGAAAGGGCGTCAGGTGCTGGGATGGAGATGGATGGGTCCACAGGAAGGGGGCTCAGCCCTCAGCATAGTATTGCCATCATAGGAGAAAAGAAAGGGAGGGCTCCCATAGTATAAAATTAGATGGCAATTTATTAAAGTAAAAAATGTGAACACTCACATGTAAGCAAGACAATCAGCATCATCAATGGAAGAACAAACTGTGGCACCGGCCGGATGACCACAGATAACTCGTCCTGTTAGATGTACAGCGACAATGAGGATTCTCATTGGCTGGGAGCGATCGCGAGGGGGGGCCACGATCTGATGGCCTCCCCCTCATCACTGAACGCTCCCAGACCAACAGCGACCGCCTCAGGCACCGGGGGGGGGGTCCGATCGGACCCCCCGCCTGCGGGAGGGCAATCACGTACCAGGTACGTGATTTGGCCTGCCCGTGCCATTCTGCTGACGTATATCAGCATGAGACGGTCGTCAAATGGTTAAAGGGGGCTTCCAGATTCCGATAAGCCCCTGACCACAGACCCCCACAACCACCGGCCAGGGTTGTGGGGATGAGGCCTTTGTCCCCATCAACATGGGGACAAGGTGCTTTGGGGGCGATCCCAAAGCATCATCCTCATGTTGAGGGTGACATGGAATTTTATAGATAGGCAAAGCCTATCCTCATATTGATTAGTGGTTCCAAATTAATTAAAACTACTGCAGTAGGGAACAGACACAAAAATACGCTCTGCATCTTTCCAAATAACTGTTCTGCTTTATTATGACGCAATTGAAGGTTTTTATACACATGATTACGTAGGTATCACATTAATATTACAATTGTACGTTTATGGTAACAAGGGGCGTAACATAGGCAGGCTAATTCTAATCAGGACTCGAAAGAATGCAAACATGTAATGAAAACATTATTAGTGCCGTGTGCACAGTGAGGGCAGTGTGCAATACATACAAAATACAATACAATTATATACAGAACTTATAAATTTCCTTTACAGTCTCCTCTCTTTTGATTAATATTTTGATCACTAACCATACCTGCTATCACCTTTAACCTGGAACCGCCACATGCTTAGGTGGAGGTAGTCCTGGCCAAAGAGGCAAAACTCCATTGTGGAGAATATAATAGCTGAGCAGCTTTTTTCATTACAAAATGACTTTTCATTGTGAGTAAAGGAGGGAGGAGGAGAGAATGAGGGGGATTAGAGAGAGAGAGAGAGAGAGAGAGAGAGAGAGAGAGAGGACGCGAATGAGCATGCATGGAAGTGACAGCAACACAATCCGGCCAAGGCAAGTGACCGAAGGCACAGAACCCGGAAGGAAGACAGGGTGAAGTTGGAACAAAAGTGTGCCCAATCTAGAGCTGGTATTATTGAGGATATTCAATATCATTTTAAAGAACTGTTTTTGTATGTAGGAAAGGAGTATGGATGGTATAAAAGTAGGAAGTATGTGCAGGTGAGGGAGGGGAATGTGGAGGGTATAACAGTGAGCACTATGTACAGGAGAGGAGTATTGAGGGTATAACAGTGGGCACTATGTACAGGAGAGGAGTGTGGAGGGTATGCCAGTGGGCAGTATGTACAGGAGAGGAGTGTGGAGGGTATGCCAGTGGGCACTATGTACAGGAGAGGAGTGTGGAGGGTATGCCAGTGGGCAGTATGTACAGGAGAGGAGTGTGGAAGGTATTATGAGGGTGGTATGTACAGGAGAGGAGTGTGGAGGGTATGACAATGGGCAGTATGTACAGGAGAGGAGTGTGGATGGTATGACAGTGGGCTGTATGTACAGGGGAGGAGTGTGGAGGGTATGACAATTAGCGGTATGTACAAGAGAGTTGTGTGGAGGGTATGACAGTGTGCAGTATGTACAGGAGAGGAATGTGGAGAGTATGACAGTGAGCAGTATGTACAGGAGAGGAGTGTGGAGTGTATGACAGTGAGCGGTATGTACAGGAGAGGAGTGTGGGGAGTATGACAGTGGGCGGTATGTACAGAAGAGGAGTGTGGGGAGTATGACAGTGGGCGGTATGTACAGGAGAGGAGTGTGGAGGATATGACAGTGGGCAGTATGTACAGGAGAGAATTGTGGAGGGTATGACAATAAGAAGTATGTACAATAGAGGAGTGCAGAGGGTATGACAGTGGGCACTATGTATAGGAGAGAAGTGTGGAGGGTATGACAGTGGGCACTATGTACAGGTGAAAAGGATGTAGGAATCTGGGAAGGAAAAATGTAAAGGTTTGTGGAAGGATGTTTAGGAACTGCGTAGTGGTTAAGCGGCCATACATGAATTGAAATTAGGCCAATTAAGCAGAGACCAGCCATAGTTGATCTATGTATGGGCTAACTGGTTGTACACAAGTCAATCTATTAATCGACTTGAGTACAACAAGCCTGTCAGGTTTTTCCCAAAACAATTAGTGCTGCCAGCTATAGTTAGCAACACTGATCATTGTATTGTGTGAGTAGTGAAGCCTCCCCACTGGCAGAACATAATAACACTGCGGGAGTGATTCCCCCATCCACAATCTGCAGGTGAGAAGGTGTGTGGGGACAGGCTGGGGAGAGAGGTCTGTCAGCAGGGGGGGTGTGAGGGATATCAATCAGCAGGTGGGGGGAGTAACTGGGAGTGATATCTTTTGGAGTAGGGTCTGTCATCTGCAGGTTGGGAAATGGTCACCTGTGATATAAGTTGAAGGGAAGTGGCTGGGGAGTGACCTGGTTGGTGGAGAGTGACCTGGTTGGTGGGGAGTGTGAAATGGATGATGTGTTTCAAGTTTCTTTCACGTTTGCAGTAATGCTTACTGCCCTCTGAAAAGTGATCTGTGGTGTATTGCTTTTCAACGAATGGTATAGCAGCAGCTGACAGGTGTTCATGAGGTGCTACTGCCGCCTCCTTGTTTTTTTTTACATTGCTGAATGGCAGTTTTACATTGTTGGACTATGCTGCTACTACAAGCAAGTTTGATAGGCGGTGCTGCCTGTCATACTCTGCAGGCTCCAAGCTGTCCATTGAGCTTAGTACCTCTGACAAGAAGTGAGGAGAGATACTGTGAGCTCATCCTCTCAGTCTGCTGCAAACAGAGTGTGCCAGCTTGTATTTAAACTGGCCGCTCCGTATGTAGCTTCTGACAGGCTGCGCAAGTTGCACCGTATCTCCAGGACCATATGTGATAGGAGCCCCACATTTTGACCAGTAGTGGGGTAGACCTTCAGCTACTTACCCATTAAAATTTGGGCTTTATGTGACCCCTGGTTTACCGAGCCACGACCCTCGAAGTCAATCCTTTTTTTCAGTTTTTTTTGTGATTTTTTTTTAAATGGGCCTATCTTAAGGTAAAGGGCCTGGAGCTGCAGCTCCAATAGCCCCTATGTTAATCCTGCCCTGGCTGTACACTCCTGTGGGCAGAATGGCCTTCTAGTTTAATTGTTGGCATGCTGACTTTATCAGCATATGTAAACACAGACAATTCTACGTTAAATGGAAGACGTACAAAGACAAATATGACTTCAACAACTACTTTCCAAATCACATTTTATATATATATATATATATATATATATATATATATATATATATATATATATATATCCCTTACAATTAAAATATTCAATTAATTGCAATTAAAGTAAAGGCTTCCCCGTGGCGTCAGAGGGGGGTGGGGCCACCCATTTACATCACCAGGTGGCTCTGCCCTCAGCTATATGAGAACTGTCACCCAGAAGAAGCGTCAGACGGCAGGAGCCTCCCATGGAGAAGGAACGGTTGCGGCTTTTTTTTGTCTCTTTTTCGGTCCGTCGATCGGCGTGAATTTACATCGCGGAACATTTTTATTTTTTTATTCTTTAATAAAGGACTTGTCCCAAGCTGTCTCTTGTCTTTTTTACCATTTTTGACACTTTTTTTGTGAAATGGTAGGGGTACAACGTACCCCGTTACCAATTCACATGGGGGGGACGGGAACTGGGGGACCCCTTGTTAAAGGGGGCTTCCAGATTCCGATAAGCCCCCTGCCCCCATACCCCCACAACCACCGGGCAAGGGTTGTGGGGATGAGGCCCTTGTCCCCATCAACATGGTACGGTTCGGGGGGGCGCTCTGTTGTTCCCCCTCTTTTCCTGTGGCCTTCCAGGTTGTGTGCTTGGATAAGGGTCTGGTATGGATATTGGGGGGGACCCATACGCCATTTTTTTTATTTTGGCGCAGGGTTCCCCTTAATATTCATACCAGACCCAAAAGTCCTGGTAATGGACTGGGGGGGACCTATGGCCTTTTTTTCAATGAGTTTTATCTATATTGCCGAGACCCGACAATTCATTAATAGCCGCGATCAGTTTTAAATGACTTTTTTCATTTGGAAATGTAATTTTGCTGTCAGACTGTTCTAAACACGGGAAACATGCGCCCCTTTACAGGCATACTATAGACACCCCCCAGTCACGATGTTTAAAGGAATATTTCATTTTTATTGTTTCACTTTAAGCATTATTAAAATCAATGCTCCCGAAAAAACGACCGTTCTTAAAACTTTTTTTGCATTGATACACATCCCTTGGGGCAGGACCCGGGTCCCAAAACACTTTTTATGACAATAACTTGCATATAAGCCTTTAAAATTAGCACTTTTGATTTGTCATGTTCGTGTCCCATAGACTTTAATGGTGCTTGTGTGTTCTGACAAATTTTTTGCCTGTTCGGTATGTTCTGATGTAAACCGAACGGGGGGGGGGTGTTCGGCTCATCCCTACTCTGATGTGAGGGGGTAGCTGTTGGGGACACTCTGATGTAAGGGGGTGCTGATGGGGACACTCTGATGTAAGGGGGTGCTGATGGGGACACTCTGGTGTGAAGGGGGTGCTAATGGGGACACTAATGTAAGGGTGTGCTGATGGGGACACTCTGATGTAAGGGGAACACTGTTGGGGACACTCTGATGTAAGGGTGGGCTGATGGGGACACTCTGATGTGAAGGGGGTTGCTGATGGGGACACTCTGATGTAAGGGGGTGCTGATGGGGACACTCTGATCTAAGGGGGTGCTGATGGGGACACAGTGATGTGAAGGGGGTGCTAATGGGGACACTCTGATGTGAAGGGGGGTGCCGATGGGGACACTCTGGTGTGAAGAGGGTTGCTGATGGGGACACTCTGATGTAAAGGGGTGCTGATGGGGACACTCTGATGTGAAGGGGGTGCTCATGGGGACACTGATGTAAGGGTGTGTTGATGGGGACACTCTGATGTAAAGGGGTGCTGATGGGGACACTCTGATGTAAGGGGGTGCTGTTAGGGACACTCTGATGTAAGAGGGACACTGTTGGGAACACTCTGTTGTAAGGGGAGTGCTGATGGGAACACTCTGTTGTAAGGTGGGTGCTGATGGGGACATTCTGGTGGGAAGGGGGTTGCTGATTGGGACACTCTGATGTAAGGGGGTGCTGATGGGGACACTCTGATGTAAGGGGGTGCTGATGGGGACACTCTGATGTGAAGGGGGATGCTGATGGGGACACTGATGTAAAGGTGAGCTGATGGGGACACTCTGATGTAAGGGGGACACTGTTGGGGACACTCTGATGTAAGGGGGGCACTGTTGGGGACACTCTGATGTAAGGGGGTTGCTCATGGAGACACTCAAAATTAAAGTGGGCTGGTCTTGATTAAGTCCAGGGGTAAATTTTTGTCCCAGTCCAGCCCTGGTTGCATGTAATCATTATACAGCATTATACTAATTATGATTAGTTCATTTTTAATGATTTGTTGGTATATGAAAAAAAAAAAAAAAAAAGATCGATCCATTCTTAGGATAAAATGTTGTGGCAATTTGTGTCACCTGGAAAGGCCCAATACTTAAAGAAACATTAAAGTGTGACATAATACTGTATAGTAAAAATCCTATAATGGGAACGCTACATTTCTTCATACAGTCCATGAAAGATTTTTTTCTGCATCAAAACTGTTTTCGGAGGCTCAACCCTCTCCCTTCATCAGGGCTAAAAACAAGACAATAAAGAAAGAGAAAATAATATAACAACTGAATATTTAAAAATAATATTAATTTTTAATATCATTTTTACATTTTTAAAAACATGTTTTACATTAAATAATTGTTACATTTAAATTAATTTCATTTGTTTTTTTTTATTTCTTTTTTTATAAATAATATTTGAAAGCTGTTGTTGAAGCTAAAAAAAACTCAATTAAGGGATATAAAAATGCAGTTTACAGTATACAATTTTGGTCTGTGGTGCAGGTAAAAGATGATGGTCAGTCTAAGGTTACTATTAACTTATTAATGCCATGGATTCTATTTTTCTCTAGTATTTATTTCTCCTAAGCTATATTTTCTTTATTTGTCCAATTAATATCTCTCTAATGATTATTGTAACTTGTTTACCAAAGGGACCACGAGCTGTAGAATACACAGGGGGCATTTCTGTTCCATAGAGACAAATTACATCAAATTATTTCACACACCTTGAAGGTATATTTACTCGCTCCCACCTGTTGTGTACATTTTCAGTTGAAACAATGAATATAATTTGCTGTCGGAGACGCACATTTTCTAACATTTGAATTTGGTTTCTTGAAAGAAATTCTAATCTAAAGGATTTTCACATTGTGGTTGGTAAGTGTTGGATATAGGACACTGTACACATCTCATCTCTTCCTGTATAAAGAAAAAAAAATTGACGAATAGGACAGTTTGATCTTTTTCCTCAATTTACTATATTAACCATTTTCTATTCACATTTTTTTATACCTAATTGGTGATCATCGCTGAAGTTCTATGTGTGCCTGTGTGAATGGATTATATTTTTAAACATATACACTATATTGTCAAAAGTATTGGGACACCTGCCTTTACACATACATGAACTTTAATGGCATCCCCGTCTTCGTCCGTAGGGTTCAATATTGAGTTGGCCCTCCCTTTGCAGCTTTAACAGCTTCAACTCTTCTGGGAAGGCCGTCTACAAGGTTTAGGAGGGTGTCTATGGGAATGTTTGACCATTCTTCCAGAAGAGCATTTGTGAGGTCAGGCACTGATGTTGGATGAGAAGGCCTGGCTTGCAGTCTCCACTCTAATTCATCCCAAAGGTGTTTTATCGGGTAGAGGTTAGTACTCTGTGCAGACCAATCAAGTTCCTCCACCCCAAACTCTCTCATCCATGTATTTATGGAGCTTGCTTTGTGCATTGGTCCAAATCATTTGGTGGAGGGGGGGGTTATGGTGT
Source organism: Lithobates clamitans (assembly GCA_037952925.1). NCBI lineage: Eukaryota > Metazoa > Chordata > Amphibia > Anura > Ranidae > Lithobates > Lithobates clamitans. Next base: position 1,847,475 of record JBBGZY010001322.1, on the reverse strand, counting down.
GGGGTTGTTTTTCAGGGGTTGGGCTTGGCCCCTTAGTTCCAGTGATTTCAATAATTTTTATCTTGATGTAGCCAGTAATGTTTACAGAAAGGGACAATGCATCAAAATTATTGACAATGGAATATGGACAAATGAACTAAACAAGAGGTAGGCTGGTATATATGTCACAATATTAATAGCCAATATATCTATTATTGATGCCAACTTAATAAGAGAAGTTATCATACTGGTAAACGGAAGATGGAGTAATGGTTCAATTATTAAGAAAAATAATATTCCCCTTAACAGAAGTTATGAAGAGAACTCTTATGGCTTCAACATACCAAGACATTTTGGACAACTTCATGCTTCCCACTTTGTGGGTACAGTTTGGGGTCGGCCCTTCCTGTTCCAACATGACTGCGCAAAAAAAGTCCACACGAATGTGCTTCACCAACAACTATAATCCTTTTATGTGTGCTTATTCTGAAATGTCCTTCACACCACGTTTAACCACCACCACTGGCCTCTCACCTCCCGTACTGACCTATGGGTATTAGGTCTAATGGGCTTGTTCCTTTAAGGGCAATATCTGGATGGAGCCTGATCCTTCTTTTATCTCCTCCTGGTCTGCTTTCACTTTTCACTGCCCATAAGTCATAATAGGAGGGGAGGGGCCAATGATGGTGGTTACACATGGTGTGAAGAACATTTAACCACTTCCCAACCCCCATATAGCAAAATGACGGCCGGTAAAGTGATTATTATCCTGACTGGACATCATAAAATGTCCAACAGGATAAGCCGCAGGGGGTGCGCAGCACAGCGATCGGTGGTGTGGTTTGTCAGTCTGACACACCGCATCTCCGATCTAGGTAAAGAGCCTATGACGTGGGCTCTTTACCATGTGATCAGCTGTGTCCAATCACAGATGATCACAGTATAAACAGGAAAAGCCGTATATTGGATTTTCCTCTACTTGCACTGACAGGTGCGAGTAGAAGAGAGCCACCAGTGCCACCTATGAGTGCCCATCAGTGCCGCCTATGAGTGTCCATCAGTGCCACCTATAAGTGCCTATCAGTGCTGCTTATCAGTGTCACCTATCAGTGCTGCATATAAGTGCCTCATCTTCAGTGCCATTTCATCAGTGCCAGTCAGTACTGCCTCATCAGTGCTCATCAGTGAAGGAGAAAAGTACTTATTTACAAAGTTTTGTAACAGAAACGAAGACAAACTTTTTTCTTTTTTCAAAATTTTCAGTCTTTTATTATTTGTAGCGCAAAAAATAAAACCCCCCGTGGTTTTCAAATACCACCAAAAAAAGCTCTATTTGTGGGAAAAAAATTATAAAAATTTAGTTTGGGTACAGTGTCGTATGACCACGCAATTGTCATTCAAAATGTGACAGCTCTGAAAGCTGAAAATTGGCCTGGGCAGGAAGGGGGAGAAAGTGCCCGGTATTGAAGTGGTTAGGAATAAGCATGCATAAAAGAAGTTTAGTCCTCGCATACTAGCACATTATGAAATACTTACCTTAGAATATAGCCCTCCAGTGGCATGCTGTCACCCCTGACAAGGCTCTTCGCCCACTCTTCCTTTTCGGGTCCGTGGGTTTGCGGCTGTATGAATGGGTGGAGCCGCAATGACGTCACTCCCATGCATGCATGTAGGAGCCCTCGGCTCTGGCATGGAGCTCTGATGGTCCAACGCGGTATGTCAGGCCTTCAGAGCACATGCGCTGATGACGTCACCTTCTGCATCCAGTGTGAATATCTCCTAAACAGTGCAAGTTGAGGAGATATTCAATGTAGCTACAGACAAGCCTTACTACAGGGTTACCTGTAGGTACAAGAGAAAAAAATGAATTTACTACTGCTTTATTATCATTGATTTGAAGTGTAGAAATACCTTGTATTATCTTCAACTTATGATAAAGAAAAATAAGGCCAGGTTCTCTTTAATTCTCCTCACTTTAGCTCACTTCACACTTCTGTAAATGCGGCCCTTATACTTATCATTGAAAAATACAATGGGATTGATTTACTAAAACTGGAGATTGCAACATCTGCTTTCAACTTTAGCTTGTTCAATTAAGCTTTGACAAAAAAAAACAGAAAATGGATTGGTTTCTATGCAGAGCTGCACCAGATTTTGCCCTCTCCAGTTTTAGTGAATCAACCCCATCGCATTTTGTACCCGGCCAACCATGTGGAGCAAGACATGTTTCTCCCCGAGTGCCAGGCTGTTTTGGGTGGCACAGCAAAAAACTATTCATGAAAACTCTAAAATCAATTATCTTGTGTTTCTTTTGAAGGCATGGAAGAATTGTCTCCCCAACAATTTCTGGAAGTACAGAACAAGTCGTCAATAAATAATGTCTTCGTTGTTGGGTTGAGGATCCACCAAAGCTACAGACTTGTCTTTTTCAGCCTGTTCACGGTCACCTATGCGGTGACTTTGACTTGCAACCTCTTGATCATCTTGTTGGTGTTTTTCTCTAAACTTTCCCATTCTCCTATGTATGTGCTCCTCTCCAACCTGTCACTAGCAGAGATTTTGGTCACCACCACCATTGTTCCCCCCATGCTCCATATCTTAATTAGAAGCGGTACTTATTTTTCTCTTACTGGTTGTCTCACACAGTTTTTCTTATTTGGTGTGTTTCTAGTTGTAGAAAGTTTCCTCCTCTCAGCAATGTCCTATGATAGATTTCTGGCGATCTGCAAACCTCTTCATTACACAATGATTATGGGTCCCTGGCTGTGTATTTGTCTGATCCTTATCTGCTGGGTTATTCCAACTCTAATTATGTCCATTGGTTTTATTTTTGTGGCAAGTTTAAAATTTTGCAGAGACAATATTATTGACCATTTCTATTGTGACATTATTCCAATAATGAAGTTGTCTTGTTCTGACATTTCCACGGTTGAAATGGTTATGTATTTCTTTTCATCTGCAGCCACTGTGTTCCCTATCCTTGTGATCATATCTACTTATGGGTTCATCATCAGAGCCATCACTAGGATCTCATCATCCAAGGGAAAGGAGAAAGCTTTCTCCACCTGTAGTTCCCACCTGGGAGTCGTGTCTACATACTATACCACTACGATTTTGGTCTATGTGGTTCCATCTGGTCATTCTGTGATAATGAACAAAGTCCTATCACTGCTCTACACGGTGGTCACTCCACTACTGAACCCCTTTATTTACACCCTGAGAAACAAAGAAATCAGTACATCTATAAGACACATCTTGTCATCCATAACCAGATCCTAGACACTAGTTAGTCCATTTAAAGGTAAATTGGACAGAGTAGCCAAACCTTATTTCGTTTAAGTATGGTGATGTCCACATATATTTTGATTTTAATACAAACAGGCTTATTCTATAATGCAAAACCCAAGGTGCACAGTGCATTAACCAATAGAAACCAAATAAAACCTCAAAAAAAGATTGTGTTATGTGTTTGGGGTCAGAATATCTGGGACTGTGTTTCATTCTGATGCCGGACCTTGAAAAGAACTCCGTGTCCAGGCCCTGATGGTGGGGAACCAAACTGTTTCCATTCCCTAATAGTAAGGTACCTGGTTTGACCTCATGATAGATCCATTATGACTCTCCTAATGCCGCGTACACACGACCGGACTTTCCGGCAAACTAGGTCCGACGGTCTTCCCGACAGACTTTAGGCAGAGGTCCGAAGGACTTTCAGAACGAACGGACTTGGCCACACATGAACGGACTAAGTCCGGTCGAAAATCCGTTCATTTTGTTTGTGATGACGTAAATGGGACAAAAAAAGGAAGCTCAATAGCCAGTAGCCAATAGCTTCCCTTGCGTCGTATTTGGTCCGTCGGACCAGCACACAGACGAACGGTTTTCCCGATTTTTAGTCCGTCGGACTTGAGTCTGTCGGACAGATTTGAAACATGTTCTATTTCTAGGTCCGTCTGATTTTTTCCCCAAAAAATGATCAGACTAGCCCACACATGATCGGATTGTCCGGCGGACTAATCCCGTCGCGCCTAGTTTGCCGGAAAGTCCGGCCGTGTGTACGCGGCAATACATTGAGGGTGCACCTCTTATAGGCTAGTAATAATTCTTAAGAACCAGACAGTCCATCAGTCTGACATTTCTGTGATCCTTGCCTGCATCTGATTGCTGGAGGAATTCCTAACCCCAACTCTGTCAGGGTATTTCTATATAAAATTATAAATCTGATGAACTATAAATTCTAAAATACTTGAACTAAATCTTAAATGAAATGCTTAAGACAAGATTTTTCTCTTGGGTTTTTCCCAAGAGACAGAAAATTTTGGCTTGACAATAACTCATTAACTAAACGTCCCAAGTGCATACAAAATACGTAATGGATAAATTAACTGACCATGAGAAACCTTGGGAGCTTCTTCTCCAATCTCCACTAACACCCTTATTTACCAAGTTGAAACCTTAAAATGGGGTTTTACAATTGTTACCTCTTTAAGACCAGGCTTTTTCTGGCACTTTTTGTTTATAAGTTTAAATCAGTATTTTTTGCTAGAAAATTACTTATAACCCCCAAATATTATACTCTTTTTTTTAGCAGAGACCCCAGGGAATAAAATGGCGATTGGTGCAATTTTTTATGTTACAAAGTATTTGTGCAGCGGTTTTGCAAACTCAATTTTTTGGGAAAAAAATTCACTTTAACCACTTACCGCCAGCGCTATAGCCAAAAGACGGCTACAGCATGGGCTTAAATTGCTGGGAGGGTGTTCATAGACATCCAAGTTCTTGTGCTTCCCGCACACCCCCTGGGGCGCATGGCAGGCACCCTCTGTGACAGCCGAGTCTGTGAGACTCAGCTGATCATAGATTGGGTAAAGGGCCGATCATAGCAAGCCCTTTACTATGTGATCAGCTGTCAGCCAAAGACAGCTGATCACAGAAATAAACAAATGCCGGTCATCGGTTTTTATTTTTTCTTTTACGCTGTTAGCGTGAAGGAAAAAGAAACCACGGCTGCTGTTAGAGGGACATTGGTCCCAATCATGCTGCAAATCAGTGCCCATCAGTGCCACATATCAGTGCCCACCAGTCCCACATATCAGTGCCCACCAGTGCCACATACCAGTGCCCATCAGTGCCCACCAGTGGCACATATCAGTGCCCACCAGTGTCACCTATCAGTGGCCATCTGTTCTGCCAATCAGTGCCTCATCATCAGTGCCACTTACTAGTGACTATCATTGCCCATCAGTGCCACCGATCAGTGCCCATCAGTGGGGCCTATCAGTGCCCATCACTGGGGCTTATCAGTGCCTATCAGTGCCATCCATCAGTGCAGACTCATCAGTGCCTCCTGATCAGTGCCCACCAGTGCCACCTCATCATTGCCCATCAGTGCAACCTATCAGTGCCCATCAGTCCTGCCTGATCAGTGCCCATCAGTGTCACCTCATCAGTGCAGCCTATCAGTGCCCCTCAGTGCAGCCTCATCAGCGCTCATCAGTAAAGAAGAAAAACTACCTGTGTGCAAAATGTTATAGCAAAGTATGAAAAATGTTTTTTTTTTCAAAATGTTCCTTCTTTATTTTGTTTAGCAAAAAATAAAAACCCCAGTGGTGATTAAATACCACCAATAGAAAGCTCTATTTGTGTGAAAAAAATTATAAAAATGTCATATGGGTACAGTGTTGCATGCCTGCGCAACTGTCAAAGTGTGTCAGCGCTGAAAGCTGAAAATTGGCCTGGGCAGGAAGGAGGTATAAGTGCCCAGTAGGCAAGTGATTAATGAATAAAAAAAAAACATAATATATACACCAATTTTTTTGTAAAATGTGAAAGATGATGTTACGCAGAGTAAATAGATACTTAACATGTCACACTTTAAAATTGTGCAAGTTTGTGGAATGGCGACAAACAACGGTACTTAAAAATCTCCATAGGCTACATTTTAAAAATGTTTACAGGTTACCTGGTTAGAGTTACAGAGGAGATCTAGCGCTCAAATTATTGCTCTCGCTCTAATGTTTTTGGCGATACCTCACAATGTTTACTTCCAGCTGGGACTGGAAGTGACATTGCTACAGTCCTCCAAGGCTATAGAGGCGATCAAAAATGATCTACTCTTTGATTGACTCTGAGACTAGCAGGCTGCATCATTGGACAGTTCCTCAGGCTCAATGGTTTGAACGGTAAGCCCAAGAAAAACCGGCGTGCGGCCGGAGGGGGACACTCCTACCCAACCTCTTCTGAAAGGGTTCCAGCGGCTGATAAGCCACTCAGAATGCTTTCATGAGAAAGCCAGCAGCCAGCTGAAGAAAAAGATACCGGGGTTTTGGCTGAGAGCTTCAACCATAACCTCTGTAAACCACTTCAAAGTCATACATATACGTATTGCGTTCTTGAAGTGGTTAAACAGAGCAGGAAAACACAATGTTGAGAAACTCTCACATTCCATATCAGAAAATACAATTAGCTGCGGGAAGACCCGACAAATGTTTGTCAGCCCACCGCCAAACAATGGCCTTTTCAGCATGACTAGGAAGGACTAATTTCTACAAAAAAATCCCAATGTTTATTCAAACTTTGAACCAAGTCAATTCAGGTGGGAGAACCAGTAATGCTGTGTACACACGGCCGGACTTTTCAGCCAAACTTGTCCGACGGAACAAATCCGTCAGACAATTCGACCGTGTGTGTGCTTCATCGGACCTGCAGCAGATCTGTCGAAAATGTGACGGACGTTAGATTTAGAACATGTTTCAAATCTTTCCGATGGACTTGGGTCAAAAAATCCAACGTGATTCAGTCCGTCGAAAGTCCGGTCGTGTGTACACAGCATAAGTCATTAATCAGATGAAACTGGGAGGGGTTCAGGACATAGACAGATTCATGAATTGTGTATGGAGATCATAGTTATATATCAAATTCCTTTTTCTTGATATGTTCAAAGGATACATTCACATCCGGGTATCAACTACACAATCAATCAGGTTCTAATAACATAAACTATAGGTGGAAATAATAGATTAAAAGTTGCAATTATATTTAAAGGGGATAATTTACCAATAGAATTTTTCCCATATCACAAATGTCATATCTTGAAGACACCCAAGAGATATTAAACTAGTTTAGGTAAGCAATGGATGCAATCTATGGTCAGAGGGGTGTTGCTTTAGGTAAGAGAATGCCAAACACATATTTGGTATACCATAAAATATTGCCTTGTTGGACCGATTTAGGAACCCCCCTCCCCGCCAGAGTTTCAAATTTTTGCAGCTTGACCTATCTTTAAGGTCTGCTTTCTTGGCTTTCTGCCACCTCCTTTCCTCCAAATTCTCAGCATGAGCATCCACTAAATTATTTACAGTAGTAGTGATTTTCCCCATAGAGTTTTCTATGTGGTTCACCCTTTCTCCAATAGATGTGGAGTTCAGTGGAGAATTTGTTATTGAGTGCAGCAAAATCAGCATGTAATGCGCTTTGTAGGGACAGAAGCATGTATTTTAACAGTGTGTCCATTACTGGTTAATTGGATGTGGGAAATGAGGCAATGGAGGAGCGGAGTAGAGTGTGTGCTGGTGTCAAAAAACCCCCATGGATCACCTCACTATCCTGTAGACTGTTATCCAGTCTCATGCCGCCTTTTGCGGGACTGGCACATAATGGGCTAGGTGAGGAGGGAGAGGATGGAGATTCAGCTTTCCTCTGAAGAATTTCGGCTCCAGGCTGATCATCAGCGAAGTCTGAGTAGTGTCACTTGTGTTAAGAGCAGGAGGCAGGGGCCAGAGAGGTGGTACCATCTTGTCGGCCTTCTTGTACTGGCTGGAGGAAGAAGACAGTCAGCTTCTGTGGGTGTTTCTCATCCTTTCTCTTCCAAGACATGGTCCTAGTGTTCTCCTCTCTGTCTGGCAGGTCTGGCAGCGATTTGGCCAGTTATTGAGTCCCCTGCGTCCTGCAAAAGCCCTGTTAGCAAAGGAGCTTGCTTCCTATGCAGCCATCCAGAGCATGTGCTGGCCACCCCCACAAAATCTATGGTTATTTATATGGGCGAAAGTATGTGAACCAAATAATGGAGTTCAAGTACTTTTAGTTTCAGTGCTTCCAGTTCAAGTCAAGTTCAAGTGAAGGGTTATGTTGACGCTACATCATACAAAGACATTGTAGACAATTGTGCTCTTCCAACCTTGTGGGAACAGTTGGGTGAAGACCCTTTTCTGTTCCACCATGATTGTGTCTCTGTATAGAAAGCCAGCTCCATAGTGACATGGTGTGGTAGATGCCTATACAGCACAGTCTGAAGATATCACATAGATCAAATCAAAACTAATGGATCTGAAAAACAGATCACTGAGAAACAACATGAAACTCTGCAGAATACCTGAAACAGTACAGTTATGAAATCTCACTTTGTGTGATATTTGTTTTTAGCTGTGATACCATCCCTTATCTCTGCAGATTTACTGTCGATAGGATGCATCGAGTTCCTAAACTGTCTTACCTACCCGCAGAGATCCACTATGTTCTCCTATGGGTCCATTTATTTCAGGTTACAGAGATATTGTAGCAGCTTTCCAGCATCTGGACGAACTTCCTGAGCAAGCTTCCAAATGTAAGCTTTTTCCATATCTGTCTCATTTCACGCTACGGCAACGTAAATACCTTATTTCTATTACAAAAGGTCTGAGAAATCACAACATTCCAAAAAATGGAAGTATACAATAAAGCTTGAGGTAACTTACTGTGACTCCACCTATTATGTTGTCTCACTGGAAGAAAAGCTTACTCTCTTGCAACAATGGGACATCATACTAGAAACACCTCCAGCCGATTGCCTACAACACTCAATGCTTAAATCTGCTCCGGATTGGCAAGTTGTCTGTACCCATCAAGCAACTTAGTGTTTTTTTTTTGGTCTGTCTCATTATACCTACTGTGCTATGTAACCTTCCAGGCAGAATTGGAGTCCTTTTCACCCCCCCTTTGACCCCAGTATGTATGGCAGTATATTCTGATTGAAACCTTCCTTGAGTGGTGAAGGCCTCACCTTTTCATTTTGTTTTTAACCTTCGTTGCTCTATTCTATTCCACATTGGAACTGTTTATCTATATGGACACTTTGATTCAACCATTTGTTACTCACCCGATGCCTGCTGCATTCTTTTCATTTTTTTTGTCCAGGCTCTTGGTGAGTTCTACTCTATCCAATTCCTCATCTGCATTCTATGGGACTTAAATTTCAATCTCTCAATGTTAAAGGACTTAACCACCCTGTTAAGAACTGTTCCAAATGGAATGAAGCTCAAGACATGATGCGGATGTAGTCAATATACAGGATAACCACTTTCAATGTAATGCTATGCTCATTGTACCCACAAAGCTTATCCACATGTTTTTGTAGCCTGCACCCCTGAGAAAAAAAAAAAAGTGTTTTCTTCTAGCTATCAAGTACACTGTTTCATTTGATCTGTAGGAATGTATTACTGACCCTGACAATATATATACGATTATCCCGGTCTGATATTTTAATTCTAAACCTTATACCTTGGTAACTGCTTATGAACCTAACTCCCATCAACTCTGCTTTGTCAGAAGATTGTTTTGGAAGATTCATGCTGAGCGTTCTGGTTATCTTATCATATGTGGTGACTTTAACATACTGGTGAACCCATCCCTGGACTCCACTTTGAAAGTTGGAGGTCTTTGTCCTGCTCTAGGGAAATTTCTTCATGCTGAAGATCTTTATGATGTGTTAGGTCTCAACATGGAGGGAGAGGGATTACACATTTTTCTCTTCTAGACACCATTCTTATTCAAGAATAGATTATTTCTTTCTAGACAAATGGTTGTTGCAGCAGGCCTCTTCCTCCTCCATCCATGGTATTATGTGATCTGACCAACCAGCTATTTCAATAGTTGCATAGTTACATAGTAGGTGAGGTGAGTGGCCACGTGTTTTTTTAAACTCCCTTCCGCAAAAAAGTTTTATCCCTATTGTGGGTTCATCAGTACGATATTTAAGAATTATCATATCCCTTCTCTAGCATCTCTTCTCCAGAGAGAATAAGTTCAGTGCTCGCAACCTTTCCTCATAACTAATATCCTCCAGACCCTTTATTAGCTTTGTTGCCCTTCTTTGTACTCGCTCCATTTCCAGTACATCCTTCCTGAGGACTGGTGCCCAGAACTGGACAGCATACTCCAGGTGCGGCCGGACCAGAGTCTTGTAGAGCAGGAGAATTATCGTTTTATCTCTGGAGTTGATCCTTTTTTAATGCATGCCAATATTCTGTTTGCTTTGTTATCAGCAGCTTGGCATTGCATGCCATTGCTGAGCCTATCATCTACTAGGACCCCCAGGTCCTTTTCCATCCTAGATTCCCCCAGAGGTTCTCCCCCCAGTGTATAGATTGCATTCATATTTTTGCCACCCAAATGCATTATTTTACATTTTTCTACATTGAATCTCATTTGCCATGTAGTTGCCCACCCCATTAATTTGTTCAGATCTTTTTGCAAGGTTTCCACATCCTGCGGAGAAGATATTGCCCTGCTTAGCTTAGTATCATCCACAAATACAGAGATTGAACTGTTTATCCCATCCTCCAGGTCATTTATGAACAAATTCAATAGGATTAGTCCCAGCACAGAACCCTGGGGGACCCCACTACCCACCCCTGACCATTCCGACTACTCCCCATTTATCACCACCCTCTGAACTCGCCCTTGTAGCCAGTTTTCAATCCATGTACTCACCCTATGGTCCATGCCAACGGACCTTACTTTGTACAGTAAACGTTTATGGGGAACTGTGTCAAATGCTTTTGCAAAATCCAGATACACAACTTCTACGGGCCTTCCTTTATCTAGATGGCAACTCACCTCCTCATAGAAGGTTAATAGATTGGTTTGGCAAGAACGATTCTTCATGAATTCATGCTGATTACTGCTAATGATACCATTCTCATTACTAAAATCTTATTAGTAGTAGAAAGAAGGATGCCTGCTCCCCAATATATGTTTTGTCTTTAAATAATGCAGTTGTTCAGCATTCTACCAAGAAACAGAGGCTTTCCCAACATCTCCGCTATTATTCCTTCCAAATACCTCCCCTGACCTGGGTATTTTTCCCTTATGGAATGCCCATAAAGCCTATTTGCATGGAATTATCATACAGATGTGTGCTAGACTCAAACGACAGCTCAACTGTAAGCTTACAGATGTACTGCAATCAATTCATACTCTTAAAGCTCAAAACAATAATTCCTCCACGGGATCTATCTTGGCCACTCTTGTCAAAGTACGTTATGAACTTCTGACATTGTTGTGTTCCCAACATGATAACTTCTTGAGACTTCTTAAAATGCATTACTATGCTAATAATAATAAAGCTGGTAAACTTTTAGAAAGCAGGCTCTAAATCTAGACCATCATTCATGTATCACCCATTTACAAAATAGAAACTGAGTAACCCTTCGTTAGCCAATGCCTTTGCTGAATATTACAGTGCCCAATACAAAGTACAAAGAGACATAAATAGCCATCAACCTACTGTGGAAGATATTCACAGAGTTATAGAGCAAGTGAATCTTCCAGCTTTATCTGCCATTCAACCCAAGACTTTAAAGTGCCTTGTTTATAGATCAAGAAATTATTCACATGAATATTATTCTGCCTAATGGCAAATCCCCTGGCCCACGTGAATTCACAAGCGAATAATATAAATGCTTCACAGATATCTTTTCCCTTTATATGGTACAACTTTTTACAGCAGCAGCCTCTACAATCTCATTCCCAGTGGACATGTTGTCAGCCTAAAATGTTACTCTTCCTAAACCTGCCAAAGATCCCGATACACATGCCAATTTACATCCAATTTCTCTATTGAATACTGATGTGAAGGTATATGCCAATCTGCTAGCCAAATGCCTTCTCAATGTCCTTCCTACCTTGGTCCAACCTGATCAAATGGGCTTCACTAAGGAAAGACAGGTGTTTGATGCAACTAAATTTTAACTAAATTTTTAAATTTTTAAATATAATCTGCCAAGAGGACAGGAGCTGGACACTTTCTCTGCTCTTATCTATAGACATGGGCGGTTGATCGAGTACATTTGTTATATATGAGACAAGTCCTATCAAAGTTTGGATTTTCAGGCATGAAGCCCTGTCTCCGCACAAAACTGGAGGAGCGGGCTGTTAGATATACCGCCAGGGGGGCTCCAGATGGAAACCTATCCAAGTTTTTATCCTTGGTCATATTGAAGTCTCCTGCCACTATCACAGGTATTTCTGGTTTATTCATGATAAATTTCAGTAAATCGTTCAAAATTTCTGTACCACATGACGGGGGATGTAAACATTAGCCATTAAACCTAAACCGTTCATGAAATTAGTGTCAGAAACCATGAAATCAGACCGAGACAGAAGTACAGTTAAATCACACTTGTTTAATAATAAAAGTAAAAAGAACAAACGTAGTCAAAACATAACCAAAGTTCAGTAACCGGAACGGATAGTCAGCCAAGCCAGAAGTCAGGGATCAATGTAGAGGAACAGCAAGCAGGATCTAGAGCCAGAAGGGATGTCAGCAAAGCTAGCCTTTAAGCAGGAATGCAGGCGATAGTTTCTTGTGATGTTGACCAAGGCGAAGGCAGAGCTCCTCTGGACTGGATGGCTTAAGTAGGCAGGACTGACGAGCAGGATATCATCAACAGCTGAGTAACTGTGGAGAGAGATGGTAGCTGGCAATTAGCTGACAGCTGAGCTGCCAGCTCAGAGAAGGAAGGGCCGAGCCCAGCCCTGAGAGTTAGTAACTAATTAAAATATTTCTCTTACTGACTACTTTCTGCATATGCGTATTTTACATTTTCTGAATGTAACCCCCAATATATATCCATCCCCACGCTTTTCGGTTCTATACTGATCCATTACCTCACACCAAGGGCATTTCATTGTTTAATTCTCTCTTCCAACATAAGGTGAGCTTTCACAAATATCAACATTGGGAGTTGGATTTACATTCTACTTTCTTAGACTTCCAATGGTTAAAGGGGTTGTAAAGATAAAAGTTTTTTCACCTTAATGCATTCTATGCATTAAGGTGAAAAAACATCCGACAATACCGGCCCCCCCAGCCCATTCCCCCTCCGTTTTACTTACCTGACCCCTCGAAAGTCCCGCACTCGCCCGCGACATCCTCTTCGCCACTCAGCCTGGCCGTTGATTGGTTACAGTGGATGGATTGAAAGCAGCGCAGCCATTGCCTCGCGCTGCTGTCAATCACATTCAATGACATGCCGCGGGGGGGCGGGGCCGAGTGATACAGTGAGGGGCTATGGCTGCCGGCTGCATCACGGTAGCGCGCCCGCAAGCACTCAACACCATGCGAGGGAGCTCGCATGAAGGTGTTGAGTCCTTGCGGGGAGGAGCCGAGGCAGCCGCCGAGGGACCTCAGAAGACCAGGTTCGGGGGCCACTCTGTGCAAAACGAGCTGCACAGTGGAGGTAAGTATAACATGTTTGTTATTTAAAAAAAAAATTATCTTTAGTGATCCTTTAAGAGCATTACTTTATTCTTACACTGCTACCCATTGTGTAAACCACCTCACTCTGAACAGACTATAAAGAAATTTTCCCCTACTCATTCCTCTCTCTGTTGGAGGGGTTGTAGTCAAGTGGGCAATATTTTCCACATTCTTTGGACTTGTAAAAGTCTGACTAGTTTCTGGCGTCAAACTTTTCAAATGTTATCTAAAATTACTGGAATACTGACTACTCCTGATCCAGCCCTGCATAATAGTAACTCGTTTGCTCTTGGCAGCTAAATCATTTTCTTGTCAGATTATGGAAGAAGGACCTTGCACCCAATATCTCAGAACTCATTGCCACAGTTAAGCTCCATTATGCATATGAAAAAAATTCCTACAATAAGAGCTGTCTCCCCTCCTAGATTTGAGCATGCATTGAAATTTTGGGTTGATTGGATATCTTCTTGATGTAGACTGATATATAATATATGGATGTTACCATGCCATTCTTCTAGCTTGTCTCTCATTTGGTTTAGTTTTTTATTGTTTTTTCTGTCTTTCTTTTTTTCGGGCTACTATTAATCAAGCGCCCTCTGGGACGCCGCTCTAAGTACATATTGTTGAGTGGCTTTCTTTCTTTTTCAAACTAAATAAAAATGTAATTGATTAATAACACAAATAATAACAATAATAATAATAATCATAAGTATTATCATTATTATTATTTAGATACTTTATTATTAGGTTTATTATTATTATTATTATTATTATTATTATTATTATTATTATTATTCTGCAGTATAATGGTGGCTGGTTGCATATATTCAGTACATGGCATTAAAGCAATGTAATTGATGACATTTTCTCTGTTTTCTTTTAGCTACAATTTCTTTGTTTGGTTAATTAACGTCTCTCTTATTATTATTATTAGAACATACCCATCTGGGGGATTGTGAGTTATGAGCTGTTTCCTGGGAATTCCTGGCCTGTGGAGGCGCATTACACCGTGTTTTTTCACAGATCCTGAAGGTATATCTACACACACAGACCCGGGATGTGCATTTGCACTTGTTCATTGTTTCCTACAGTAACTGAAGCACGTTTTATGCCACTTGAAGAACAGATTATTTTTTTAACAGGATATTGTCCCCTTTATATTTTTATTTTCTACTTCTTAATTTCACAAAAAGGTGTCATACTGTAGTTTTTTAATGTTTGATACATAATATACTGTATATGCATCTCTGAACAATTCCTCTAAAAAAAGACAAAAATGAACCGGGTTGTCTAAGGTTTGTATATAAACAGATATTTTGGCCCTGCTGTGGTCAGACTCAAATTTTCTTCTTCGGCTGCTAAATCCAGATTTCACATTGTTCACACCTAAGAAAAAACACACACCTCAAATTTTAAACCTCACTGTGCAACAAAAAAAAAAATCTATTTTCTGAAAGCTGAGAAAACCTGCAGGATTAGAGGAGACTATTCTTGTTTTTTTTTTTCTTGTTTTTTTGCTACAATACACTTATCAAAGATGAGGCAACCTTTTTTTGATAAACAAAATTGCATCAATTACATTGTTTTCACACACAACTTGCTAATAAGTAAAACATTCCTTCTACATTTAAAAATAATAGTTACTGCATCTAAATTCAAAGCTGAGAGATTAAATATTTAACATTTTAAAGAGGAGACTTGTGCTGAAATTTTTCTTAGTTAACAACATAGCAGGAAACACAAATACCCCATAACTTTATTATAACAGGTAGCAGGGTTACTTATACTGCACTGATCAGTGGTGCTTTATGTACCTTTTTATTATGGATTTATTTTTTTATGTTTATGTGTTAATGTTTTTATGTTTATATGTTTCATGCATAATGCTTTTTTCCTGTCACATTTGTTTTTTGCTTGTCTTTCTTCATTTTTTTTGTTTGTTTTTCATTTGTTTTTTGTTTCTTTTTACTACCACATATGGTGCATCACATTTTTATTTATTTATTTTTTTATATATTTTTTTAAATGTGCAAAGAATTGCTGATCCTCATATGCACCAATGGATACAATAACATGACTTTAGCAGCCGGCTACCGCAATGTTGTGCTTTTTTAAAGTGTTTCAGCCAAGTAACCAATTTTACACGTTTCCAAGTAGTTGTAGAACCTTGTTTACTAAATCAATGGTGTTGACCAGGACAATTGTTGCAAACTGTTTTTCTTGTGTTTTATAATTGTTAGAGCCAGAAGACTAATAAGGGTCATTAAAAAAATGCAATCCAATGTATAAGATTGTAGCTACTAGTAGTTGCTCACATTCAACTTGATTGTTCTATAAAAATAAAAATAAATATTTTTTTGTAGGTTCTCCGAGCCACTTTATGTAGTAACTTACGGGGTATAATTATCATTGGAAGTAGGTTTGCAAATATATTTAGGGTTTACACATAAAAAATATACTGCGAATAGTGGCAGTTTTCCTGTAGCCGATGTGTAAAGACATCTCATATGCCAACTGGGTCTTTGTTTTGATCAACCGTGAGCAGTTGGGCCTTGAAATAAGTTTGTTCTCAGGGTCATTTGCTATTTTTATTTTATTATAGGTACTTTAAAAAGCACCATCAATGTATATGCTTTACATATACGACTTTTTCTATGTACACAAAAAGCCGATTTCTCTCAAATATTGTTCACAAATCTGTCTAAATCTGTGTTAGTGAGCACTTCTCCTTTGCCAAGACAATCCATCCACCTCACAGGTGTGGCATATCCAGATGCTGATTAGACAGCATGATTATTGGACAGGTGTGCCTTAGGCTGGCCACAATAAAAGGCCACTCTAAAATGTGCAGTTTTAATGTATTGGGGGTCCGGGGGTCTGAAAACCAGTCAGTATCTGGTGTGACCACCATTTGCCTCACACAGTGCAGCACATCTCCTTTGCATAGGTTGGGGGACCTGCAGCACGTCCTGTGGCCACCAGGAAGGCATCCAGAACCAGCGTGGAATGCATAGAAATGACGTCAGGGCAACTTGGATACTTCCGGGATCACTGTTATAGTCCAAGGGGATGGGCAGACAAGTTACACGCTCGAAGCTCAGCTCTTGAGGCCTGTAGAAGGAGCTGAGCTCCAAGCGCAGACATACAAGGTGAAAAATTTGCTGTACATATGTGCACAGATGCTGGAGAGTTTGCTACCTTCACTACTGACCTGATGTTTGTGTCAGGGCTGGGCTCAGCCCTTCCTTCTCTGAGCTGGCCGCTCAACTGTTGGCTATTTGCCAGCTCCTATCTCCCAACAGTGACTCACCTGTTGATGATATCCTTCTTGTCAGTCCTGCCTACTTAAGCTGTCCAGTCCAGATGATCTCTGTCTTCACCTTGGTCACACCTCTAGAGATGCTCGCCTGTGTTCCTGTTAAAGACTTGGCTGACATTCCTTCTGGCTCCAGATCCTGCTTGCTGTTCTACTACGCTGTTCTCTGGCTCCCTGACGTTTTGGCTTGTCTGACTATCGTTCCAGTTGCTGAACTCTGGCTATGTTTTGACTATGTTTACCTTTTTTTATCATTATTAAACAAGTGAGATTTAGGCCTCATGTACACCGCTGCTGCTAAACGGACGTTTAGGAGCAGTTGGGAATTTTTTTCAACTGCTCCTGAACTCTCCTCTATGTTATTTTATCAGTACATGTACACAGGGTCGTTAATAGTCGTTTATAGGCAGTTGAGTTTAGAGGCCTTTTTTGGAAAGCAAAAAAATTAGTTCAGACACTGAGTTTTGAGTCATTTCAAGCACCAATCGCTTCTAAAAGTGGCTAAACACGGTAACTCGCATTTAGCTGCGTTTCGTTTACAGGCATTTTTCATGTTTGGCTATTTTGAAAAAAAAAAACAAAAAAACTTTTTTTTCAAACACAAACGCGGAAAAACGCAGTTAAATGCAGCATGTAAACATGGCAAAATGGACATTTTAAGCATGAGTTACTATCTGTCATGTTAAATCGTTCAGGAGAGGTTGTAAAAACATCCCGTGTACATTGAGCCTTAACTGTACTTCTGTCTCAGTCTGATTCATGGTTCCTGACAGTAGGTGAAGGCCCACGAATAGTTACATAGTAGGTGAGGTTGAAAAAAGACACAAGTCCATCAAGTCCAACCTATGTGTGTGATTATGTGTCAGTATTACATTGTATATCCCTGTATGCTGCGGTCATTCAGGTGATTATCTAATAGTTTCTTGAAGCTATCAATGCTCCCCGCTGAGACCACTGCCTGTGGAAGGGAATTCCACCTCCTTGCCGCTCATACAGTAAAGAACCCTCTACGTAGTTTAAGGTTAAACCTCTTTTCTTCTAATTGTAATGAGTGGCCACGAGTCTTATTAAACTCTCTTCTGCGAAAAAGTTTTATCCCTATTGTGGGGTCACCAGTACAGTATTTGTAAATTGAAATCATATCCCCTCTCAAGCGTCTCTTCTCCAGAGAGAATAAGTTCAGTGCTTGCAACCTCCTCATAGAAGGTTAATAGATTGGTTTGGCAAGAACGATTCTTCATGAATCCATGCTGATTACTGCTAATGATATCGTTCTTATTACTAAAATCTTGTATATAGTCCCTTATCATCCCCTCCAAGAGTTTACATACTATTGATGTTAGGCTAACTGGTCTGTAATTCCCGGTGATGTATTTTGGGCCCCTTTTAAATATTGGTGCTACATTGGCTTTTCTCCAATCAGCTGGTACCATTCCAGTCAGTAGACTGTCTGTAAAAATTAGGAACAATGGTCTGGCAATCACTTGACTGAGTTCCCTAAGTACCCTCGGATGCAAGTCATCTGGTCCCGGTGATTTAATAATGTTAAGTTTCTCAAGTCTAATTTTAATTCTGTCCTCTGTTAACCATGGAGGTGCTTCCTGTGTTGTGTCATGAGGATAAACACTGCAGTTTTGGTTACTGAAGCCCCCCGATTCACTCGTGAAGACTGAGGTGAAGAATAAATTCAATGCCTTCGCCATCTCCCCATCCTTTGTAACCAGATGTCCTTCCTCATTCTTTATGGGGCCAATATGGTCTGTCCTCCCTTTTTTACTGTTTACATACTTAAAGAATTTCTTGGGATTTTTTTTTGCTCTCCTCCGCTATGTGTCTTTCATGTTCTATCTTAGCCGTCCTAATTGCACCCTTACATTTCTTGTTGCATTCTTTATAAAGTCTGAATGCTGAGTCTGAATGCTGAGTTCTATATGAAGATACAGACTCCAGACTCAGAGAAAGACTCTCTTTTAAGGAGCGCTTGCGGAAGCCTCCTGTTCATTGTAAGTTTCTGCTGGTTATTGGTTATCCTTGGTTACAAAGGCACAACCCCTCTTTTGATTGGCTCCGTGCTGAGGTTCTCTCCTGGTCGCCACAATGCAGTAAGACATGCTATTAGAAGGTAGCCAAGGTTCTGTGCACCTCTTCACTTTCCTCACTGCCGGAGGAGTACTGCGATTTTAGCAACGTCTTTGACAAAGGTTAGGCCGGTAGTTTGCCTCTACACCGGTGGTATGATTGCCCAATTGACCTTCAACCTGGTGCCATACCCTCTCGTGGCCGGGTCTACCCTTTGTTGGTCTTGGAGGATAAAGCCACGGAGGAGTATGTTGCAGATGCACTTTTTCGAGGTTTCATCCACAAATCCTCATCTCCTGCTGATGCTGGTTTCTTCTTTGTGAAGAAAAAGAGCTGTGAACTGAGACCTTGTTTTGATTATAGGGGTTTCAATCATTTCACGATTAAGAATGCCTATCCGATTTTGTTGATTAAAGAGTTATTTGACCGCCTCAAGGGAGCAAGGGTTTTCACAAAGCTTGATTTGAGAGGGGCACATAATCTTGTGAGGATTAAGGAGGGCAATGAGTGAAAAATTGCCTTTAATACCAGAACAGGCCATTATGAGTACCTCGTAATGCCTTTTGGCCTTTGTAAGGCCCCAGCAGTTTTCCAGGAATTTATTAACAATGTCCTCCGAGATTTGTTGCAGTTATGTGTGGTGGTTTATTTCGACAATATCCTCATATTTTCCAAGTCCCTGGAGAGCCATCACACAGATGTCTGTTGTGTGTTTCAGAAACTAAGAGAGAACAATCTCTATTGTAAATTGGAGAAGTTTGAATTCCATCATGAACAGGTTAAATTCCTGAGTTATGTCATTTCCACTGCTGTTTTTTCGATGGACCCAGAGAAACTTTCAGTAGTCCTACAGTAGCTCCGACCCGTGGGTTTACATCCTCGGCAGCGTTTTTTTGGCTTTGCCAACTATTATCAGAAGTTTATTTGTAACTTCTCATCTCTGGTCAAGCCCCTGACTGATATGACCAGAAAGAACGGTAACCCACAGAGTGTGTCTCCGGAGTCCATTAAGCCCTTTGAGAGTCTCAGGGCTGCCTTTGTTTCTGTTCCTGTGTTGGCACATCCTGATCCTATGTTACCTTTTATCCTTGAGGTTGATGCTTTTGAGACTGGAGTTGGCGTCCTATTGTCGCAAAGTCCTACCTCTGAGAGTGCTATGCATCCTTGTGGCTACTTTTCCAAGAAACCATCACCTGCGGAGTGCAATTACGAGATTGGTGACAGAGAGCTATTAGTGATCATATTAGCCCTGAAAGAATGGGGACATCTCCTCGAAGGCACCTGTGCCAGTTCTCATTCTTACTGACCATAAGAATCTCACATTCTTGTCTAAGGCTAAAAGCCTCTCTCCTAGAAGGACATGATGGGCTCTTTTCTTGTCTAGATTCAATTACATTGTCTCATTCTTACCCGGTACTAAGAATGTAAGGGCTGACGCTTTGTCGCGACAATTTGCCTCCACTTCCAAGATGGAGTCGGTTCCGGTTCCTGTGATTCCTCCTGATCATATTCTGGCTATGGTTCGCACCAGTCTCACTTCTTCTTTGAGTGACAAAAATCTTGCTGCTCAAGTCCATGCTCCTCCTGAGAAACCTTGTGACCGCTGCTTTGTTCCAGAGAGTCTCCGTACTGCTGTGTTCCGAGCTTACCATTTTCCCAAGGCTGCTGGCCACCCTTGGAAGAATCAACTCTTTTGGGTCATTTCCCAACAATTCTGGTGGCCTAGTCTACGTGCTGATGTAACCGCCTTCGTAGATGCCTGTTCCGTGTGTGCTCAGAGTAAGTTTCCACAAAACCTTCCAGTGGGCCTCCTACAACCCATATCCAATGAAGAGAGGCCCTGGACCCACCTGCCTATGCATTTTATTGTGGAGTTACCCAACTCCCAGGGCAACACAGTTAGCCTTATGGTGGTTGACAGGTTCGCCAAAATGTCTCATTGTATTCCACTTAAGAAGTTGCCCACTTCTAAGGAGCTGGCTTCCATTTTTGCTCGGGAGATCTTTCGCTTGCATGGGCTACCCAAAGTGATTGTCTCGGACAGAGGTAGTCAGTTTGTGTCCTGATTCTAGCAAGCCTTTTGTGCACAGTTGGGAATTCAGCTTGCTTTCTCCTCTGCGTATCACCCACAGCCTAATGGGGCCGCAGAACGAGCCAATCATTCCTTGGGGCAATTCCTACTTTGCTATATTTCTGACCATCATAACAACTGCTCAGACCTATTACCGTGGGTGGAGTTCGCTCACAATAGTGCCTTGAATTGTACTTCCCGATTGTCCCTGTTTATGGCAAACTATGGTTTCCAACTTTCCATGTTGCCTGACTCATTTGTTCTGCAAAGTATTCCTGCATTAGAGGAGCATCTCCGTGGTCTTCATTCCACTTGGGCACAAGTCCAGGAGGCTTTGCGACATGCTAATGATAGGTACAGGCTCCATTCTGACTGCAGACACCTGCCTGCGCCTTCCTACCAGATTGGGAATAGGGTCTTGCTGTCATCTCGCAACCTCTGACTTTGTGTTCCCTCTCTGAGGTTCGTACCTCAGTTTATTGGGCCTTTCCGTATTCTTCGCAGGATTAACTCAGTGGCTTACACATTAGACCTTCCTTCTAATATGCGTATCTCAAATGTATTTCATGTCTTCTTATTAAAACCTTTGGTCTGCAACCGCTTTACCACCTTGGTGCCTCATCCTCACCCTGTACAGATAGAGAACCAGGAGGAGTATGAAGTACGGTCCATTGTTGACTCCTGCAGGTTCCGTGGGTGCACACAGTACCTGGTGCGTCTGAAAGGGTACGGTCCAGAGGAACGCTCTTGGGTCTCATCCTCGGACGTACATGCTGTAGGAGAAGAACAACAAGGGCGCCACTCTAAGTGCAATATTAAAAAAGAATTTTAATGAATCTTAAAAACAGGTACTCACAAGGGTACATGTAATCAGGCATGTAAGTGATATACAGGTAGTGCCAGGTGTCCCAGGTATATAATCCAGTCACATCCTATGGTGTCGTTCCGCTTGTGGAGACAGGCTGCGCTGGTGTATTGTCGGCAGATCCGGCCGCTGGAACGCACTGTATGTGATCTGGAGGAGCGAGAGCACTTCCGGGTCCATGCAGGGATAGCGAATAGGCGACGCGTTTGCGGAGCTACGCTCCTTCCTCAGGCCTTACGTGACCTGTGATTGGTCGAACCTGTTATAGTCTAAGAGGGGCTGGGATTGGAGGAAAAAACCATCTGTCACTCTCACGCATAGGCTATGTGCTGGAGGCTGTGTACTGGCATGTCAGCGTCTGCAACTGTGTCAAATCTTAAAACAAACCAGCGCTGTGTGCGTATAAATGGGAAAGAAAAAATAATGATGCATTCTGTGTTTTCCATTAAGATAATGTTGTCTATGAGGAAAAAGGGGGGGGGGGTTTGATGATAAAAAATCAGCATATATAGGTAGAATGTGTGGCTAGAACTACTATAATTAAATGAACTAGACTGACTGTAATGACAATGTTATGAAATAGGGAATATGCATACCTAGTGGAATAAAAAATGGGGAGATGAGACAGCGCAATGGACAATGATGAACAAGAAAACTAATTTGAAATAAAAATGAAAATAATAATAATAATAATAGTGAACTGATATAATGAAGTAATATAGATTTAGGTATTGTTATTGAAAAAATCTGAAAATAAATTTAGATTGAAAAAGAGAAAAGGACATGATGAGAGAGATGGATAGGAATAATAATAATAGTAATGATGATTATAACTGCATTGAAAATGGGTATAGAGTGATATGGTGTGGAAAAAATGAAGTAAAAAATAAAAAAAGGTAATATAGATGATGGCAATAAATCTAAAATAAAAAATATATGTTCCTGACATTATTGTGGAATTCTTACAATATTGGGGTGATAGTAATGAGTCCAATTGTTCTTACGTGACAAGTACATAATTGATAGGTCATAATTATAAAAAGAAATGAAATGTGCTTTGATACGGGACCACACTGGTATGTTTTCTTGTAAGATGAAGAAGAATATGTGCTAGTTGAGCTTAGAGTGATATTTGAACATAACATATTAGCGACCACTACTAGATCATAATGGGAAAAGCGGGGGGGGAGGAAGACATACATGATGATATTTCTGGGGTACCTGCTTCAGAACAAGAAATATGTTTATATGACAAACAGGTATGTTAGGAGTTGTAGCAGCCTGGTAGAACTTGGAGGACTAGGAGAGCGGTCAAATAAGACTGCTCGTCTCTATTTCCTTGTTTAGTCCTCCAGGAGCCAGGGTATCCAAAGTGTATATCCAGTACGTTTCCCTCTGGCAGAGACGTTTAAAACGCTCTGCCAGTGGGAACGTACCGGAAATAGACTCGATGATCCAAACTTTAAGGCCAGATGAGGAATGATTGTGTTTGCGGAGGAAATGGAGGGGAACACTGTGATGGTCATCTCCTGCCTCTACTAGGCGGCGGTGCTCACCAAACCTCTTTCTCAAAGTGCGTATGGTGCGGCCTACGTAGTGTAACCCACATGGACATGTCAAGCAGTAAATGACAAATTCTGTGGAACAGTTGTAGAAGTTGCTGATCTGATATGTCTGACCCTTGATGGTAAATTCCTTCTGACCATGATGGACATGACTGCATGTAAGGCATAGTTTTTTCGGCACTGATACATCCCAATGAGGGGAATAAGACAGGGAGATGTTTTGTTGGAACTTTGTTGGCATTTGTATTTACTGGGTGCTACCAGATTTTTGATTTTCCTACTCTTCCGGTACGTGAACTTGGGTTTGGAGGTGATTGTGGATTTTAAATGTGGATCCTGGAGAAGGATCGACCAGTGTTTGGTGAGTATACGTTTCATGGCTTTGTGTTTGGAGTGGAACTGAGTCACAAATCTAACCGGCTGTAATGAAGATTGAATGGTTTCACTGGTGGATATGGGAGGTTCTGACAGATAGAAATCGAATGCTTCGTTTATGAGTTTTGGTGGGAAAGCCTTATCTATGAACTTTTGTTTTAAGTGGGACCCTTCCGTGATATAATCGGATTGTCTGGTACAGTTTCTGCGTAACCTGCAGAATTGACTCTTGGGGATATTTGCAATCCATCTTGGATGGTGGCAACTCTGATGGTGCAAAAAAGAGTTGCCAGCTGTCGGCTTGTTGTAATTTATGGCCAATATTTTGCCTTCTTGATGAAAAAGTAGAAGATCTAGGAATGCGAGTTGAAGCTGATCATGTTCTGAGGTGAAAGTGAGGCCATACTCATTGTTATTGCAGTGTTTAATGAAATCAAAGAAAAGGGGCTCTGGGCCATCCCAAATGATGATAATGTCGTCTATATACCTCCCATAGAATACTATATGGGAGGTAAAGGGATTATTGAGCCAGATGTAATTGGCCTCCCAGTAACCCATAGTCAAATTCGCGTAACTGGGTGCGAAATTCGCACCCATGGCTGTGCCCTTTGTTTGAAGATAGAAATCGCCATCGAACTCAAAATAGTTATGGGTCAGGCAGAATTCTGTGGCCTCTAAAATGAACTCTGCCTGACCAGGGTTTAGCATGGGATCGGAAGAAAGAAAGCTGGCGATAGCTCTGAGATCTATGTAATGTGGAATTGAAGTATAAAGCGAACTAACATCCAAGGAAGCCCACAAATATGTGGATTCCCAAGTGTAGTGTTCCAACTGTTGCATAAGATGGAATCCGTCTCGAATATAAGAAGGGAGACTGGTTGCAAGTGGTTGTAGAAACTGATCTATGTATTGGGAGATGGAACTGGTGATACTGTCCATAGCCGCAACTATGGGTCGACCTGGTGGATTTTGAATACTCTTGTGTATTTTTGGAATATGATAAAAATATGGGGTGGAAAAGAATGGCCGATTGAAAAAAGCATACTCGTGTTTTGAGATTATGTTATTGTTTTTAGCTCTATCTGTGAGCAATTTGACTTCTATAATGAAGCTTGACAAAGGGTCGCAGCGCAGTTTACGGTATGTGCTGTCGTCTGACAGAAGACGGCGGGCTTCAGCTAGATACTCACTGCGATCTTGGACCACGATGCCCCCGCCTTTGTCTGCCATCTTGATGACTATGTTGTGATTACCAATGAGATTTTTGAGGGATAATTTTTCTTGGGAAGTGAGATTGGAGTGGTTGGAATGGCTATCGTGTGTCAATTGGCAAAGTTTTTTTATATCAGAAAACACCACCTGATAAAAGGTTTGCAGATAGGGTCCCTTTGAATGTGTGGGATTGAACACGGATTTGGGCCTAAATGTACTGTACTGTATAGGGGGAGAGGTGGAGAGATGCTGTGTGAGAAGGAGTAGATCTACATCCTCATCATCACTCTCCATGTTGTATAAATCCTTTAGGATACTCAATTCAGGTGAATCACTATTATCTGAAGGAACATTGAGTTCAACCAGATTGGGAGGTATGTGACTATCAGTAACTGGAGATGTTTTCATGCTGTAGTGACGTTTTAGAGTAAGGTTGCGGATAAACATATGAAGGTCTTTGAATAGCTGGAATGAGTTGGGCAGTGAGGTGGGGGCAAAATTGAGACCCCGTTGTAAAATTGAGGCCTCAGCTGGGGACAGATTGTGGGAAGATAGATTGTATATTTTTATTGTTTGAGGGACTTCGCCCTGTGGTTTGTGCCGTTGTTTTCCCCCTCGTTTGCCTCTTCTTCTAATTTTCTTTTCCCAGTGAATGGGCGGCTGGGCAGCGAGGGGGGAATTGCTAAAAAATCTTATACTTCAATTCCACATTACATAGGTCTCAGAGCTATCGCCAGCTTTCTTTCTTCCGATCCCATGCTAAACCCCGGTCAGGCAGAGTTCATTTTAGAGGCCACAGAATTCTGCCTGACCCATAACTATTTTGAGTTCGATGGCGATTTCTATCTTCAAACAAAGGGCACAGCCATGGGTGCGAATTTCGCACCCAGTTACGCGAATTTGACTATGGGTTACTGGGAGGCCAATTACATCTGGCTCAATAATCCCTTTACCTCCCATATAGTATTCTATGGGAGGTATATAGATGACATTATCATCATTTGGGATGGCCCAGAGCCCCTTTTCTTTGATTTCATTAAACACTGCAATAACAATGAGTATGGCCTCACTTTCACCTCAGAACATGATCAGCTTCAACTCGCATTCCTAGATCTTCTACTTTTTCATCAAGAAGGCAAAATATTGGCCAAAAATTACAACAAGCCGACAGCTGGCAACTCTTTTTTGCACCATCAGAGTTGCCACCATCCAAGATGGATTGCAAATATCCCCAAGAGTCAGTTCTGCAGGTTACGCAGAAACTGTACCAGACAATCCGATTATATCACGGAAGGGTCCCACTTAAAACAAAAGTTCATAGATAAGGCTTTCCCACCAAAACTCATAAACGAAGCATTCGATTTCTATCTGTCAGAACCTCCCATATCCACCAGTGAAACCATTCAATCTTCATTACAGCTGGTTAGATTTGTGACTCAGTTCCACTCCAAACACAAAGCCATGGAACGTATACTCACCAAACACTGGTCGATCCTTCTCCAGGATCCACATTTAAAATCCACAATCACCTCCAAACCCAAGTTCACGTACCGGAAGAGTAGGAACATCAAAAATCTGGTAGCACCCAGTAAATACAAATGCCAACAAAGTTCCAACAAAACATCTCCCTGTCTTATTCCCCTCATTAGGATGTATCAGTGCCGAAAAAAACTATGCCTTACATGCAGTCATGTCCATCATGGTCAGAAGGAATTTACCATCAAGGGTCAGACATATCAGATCAGCAACTTCTACAACTGTTCCACAGAATTTGTCATTTACTGCTTGACATGTCCATGTGGGTTACACTACGTAGGCCGCACCATACGCACTTTGAGAAAGAGGTTTGGTGAGCACCACCGCCTAGTAGAGGCAGGAGATGACCATCACAGTGTTCCCCTCCATTTCCTCCGCAAACACAATCATTCCTCATCTGGCCTTAAAGTTTGGAACATCGAGTCTATTTCCGGTACGTTCCCACTGGCAGAGCGTTTTAAACGTCTCTGCCAGAGGGAAATGTACTGGATATACACTTTGGATACCCTGGCTCCTGGAGGACTAAACAAGGAAATAGAGACGAGCAGTCTTATTTGACCGCTCTCCTAGTCCTCCAAGTTCTACCAGGCTGCTACAACTCCTAACATACCTGTTTGTCATATAAACATATTTCTTGTTCTGAAGCAGGTACCCCAGAAATATCATCATGTATGTCTTCCTCCCCTCCCCCCCCCCCCTGCTTTTCCCATTATGATCTAGTAGTGGTCGCTAATATGTTATGTTCAAATATCACTCTAAGCTCAACTAGCACATATTCTTCTTCATCTTACAAGAAAACATACCAGTGTGGTCCCGTATCAAAGCACATTTCATTTCTTTTTATAATTATGACCTATCAATTATGTACTTGTCACGTAAGAACAATTGGACTCATTACTATCACCCCAATATTGTAAGAATTCCACAATAATGTCAGGAACATATATTTTTTATTTTAGATTTATTGCCATCATCTATATTACCTTTTTTTATTTTTTACTTCATTTTTTCCACACCATATCACTCTATACCCATTTTCAATGCAGTTATAATCATCATTACTATTATTATTATTCCTATCCATCTCTCTCATCATGTCCTTTTCTCTTTTTCAATCTAAATTTATTTTCAGATTTTTTCAATAACAATACCTAAATCTATATTACTTCATTATATCAGTTCACTATTATTATTATTATTATTATTATTAATTTCATTTTTATTTCAAATTTGTTTTCTTGTTCATCATTGTCCATTGCGCTGTCTCATCTCCCCATTTTTTATTCCACTAGGTATGCATATTCCCTATTTCATAACATTGTCATTACAGTCAGTCTAGTTCATTTAATTATAGTAGTTCTAGCCACACATTCTACCTATATATGCTGATTTTTTATCATCAAACCCCCCCCCCCTTTTTCCTCATAGACAACATTATCTTAATGGAAAACACAGAATGCATCATTATTTTTTCTTTCCCATTTATACGCACACAGCGCTGGTTTGTTTTAAGATTTGACACAGTTGCAGACGCTGACATGCCAGTACACAGCCTCCAGCACATAGCCTATGCGTGAGAGTGACAGATGGTTTTTTCCTCCAATCCCAGCCCCTCTTAGACTATAACAGGTTCGACCAATCACAGGTCACGTTAGGCCTGAGGAAGGAGCGTAGCTCCGCAAACGCGTCGCCTATTCGCTATCCCTGCATGGACCCGGAAGTGCTCTCGCTCCCCCAGATCACATACAGTGCGTTCCAGCGGCCGGATCTGCCGACAATACACCAGCGCAGCCTGTCTCCACAAGCGGAACGACACCATAGGATGTGACCGGATTATACCCCTGGGACACCTGGCACTACCTGTATATCACTTACATGCCTGATTACATGTACCCTTGTGAGTACCTGTTTTTAAGATTCATTAAAATTCTTTTTTAATATTGCACTTAGAGTGGCGCCCTTGTTGTTCTTCTCCTACAGTATCCAGAGGATTGCTTCTTCTTTATCAACAGGGCTGCCTTCTACAACTGCTTCCATTGGACTATAATCCAGTTCCTTTTTGGACTTTAACAGCTTAGAGTCTGTTGTTTTTGATCACCCAGTTATTATTATAGTTCTAGTTTGTCAATTTATGTTATTAGTTGTATATCAACCAACCGCCCCATTCATTCTTCACCATTAATAACTAGATTTTTGGGGGCCATAACTTTTTTCTGATTATACTGAATATAGCGCTCACATCTACATGTCGGACGTACATGCCCCTGTCCTCCTCCCTGATTTCCATAGACATTTTCCCCTCAAGTTTGCTGGTCCTCCGAGGGGGAGGGGTCATTGAGGAGGGGGTACTGTCAGGGCTGGGCTCAGCCCTTCCTTCTCTGAGCTGGCCACTCAGCTGTCGGCTAATTACCAGCTACTATCTCTCCACAGTGATTCCCCTGTTGATGATATCCTGCTTGTCAGCCCTGCCTACTTAAGCTGTCCAGTCCAGATGATCTCTGCCTTCACCTTGATTACATCCCTAGAGATGCTCTGCTGTGTTCCTGTTAAACACTTGCTTGGCTGACATTCCTTCTGGCTCCAGATCCTGCTTACTGTTCTACTACGCTGTTCTCTGGCTCCCTGACGTTTTGGCTTGTCTGACTATCCGTTCCGGTTCCTGAAATCTGGCTATGTTTTAAATATGTTTATTCTGTTTACATTTTTGTATTATTATTAAACAAGTGTGATTTAACTGTACTTCTGTCTCAGTCTGATTCATGGTTCCTGACAGTTTGACCGTGGGCCTTGCTATGTGGCAGCCCGAGTGTGAGTGTTGTGAGGGCGGAGGTTATTATGCATTTTTTGTCTGGGAACCCTAGCCTATCACTTATGAAGCTTACCTAGCTACTCCTCCCTATATTTTTCCTAATTGGTTACCATTGTGCTTCCCTACTACTTTTTTGCTCACGTATGTGGATTTCTCCACTATTGAACTCCTACTGGTACACAGTGTAATCTACGTTTTTGTTTTAAAATACCCGGATAACTCTCGGCAAAGAAAGCTCCGGGCTGGTGTATAAGGCTATGAGTAAGCACCCGTTATGAGTGCGAAACATGTCATCTGATCTCTGTACATCCCTGCTGTAGTGTCCTGTATACTTTTGTGATCCAGCTTTTTACCAATAAAGGCACCTATCATTCTGTCTGGTGTGCGGCATCCAGATCTTTTCATCCACTTCTGCATAACTCTCAGCAGTTGATGACTAATGACTACAATATATACTTTTAGATGGCTATGTGTGAAGTGAAGGTAAACCATGTGAAGTACAGTAGGTGACCGCGATATTGTGTCAATCTCACCGCATTTCTCGGCGAGATTTGACACCTGCGAGCCCCATCGCAGGAGCCAGCGCCGAGATGGCTCACTCATCGGGAAAGGAAAACTTTGTTTTCCTTCCGCGATGAGTGACAGGCAGTGCTGACAGCTGTCTGGTATGAATCCTGAGGCGGGAACACCGCGCCAAATTTTAAATGAAAAAACCGGCGTGGGTTCCCCCCCAGGGGCATACCAGGCCCTTAGGTCTGGCATGGATTGTAAGGGGAACCCCCCCTATGCCGAAAAATCGGCGTGGGGGTCCTCCCCAAATCCATACCAGACCCTTATCCGAGCACGCAGCCCGGCCGGCCAGGAAAGGGGGTGGGGACGAGCGAGCGCCCCCCCTCCTGAGCCGTACCAGGCCGCATGCCCTCAACATGGGGGGTGGGTGCCTTGGGGGAGGGGGGCGCCCTGCGGGGCCCCCCACCCCAAAGCACCTTGCCCCCATGTTGATGAGGACAAGGGCCTCTTCCCGACAACCCTGGCCGTTGGTTGTCGGGGTCTGCGGGCGGGGAGCTTATCGGAATCCGGGAACCCCCTTTAATAAGGGGGCCCCCAGATCCCGGCCCCCCACCCTGTGTGAATGAGTTTGGGGTACATGGTACCCCTACCCATTCACCTAGGGAAAAGTGTCAATATAAAAAAAACACAGTACACAGGCTTTAAGAGTAATTTATTAGTCAGCTCCGGGGTCTTCTTCCAACTTCGGGGGGTCTCCTTCCGACTTCTCCCGGTGTTCGGCCTCTTCTCCCGGTGTTCGGCCTCTTCTCCCGGGCCCCGCCGCTATCTTCTTCCAGCTCTATTGCCAGCGAGGGGCCCGGTCTGCTGCCGCTGTCTTGTCGCCGCTGTCGTCTCGCCGCTTCTTCTCTTCTTCTCTTCTTCCCCGATGTTGACACGACGCTCTCTCCGGCTCGAATGCTATGTGCGAGCTGCGGAGTCATTTATATAGGCGGTGACCCCGCCCCCTTACAACGTCATGGTCCCAGCATGCGCAGGGACTCTGGCGTCATAAGGGGGCGTGGCCCCAGAGTCCCTGCGCATGCTGGGACCATGACGTCGTAAGGGGGAGGGGTCACCGCCTATATAAATGGCTCCACAGCTCGCACACAGCATTCGAGCCGGAGAGAGCGTTGTGTCAACATCGGGGAAGAAGAGAAGAAGCGGCGAGACGACAGCGGCGGCGAGACAGCGGCGACAAGACAGCGGCAGCAGACCGGGCCCCTCGCTGGCAATAGAGCTGGAAGAAGATAGCGGCGGGGCCCGGGAGAAGAGGCATAACACCGGGAGAAGAGGCCGAACACCGGGAGAAGTCGGAAGGAGACCCCCTGAAGTTGGAAGAAGATCCCAGAGCTGACTAATAAATTACTCTTAAAACCTGTGTACTGTGTTTTTTTTATATTGACACTTTTCCCTAGGTGAATGGGTAGGGGTACTATGTACCCCAAACTCATTCACACAGGGTGGGGGGCCAGGATCTGGGGGCCCCTTTATTAAAGGGGGCTCCCGGATTCCGATAAGCCCCCCGCCCGCAGACCACGACAACCAACGGCCAGCGTTGTCGGGAAGAGGCCCTTGTCTCCTTGTCTTCATCAACATGGGGACAAGGTGCTTTGGGGTGGGGGGGCCCCCGCAGGACGCCCCCCCTCCCCAAGGCACCCACCCCCCATGTTGAGGGCATGCAGCCTGGTATGGCTCAGGAGGGGGGGTGCTCGCTCGTCCCCACCCCCTTTCCTGGCCGGCCGGGCTGCGTGCTCGGATAAGGGTCTGGTATCGATTTTGCTAGGACACCCACGCCAATTTTCCAACGTAGGGGGTTCCCCTTACAATCCATGCCAGACCTAAGGGCCTGGTATGCCACTGGGGGGGAACCCACGACGTTTTTTTCATTTAAAATTTGGCGCGGTGTTCCTGCCTCAGGATTCATACCAGACAGCTGTCAGCACTGCCTGTCACTCATCGCGGAAGGAAAACAAAGTTTTCCTCTCCCGATGAGTGAGCCAGCGCGACATGCACAGTACCCTGTCGCCGAGAACCAGCGCAATGGTATCGCGCTGGAAACACAATCTCACGGTCAGGTACTGTAGAACCCTGGCATGTGGGGATGGGTGGATGGCTGTGCCATTGCTCTTGACAGAGAAGTCAGGGGAAGAAGCACGTGGGGGAGGAAATATTATGAGCTTGGTTTTGGACAAGTTGAGTTTGAAGAAGTGGTGTGACATCCAGACAGATATGTCTGTTAGTGATGCGTGAGGAGACTGACGGAGTGAGTTGAGGGGTGGAGAGATAGATTTGGGTGTCGTCAGCGTAGAAATGATATTGAAAGCCGTGTGAGGCTATCCGCTGACCCAGGGAAGAGGTGTAGATTGAAAATAAGAGAGGTCCAAGAACAAAAACTTTGGGGGACCCCGACAGAGAAGAAGTAGAGGAGAGGAGAAAGTAGAATTGTAAGTGACACTTAAGATGCATTGGGGTAGGTAGAATGAGAACCACTGAAGAGCGCAGTCATGGAGACTGAGGGAATAAAGTTTTTTGAGGAGGAGTGGTCAACCGTATCAAAGGGAGTCGAAAGGTCCAGAAGTAGGAGTACAGAATAGTGTCCATTGATTTTTGTGTTTAGTAAGTAATTTGGGAGTTTTAGAAGAGCAGTTTCTGTGGATTGTTGAAGGGAAAATCCAGACTGAAGGGAATCAAGAAGGTTATCCTTTATGAAGTGGTCACTCAGTTGGTTGTAGACCAGGCGTTCAAGAAGTTTAGAGGAAAAGAGGAGCAAGGAGATGGCATAGATTATTAAGATTGGTAGGGTCCAAGGATGGCTTTTTAAGTATGGGGTGACCGGTGCATGTTATAGAGCATTGGGGAAGATGCCAGAAAAGAGGGAGAGATTGAAGATGTGGGTTAGAGAGTGTAGGATAGAGTCATAGGGTGACCCTAGTATTTGAGAGGAAATAGGGTCCAGGGGACAGGTGGTTAGGTGATTGTCAGAAAGGAGAAGTTAGAAGTTACCGCAACACCATTACCCTGTAGTTTAGAAGATCAAAGATACAACTATGTTGGTGTCCCTTGTTAATTTTACATTGTATTTTTTAAATGTAACTGCCTACTCCCAAACTGTCATTTGAAGTAAAACACGTAGCCAAGTATTTTTCTATTTTTTTATTTTTTTATTTAATAGGGATCACAAGAAGGTCCTTTAAAAATCAAGAGGGAGGCAGCGATGGATACACTGTTGGTATTGGTAAACCCATTGTACCCCAGGGCAGACCTCAATTATGTGAAGAGCAAAATTGGGAACCTGAGGAGTACATTTATAGGGAGCACAAGAATGTTCTTGACTCTGAGAGATCGGGAGCAGCAGCAGATGACTGGTATGTCCCCAGGCTGTGGTATTACCACAGCCTGCGGTTTTTGACAGACCAGACCAAACCCAGGCCATCACTGTCAAAGCTCCCTTCCACATTGGCTGAGGCCATTTTTTTTCTTGTGCATTATTACAAAAAAAATGTAAAAAACTTAGACATGTTATCTGCCATCCAAATAAACGTTAAATAACTTAACCAAAATAAAAAATAAATAAAGTATAACAACTAAAAATCATAATTTTGGAACCAAAAGCAAATTAGTAATTATATGGATGAAAATCCCCAGCCCAGCTTGGTTGTTGGGGTTGTTGGGGGTCTTGGGGATGGAACTGGCAATGTCCGGCATGCTGTTGTGGTGGGTGGGGCTGCTGTGGTGGAGCATCCAAATCTGGGTTCTTGATGAAATTTCTCCCTTCCCCCTTGTTGAGGAGCTGGAGGATTAGTTCCTTGCACATCCTCCTTTGGTCCACATTCATATCCCTCGACTTATTTGCTGTCAGACAGCCAAATGCCTCAGCTGCATCTGGGGCCATACTGATGGCAGTTGTTGCCTGGCTCAGGAAGGCAGCTGTGGCCTCGTCTAGATTCCTGCTCTTCCTGGCCCTTTTAGCAGGAGAGCATAGGGGAGGAATCTGGGACTCTGTGTGGCTGCTGGCCACAGGCTCCTCCTGACTGACACTTTCCTGTGTATGAAAATGGGACATAATTATTATTTTTGTAAAAATGTTGGTCATCAATCGCACACAATTTTGAGCTCATGACTGTTGCAAATTGAATGTGGAGAAATAGAAGAGACTATAATTCTGACCCCAGCATTTTTTCTTCTCGTCCCAATCATTTTTTGCCACTACTGTCTATTGATATTGAAACCACTTTGTTAAGGCAGAAATTTAGGAACAATAATGTCTAGTTATCATCATTCTATTTTTGGATACAAATATGTTAAACAATGCTATACCTGGGTCAAGCTGGGCTCCTCCACATCTTAATTGTGTGCCAAAGGACCAGGGTGGACCTCAGGAGCTGTGGCCTCATCTGATGTGGAAGGGAGTGTTGAAAGTGATGGCCTGGGTTGGGTTTGGTCAGACAAAAAATGCAGGCTGTGGTAGTACCACAGCCTGGGCACATATATGTCATTTGCTAATGCTCCCGATCTCTGAGATTCCTGGACCTTCTTGTGCTCCCTATTAAACATACTCCTCAGGTTCCCAATTTTGCTCTTCACAAAATTTATGTCTGCCCTGGGGTACAGAGGCTTTACCAATTCAAGAAGTTTCTCCATCGCTCCCTTCCTCTTGATTTTATCCAAGTAATCCCTACTTTTCACCTTCCACAGACAGGGCAGCTCCCGGTATTGGTCGATAAATTGAGGCAAAAAGTCTGGTGCAGTGAATTTATCCACCATT
Organism: Lithobates clamitans; assembly: GCA_037952925.1. Taxonomy (NCBI): domain Eukaryota; kingdom Metazoa; phylum Chordata; class Amphibia; order Anura; family Ranidae; genus Lithobates; species Lithobates clamitans. The sequence goes on along the minus strand of JBBGZY010001322.1, from coordinate 1,812,838 downwards.
TTCTAATATTTCTCTGATGCCTGCAAGACAGAACACAAGACAAACCATAATATCAGGCTTAACTCATAATCTGGTCCCAAAATAGGCCTCAATCTAAGAATTATAGGCCACTAACACCACTGATGCCCCAATTTTTAATTGTACCTTCGTTTTATGGCTTCTTTTGAATGTTCGCGATGGTGATCGTTTGTCCACCACTCCCAGATAGTTCCTACGGCTGTTACATTGATCCTCCGTTATGGCTTTATATACACTGCGCATGCATGAAACTCGCCCATGTCCTTCTTTCTAGAGTATTCCCCACCTCTTCTCTTTCGGGGCAGTGGAAGAGCAAATGGCGGCGAGACAGCAGGTGTGTGGTGAGAGCAGCAATGATGAAAACCCGGAGCAAGCCACTTCCAGATCCAGGAGGAGCTATTAGGCCACAAATATATCCTTTGAAGAAATGGTGGAGATGGTGGACATCTTAGTGAGGACAGACTATGATTGGAAGCATGGACCTTACAGAAACCCAAATGCCAGAAAGGCCAAGATCATGGCTAAAGTTGTGAGAAATCTGCACAGCAATTTTGGGGTACGACGAAACAAGGATCAGTTGTGAAAATGCTGGTAAGACCTTAAATTGAGAGAGGAAGATCAGTAAAGTAAGATCAGGAAAGTACTGCGAAAAAATAAGTACTTGTCCTGTGTTCCCATTATTACTTTCGTGCTGGTCCATGGTCTTTTCTTTACTGTTCTACAGCTTAAAATGCCAAGTTTTATTTTCATGGACACAGGAATCGTTCACGGGACATTAAACATTGCTTGATCGACCACTAATACTTTGTTTTTGGGAGATGCACGTTAAATGAATTTGTTATGGCCTATTTTAATGTAAATAAGTTCATTATTGATTGATTGTCTAGATGTGTTTGTAACTAATGAAATGTCAACTTTATTCAGTGTCAGTAGAGGACACGCAGCAGCTGTTTATGCAGCTGAACGCAGGAGCACCAGTGTGGGACACCATAACCCCCTTGTTATGGTGTCCCACGCAGGTGCTCCAGTGGATACTAGGTGAATCTCCATGTGTGAAACTTGCACAAAACAGGTAAATATTCCTGCTTTGGAAAGTGAAAAAATCATGTATTCAGCTTGGATCTCTGCCAAAATAGACAATTGAAATACACTTCTAAACATTGTTTCCTATTACTGTTTCTAGCCTAACATATCTGTCTGCTAAGAATACCTTTTTTGGATTCACATAGGGGAGAAAAAAAGAGGGACATCTGAGCTGTGTGTAGACACCAGTAACCCAGCACCTTCTGAAGATACAGAACACCCCAGAAGAAGATGTTGATGCTGATATGCAGGAAGTACTGTGTGAAGTTCTCAAAACTGTGTCCACCACAGGTCAGTGTCTGAGACCACAGCTTCAAGTAATAGATGGATGCCTGCAGATTTCTAATACATGGTGTGCTTTTCTATTTTTTAGGTGATGTGAATGTTGTGGAAGACCAAACTCACTTCAGCAGTGCAAGTGCACAGATACTTATCAATGAGCTCTTGGTTTGCAATAGGGAATTGGAGAAAATGAATGAAAACATGCATGTTCTCCAAAATAGAGTTATCAACATCATCAATATTTTAGCTAAAATTTAAAAAACAAACATGTTTTATTTTTTTTCGTTATGTTGTACATGTGTTTTTGTACAGTTTTAAATTGATTAACCTTTGCACGTTTTTTTGATAGTTAAAACTGTTATATTTGAATGTACAATTTCACTTTAGCAAAAGATTGACATATGAACCTGCGACTTGTCATGATCTTTTTTGTTACCTACATCATGTTAAACAGGATCAAACCGATGCATTTCAGCACTTGCAGCCTACTTCAGATGAGTAATTATGCTTTAGATGAAACACATCAGCTTGTTTCCTATTTACATTCTTGGTGAGAAAAAGAGGAATCATCGAGTTTCCAGCTCCTATTTTAACTTTGCCCATTTCTCAGGGTGGTTTGCTCCCCCAGCTACAGCACCAAATTGGACACCGCGCATTGTTGAATATGGTGGGGTAGCTTGTCCAAAGGTATTGTCATGTACAAAAACCTTGAAGGTGTGCTTTTACACATTGTACAAATATCCTTGTTTTGTATATTACTATTTCACCCAAAAACTTGAATACCTTCACCAGTTTTTTTTATTTACACGTTTACCTGTAATTTTTGTAGTTTTATAAGAAACTTTTATAAGAAATGTGGCTGTTAGCCAAGTTATATTTAAAACAGTAGGAACCAACTTTGTGTCTGTCCTTGCTTATTTAGGAATGCTGTATTTTGTTTGCAGGAAAGTACAAATACGTACTTTGTTCATTTAATGATGCAAATTGTATAAAATAAAATAAAAAAACGCGCTGAAAAATAGTGTAAACGGTTGTAGCTGCACGAATAAAACACCAATACCTGTGTAAAATAAAATGAAAAGGAAAACAAACGTGCACTCATAATAAACATGAATGCTCATATTAAACTGATCATAATCTGTGTAAAGAATAAATCTTAGAGAAAATAATTAAAATCCCTACAAAAACAGAGTAAAATTATACATCAAAACATAATATTGATAATTATTGTGTAGTGAGGAACTGTGAAAAATGTGCTAAAACATAAATCACAACACTTCATCAATTTATCACACCCCAAATGGATAAACTATAGTCCTCCGATAGGGAAAATATTCCGGGAAAAGATAGTTCATATAATGAACAGTAGGAGAAGGAGTCCCATAATAATATTATGTTTTGATGTATAATTTTACTCTGTTTTTGTAGGGATTTTGATTATTTTCTCTAAGATTTATTCTTTACACAGATTATGATCAGTTTAATATGAGCATTCATGTTTATTATGAGCGCACGTTTGTTTTCCTTTTAATGATGCAAATTGGTTTGGGCAACAAAGCCTTATGTAGCGAGTGCAAAAATCAATGTAAGCCCTGGTTCACATTGATGCTACATTGAAATCACTCTACTTCACTTAAAGTTGCACGATTTCTAAGTACCAAGGTCAGCACGATTTCGGGTGCTACTTGATAGACATTTGTGTGACTTCATGCCCAGATGTCTATTGAAGTCGCGCCTGAAATCGCCAAAAGTAGTGCGGGAACTACTTTTGCAAATTGGTGCGGCGCCGCTAATTCTGTGTTGCACCGATTGGAACAGTGTCATTGCCTCCAATAGGATGTGACTTGTCATGCAATTTTATCTTTCAAATTGCATGACAAATCACTCTAATGTAAACCTAGGCTTTAATGTCTGAGGTCAGTGTTTCTCCACTCCACTTCTCTAGGTGCACCACCAGGTCCTGTTTTTGGTATTTTCCTTAGTAGAAAAACGACTGTGTGAATTACTAACCTTGAAAAGGACATCATCATCTGTGACAAAAGCAAAAAATATAGAAAACATGACCTGGGAATGCATCTGGAGATGGAGAGTTGGGAAACACTGCCCTAAGTAATGTTGATTGTAATCTTTATGTGTTAAAAATCGTAAAGCCAAAATTTGAAGATGCCCACAAATGGTGCCGAAATATTCTTATTTCCCTCATGATCCCATGCCTAAAATGTATGTCTTTCCCTAAATCTAGTTTGGAAAAAGCCACAAAAAACACAATGGGTCCACATGCGTTAGCTCCCATAATGGGGTATCAATGGATGCATTTTTTGGGGTGCAACCCCTTCCTCTTACCTACTTTAGTTATGAGGAAGGGGTTGCACCCCCAAAACGCAGCCATTTATACCCTGTGATGGGAGATAGCACATGTTCACACACTGTGTGTTTTGGGGCTTTAGAAACTAACCTGTTTGTACCTACACACATTTTAGGCAGGGGATCATAAATAAGGGACATTTAACAGTTATGCCTCTACGTGGATGTGGCTTCAAATTATTGACTTTAGATGGGTGAGTTCACCCCATCTGAGGAAGGCAACATCAACACAGTCTTGGGATACTAATGTCTCATATGGCCTTCACTTTAACAAACTCGAACTTTGTAAGTTCCTGAGTTGGGGATGTGTATCTTATGTTTTCAAACATGCCTGTTTAGCCCCAAAAAAGGCAAAATAATGGCAAACATACATGTTTATACACCAAGATGTTGGTTTGTTATAAAACCTTAAAACACACATGTGAATGTGCTTTGAGTAAAATGTTTTTTACTAAACAATGTGTGGTTAATTATTTCAATGCTCAATACCAGTGTATTTGTTAAGTGACAATATGCTCTAAAATGTGCCCAACTCAGGCAATTTTATGGCCTCAAAGAAATTAAAGGAGCTGAAAAAGCACAATGTTTTCAAACTTAATGCATTAGATACATTAAGAAAAAAAACATTGTGTGTGTGCAGCAGACCCACAGCACAACATAATAGTTAGCTGAAGAAGAGATTATCACCTCATGTAGCAAATAAGGTACGTTTGCACTATTGTCTAAAATGGAAAAAAAAAGGCCATTTGACAACCTATTATACAGATAAGAAACACAGACAATAGTAGTTCAAATGAAATAGTAGTTTATGATAAAATTATGATTCTTGATCAGCTACATTTTGCTGCCAAGCCTCTGCCCCTCTACCCACAAAATATTCCAAATATTTTTGGCGGATATTGCGGGCATTTTGTGAGGGCAACCCAGCATGGGCAGGTTCCAGAGCCGCCCTGTTTTCCACCGATAGATGAGCTGCAGCCTCTTCAGCTGGGCCTGACACTCTGGGGTCAACATCAGCTGGCAGTGATGAAAGATAGCTGCTCGCATTCCTACGTAAAAAATTGTGGAGGATGCAACAGCACAAAACAACATAGTTTATTTTATATTGGGCCAGGTTAATGGGGGTTAAAAAGAGCCTGAAGCAACTTGACAGGATGCCAAAGGCATCAACCCTTCTGGCACCTTAGAGTCTGTAGTTGAATAGTCTTTGCTCTGGGGTGAGGTTCCTCAGAGGAAAGTGCTTCATAACATGTTCCCCAGAGCAAAGGCCTCATCTGCGACAAAAACAAAATTGAGGCCCTCAACATTGTCCTGAATAGGTGGCAAATTTAAGGTGCCATTCTGGAGCCAATGGTAAAACTCTGTCTGCATGATGATTCCTCCATCCGAGTTTCAGCCATTCTTCCCAACATCCAAAAAAAAAAAATGTACGTTGCAGAAACAACAACTAGCAGCACTATGCTGCAAAAGCCTTAGTAATTATAGTAGTACGAGCCCGTGTTGGGTGATGGGACAATCCTCACATGTTTCCCATCAATAGCACCACCACAGTTGGGAAAATCCCACTGATGCTGAAACTGGTCTGCAACATCCTGCCATTGCTGAGGGGGTGGAAGGAAAGTGTGGAGTCAAAAAAGAAAGAAGAAATTACTACTTCTGCACATAACATTGCAAGCAGATATGACAAGGGCGAGTTCAGAGGGTGGTGATAAATGGGGAGTACTCGGAATGGTCAGGGGTGGGCAGTTGGGTTCCCCAGGGTTCTGTGCTGGGACCAATCCTATTTAATTTGTTCATAAACGACCTGGAGGATGGGATAAACATTTCAATCTCTGTATTTGCAGACGATCCTAAGCTAAGCAGGGCAATAACTTCTCCACAGGATGTGGAAACCTTACAAAAAGATCTGAACAAATTAATGGTGTGGGCAACTACATGGCAAATGAGGTTCAATGTAGAAAAATATAAAATAATGCATTTGGATGGCAAAAATATGAATGCAATCTATACACTGGGGGGAGAACCTCTGGGGGAATCTAGGATGGAAAAGGACCTGGGGGTCCTAGTAGATGATGGGCTCAGCAATGGCATGCAATGCCAAGCTTCTGCTAACAAAGCAAACAGAATATTGGCATGCATTAAAAAGGGCATCAACTCCAGAAATAAAACGATAATCCTCCCACTCTTTAAGACTCAGGTCCAGCTGCACCTAGAGTATGCTGTCCAGTTCTGGCACCAGTCCTCAGGAAGGATGTACTGGAAATGGAGCGAGTACAAAGAAGGGCAACAAAACTAATAAAGGGTCTGAAGGATATTAGTTATGAGGAAAGGTTGCGAGCACTGAACTTATTCTCTCTGAAGAAGAGACGCTTGAGAGGGGATATGATTTTAATATACAAATACCCTACTGGTGACCCCACAATAGAAATAAAACTTTTTCGCAAAAGAGAGTTTAACAAGACTCGTGGCCACTCATTAAAATTAGAAGAAAAGAGGTTTAACCTTAAACTACGTAGAGGGTTCTTTACTGTAAGAGTGGCAAGGATGTGGAAATTCCTTCCACAGGCGGTGGTCTCAGCGGGGAGCATCGATAGCTTCAAGAAACAATTAGATAAGCACCATACAGGGATATACAATGTAATACTGACAAATAATCACACATAGGTTGGACTTGATGGACTTGTGTCTTTTTTCAACCTCACCTACTATGTAACTATGACAAAAACATTCTTGGCCAACAAAACTATAAAATTAAAATGAGTATTTAAAGACAAAAGTGTAAGGTCAACTTATTAGATTCATCACCCCTTCTGGTGGCCCATTAGAAAAATGTTGGGGTGGAGGTAAAGGGTAGATGTTTTGGACAGGTAACCCTCTCCACTTCCATGAGAGCTGAATGCATAAATAATGTGTGATACTTTGGCCAGCCCCTCCTTACTTACACTATTGCCAGCCCAGTGGACAGGTAAGAAGTGTCATAATCAAAAAGTATGGATACACACTGTCCAAATTGAATCGCATTTTGCCATTCATAAATTACCTATCAAGATAATATGAGTCAAAAACTTACTACGTTACAATTTGAAGGTAATCAGGCAAGCCCTTGCACTACATGCTTTGGTGTACTACATGCACTTGCAGTGCACTTGTAGTGCAAAGTGGATTTGCCTTTAGTAAATCAACCCCTCTGTTCCTTGATTCTCTATGGATAGTGGTGTACTTTTCTTCTGCTTAAAAAACATGCATTTTTTTGGCAACCCACTTTCACATAATCTTATGTTCTGCTTTGACTCAACCATTTGTTACTCACCCGATGCCTGCTGCATTCTTTACATTTTTGTCCAGGCTCTTGGTGAGTTCTACTCCATCCAATTCCTCATCTGCATTCGATGGGACTTAAGTTTTCATCTGTTAATGTTAAAGAAATTACCCACCCTGTCAAGAGGCGTTCAAAATGGAATGAAGCCTGTGGACATGATGTGAACGTAGTCAATATACAGGATACCCACTTTCAACTTAATGCTATGCTCATTGTACCCACAAAGCTTATCCACATGTTTTTGTATCCTGCACCCCCCAGAAAAAAAGGCGTTCTTCTGGCTATCAAGTACACTGTTTCATTTGATCAGAAAGAATGTATTACTGACCCTGACAATATATACTGACTACTCCTGATCCAGCCCTGCACAATAGTAACTCGTGTGCTCTTGGCAGCTAGACCATTGATTGCCAGATGATGGACGAAGGACCTTGCACCCAATTTCTCAGAACTCATTGGCACAGTTAAGCTCCATTATGCAAATGAAAAATTGCTTACCATTAGAGCTTACTCACTCCCTAGATTTGAACAGGCATTACAATTTTGGGTTGACTGGATATCTTTTTGATGTAGACTAATATATAATATATGGATGTAACCATGTGATTCCTCTGCATGCTATTTCTGTGTATGTGTCAGCTCAACCACATCTTTCACATCTTCCACTTCTTCTTTTGGTAATTCATGCTGCCTTCAAATTCTTTACCTCTGTCCATATCACTGTGATGTTTATTATGCTTTCTTATTATCTATACCTAAATTATGAGCTGTTCTTATCTTTATAACTGTGACCCTTCTGTTCTCTTGCTGTGTGTTGTAGTCTGCCTTGGTGTGGGAAGTTCATTCTGTTAGCCATGTGTTCCCCCTATGCAATCCTGACTAATAGGGATGAGCTTCGAGTTCGAGTTGAACTCATGTTCGACTCGAACATCGGCTGTTTGCAAGTCCGCCGAACAGCGAACAATTTGGAGTGTTCGCGGCAAATTCGAATGCCGCGGAACACCCTTTAAAAGTCTATGGGAGAAATCAAAAGTGCTAATTTTAAAGGCTTATATTCATAGTATTGTCATAAAAAGTGTTTGGGGACCTGGGTCCTGCCCTAGGGGACATGTATCAATGCCAAAAAAGTTTTAAAAACGGCCGTTTTTTCAGGAGCAGTGATTTTAATAATGCTTAAAGTGAAACAATAAAAGTGTAATTGTAAGGATATTTTAGCTTGCTGTCCACCATTTTAGCTATAAAAATATGTATCCATCTTACAATAATATGTATATGTGATGTCTATCAAAAGTTAGTTTCAAATTCTTGTAAATCATATGATTTCCCCGAAATGACGCATGAAGTCCTTTCTTGTTGACAGTTTCTGTATGAAGAAATTATGTTCTATTATTAGTTAGTTGTATGTCTGTAAATTTAGCATATATTAATGAAGGGGTTGGACTTTTGTTGTGATGTCATGTTGGTTATATAAGTGAAAATAGGGAAGTAAAGGATTGGATCATTTTGAATTGCATGCCTTGTGTGTGTCATAATTTCTTGTCGGAATGATCTCCAGATCTGAATGGGTTTTTGGGGAACACTCTAATCAGGATATCATACGAGGGTTCACTTGCTTTTAGAACATACATGTACCCCAACAGTAATATCCCTTTAAATTTCATACCTGGGGGGTGTCTATAGTATGCCTGTAAAGGGGCGCATGTTTCCCGTGTTTAGAACAGTCTGACAGCAAAATGACATTTCAAAGGAAAAAAAAGTCATTTAAACTACTCGCGGCTATTAATGAATTTCCGGTCCGACAATACACATAAAAGTTCATTGATAAAAACAGCATGGGAATTCCCCACAGGGGAACCCCGAACCAAAATTTTAAAAAAATGACGTAGGGGTCCCCCTAAATTCCATGCCAGGCCCTTCAGGTCTGGTATGGATTTTAAGGGGAACCCCGCGCCAAAATTTAAAATAAAAACGACGTGGGGTCCCCCTAAAAATCCATACCAGACCCTTATCTGAGCATGCAACCTGGCAGGCCACAGAAAAAGAGGGGGGACGAGAGATCGCCCCCCCTCCTGAACAGTACCAGGCCACATGCCCTCAACATTGGGAGGGAGCTTTGGGGTAGCCCCCAAAACACCTTGTCCCCATGTTGATGAGGACAAGGGCCTCATCCCCACAACCCTGGCTGGTGGTTGTGGGGGTCTGCGGGCGGGGGGCTTATCGGAATCTGGAAGCCCCCTTTAACAAGGGGACCCCCAGATCCTGGCCATCCCCCCTGTGTGAAATGGTAAGGGGATACAAATACTGGGAGTATGCTATAGGCCCCCTAACCTGAGGGAGGAAGTGGAGACGGATCTCCTATCACAAATTGGATTAGCAGCAAGGATGGGAAGTGTTATCATAATGGGGGATTTTAATTATCCAGACATAGACTGGGCGGAGGGAACCGCACATTCATTTAAGGCTCGCCAGTTCCTTAGTGTCTTGCAGGACAATTTTATGGGTCAGATGGTAGACGCACCAACTAGAAATAAAACCTTACTAGATCTACTGATTACCAACAATACAGACCTGATAACAGATGTGGAAATACGGGGCAATTTAGGTAACAGCGATCACAGGTCAATTAGTTTCAGTATAAATCACACAAATAGGAAACATGAAGGGAACACAAAGACACTGAATTTCAAAAGAGCCAACTTCCCTAAACTACAAACCTTGCTAAAAGGCATAAATTGGGATAAAATATTAGGAACAAAGAATACGGAGGAGAGATGGGTTTGCTTTGAGAGCATATTAAATAAGGGCATTAGCCAATGTATCCCATTGGGTAATAAATTTAAAAGAGCGAACAAACATCCTGGATGGCTTAACTCCGATGTAAAAATGCATATAAAAGCAAAGGAGAAGGCCTTCAAAAAATACAAGGTTGAGGGATCATCCTCAGCATTCAGACTTTATAAAGAATGCAATAAGAAATGTAAGGGTGCAATTAGGACGGCTAAGATAGAACATGAAAGACACATAGTGGAGGAGAGCAAAAAAAATCCCAAGAAATTCTTTAAGTATGTAACCAGTAAAAAAGAGAGGACAGACCATATTGGCCCCATAAAGAATGAGGAAGGACATCTGGTTACAAAGGATGGGGAGATGGCAAAGGTATTGAATTTATTCTTCTCCTCAGTCTTCACGAGTGAATCGGGGGGCTTCAGTAACCAAAACTGCAGTGTTTATCCTCATGACACAACACAGGAAGCACCTACATGGTTAACAGAGGATGGAATTAAAATTAGACTTGAGAAACTTAACATTAATAAATCACCGGGACCAGATGGCTTGCATCCGAGGGTACTTAGGGAACTCAGTCAGGTGATTGCCAGACCGTTGTTCCTAATTTTTACAGACAATCTATTGACTGGAATGGTACCAGCTGATTGGAGAAAAGCCAATGTAGCACCAATATTTAAAAAGGGCCCAAAAAACATCCCTGGGAATTACAGACCAGTTAGCCTAACATCAATAGTATGTAAACTCTTGGAGGGGATGATAAGGGACTATATACAAGATTTTAGTAATAAGAATGATATCATTAGCAGTAATCAGCATGGATTCATGAAGAATCGTTCTTGCCAAACCAATCTATTAACCTTCTATGAGGAGGTGAGTTGCCATCTAGATAAAGGAAGGCCCGTAGACGTGGTGTATCTGGATTTTGCAAAAGCATTTGACACAGTTCCCCATAAACGTTTACTGTACAAAATAAGGTGCGTTGGCATGGACCATAGGGTGAGTACATGGATTGAAAACTGGCTACAAGGGCGTGTTCAGAGGGTGGTGATAAATGGGGAGTACTCAGAATGGTCAGGGGTGGGTAGTGGGGTTCCCCAAGGTTCTGTGCTGGGACCAATCCTATTTAATTTGTTCATAAACGACCTGGAGGATGGGATAAACAGTTCAATCTCTGTATTTGCAGATGATACTAAGCTAAGCAGGGCAATAACTTCTCCGCAGGATGTGGAAATCTTGCAAAAAGACCTGAACAAATTAATGGGGTGGGCGACTACATGGCAAATGAGGTTCAATGTAGAAAAATGTAAAATAATGCATTTGGGTGGCAAAAATATGAATGCAATCTATACACTGGGGGGAGAACCTCTGGGGGAATCTAGGATGGAAAAGGACCTGGGGGTCCTAGTGGATGATAGGCTCAGCAATGGCATGCAATGCCAAGCTGCTGCTAATAAAGCAAACAGAATATTGGCATGCATTAAAAGGGGGATCAACTGCAGAGATAAAACTATAATTCTCCCGCTCTACAAGACTCTGGTCCGCCCGCACCTGGAGTATGCTGTCCAGTTCTGGGCACCAGTCCTCAGGAGGGACGTACTGGAAATGGAGCGAGTACAAAGAAGGGCAACAAAGCTAATAAAGGGTCTGGAGGATCTTAGTTATGAGGAAAGGTTGCGAGCACTGAACTTATTCTCTCTGGAGAAGAGACGCTTGAGAGGGGATATGATTTAAATTTACAAATACTGTACTGGTGACCCCACAATAGGGATAAAACTTTTTCGCAGAAGAGAGTTTTATAAGACTCGTGGCCACTCATTACAATTAGAAGAAAAGAGGTTTAACCTTAAACTACGTAGAGGGTTCTTTACTGTAAGAGCGGCAAGGATGTGGAATTCCCTTCCACAGGCGGTGGTCTCAGCGGGGAGCATTGTTAGCTTCAAGAAACTATTAGATAATCACCTGAATGACCGCAATATACAGGGATATGTAATGTAATACTGACACATAATCACACACATAGGTTGGACTTGATGGACTTGTGTCTTTTTTCAACCTCACCTACTATGTAACTATGTATTTCACTAAAAAAGTGTTAAAAATGACAAGAGACAGTTTTTTACAATTCCTTTATTTAAATGCTTCTTCTTTCTTCTATCTTCTATCTTCCTTCGGTTTCTTCCTCCATCTTCTTCTTCTTCTTCTGGTTCTTCTGGTTCTTCCTCCGGTGTTCTCGTCTGGCATCTTCCTCCGCGGCGTCTGCATCTTCTTCCCTTCTTCTCCTCGGACTGCTCCGCATCCATGATGGTATGGAGGGAGGCTCCCGCTGTGTGATGCTTCTCTCTTCATCTTCTTCTCTTCATCTTCTTCTCTTCATCTTCTTTTCGTGCCTCTCCGCATCCATGATGGCATGGAGGGAGGCTCCCACTGTGTGACGCTTCTCCTCTTCTAATGGTTCTTAAATAACGGGGGGCGGGGCCACTCTGTGACCCCGCCCCCTCTGACGCACGATGACTTGACGGGACTACCCTGTGGCATTCCCCGTGACGCCACAGGGAAGTCCCGTCAAGTCACCATGCGTCAGAGGGGGGCGGGGTCACCAGGTGGCCCCGCCCCCCGTTATTTAAGAACTGTCAGAAGAGGAGAAGCATCACACAGCGGGAGCCTCCCTCCATGCCATTATGGATGCAGAGCGGCCCGAAAAGAAGATGAAGACAAGAAGATGAAGACAAGAAGATGAAGACAAGAAGATGAAGAGGGGAAGCGTCACACAGTGGGAGCCTCCCTCCATGCCATCATGGATGCAGAGCGGCCCGAGGAGAAGAAGGGAAGAAGACGCCATGGAGGAAGATTCTGGACGAGAACACCGGAGGAAGAACCAGAAGAACCAGAAGAAGAAGAAGATGGAGGAAGAAACCGAAGGAAGATAGAAGATAGAAGAAAGAAGTAAGAAGAAGCATTTAAATAAAGAAATTGTCAAAAACTGTCTCATGTCATTTTTAACACTTTTTTTGTGAAATGGTAGGGGTACTTTTTGTACTATCATCTTGGATAAAGTATTCATATTGGATTACATATGATTATTGGAAGTATTACACTTCGGCTCAGCACTTCAGCGAATGCACAAAGTGAAAATCCACAACAGACTACCGCAGAACACTAAACAGACTACAGGTGACCTGATTCTCCATCAAACTTTTTCATCTCTCATCCAGCCTTCCTCTCAGTCTCACCACTCTGTATCATGCACTCCCTACTTTTCCCTCTCACAGTTGCATCCTCTCTTCTTAAATTCTCTCTCCTTCACCCATCTTCTCTACCCCACAGCTTATCCATATCACCCTAACTCCTGTCTTCACCTTAATACTGCACATATCAGCTCCTGCTAATTCTGAACCCATATACCAATAAAACCTGCAGGACACTGGGACGTGTCCCCCCACATAAGTCACACTCCCATATCACCTCTCTCACCCGTCTGCTTCTTCTAACTTCTGGAGATATTTCCCCAAATCCTGGACCGTCATCATGTACCTTCAGCCAACATACCCAGCACCCACCATCCTCTGATAGCAGCTGCAATTCACATAATCTCATTTCTATTCCTCTTCTGCCTAGAACCAGCCTCCCCTTCTCCTGTGCCCTTTCTCCTGTTTGTAACACCGTCCATGACCTATTTATCACAAACTCTTTGAACCTTAATTACTGAGACCTGGATTCAAGAATCTAACATTCCTTCTCCTGCTGCTCTCTTCTATTGTGGCCTCCTGTGGACACACTCTCCCAGGCCTATTGGACAGGGAAAAGAGGTGGTGTTGGAATCCTCCAATCCCCTAAAAGCACTTCTCAGGTTCTTCATCCACCTCCCTCTCTTTCCCTCTCCTCATTTGAAGCTTACTGTATTCATCTATTTTCTCCAGTTTCATTGAGAATTGCTGTGATCTATCAGCCCCCTGGACAACAATCCCAACAATCATTCTTGGTGACTTCAACATTCCTGTTAATCTTACCACTCCTGCTACTTCTAAGCTGCTGAGCCTAACATCCTCCTTTGACCTAAAACAATAGACAAGTGCTTCTAATCACTCTCTTGGCAACTGCCTTGACCTCATATTCTCCTACCTATGCACTCCGCACAACCTCTCCAATATTCCTTTTCCTCTCTCTGATCACCACCATTTAGTTTCACTCTCTCCTTATCTTCCTCCTCTTTGCATTCCAACTACCAAACAATTACCCGTAGAAATCTTCGCCATCATAACCCTTCTCTTCTTTTTTCTGCTACAGATTGTCTCTACGACAAAATCTCAACCTTGTCCTGCCCCAACCTGCCCACTTCTGTCTACAATAGTTTACTGTCATCCACCGTGGATACCTTTGCTCCCTCACTACACACAGAATCCAGTCCCAACCGCTACAACCCTGCCCTCCAAATATACCATTCCTGCCTCCACACTACCAAACAGACCTACTTTATCACTCTCATTAACACCCTCTCACGTAGTCCCCATCAACTCTTTTCTACCTTCACCACTCTACTTCTTCCTCCATTACCTCCACCCACCAACTTACTCACTGCCCAGGAGATTGCTAATCACTTAATAAGATTGAGACAATTTGTCTTGAGATTTCCACTCTACAGAGATCTCCCTCACTTTACACTCCTTGTCCTCCTGCACAATCAATACTTCCCTCTTTTAACCCAGCTACTATACAGGAAGTCACTAAACTTTTTTTGAATGCCCACCTAACCTCCTGCCCCCTGGACCCTGTTCCTTCTCAAATACTACGGTCACCATCTGGCTCTATCCTACACTCTTCAACTCATATCTTCAACTTCTCACTCTCTACTGGCATCTTCCCCAACCCTCTAAAACATGCACTAATCACTCCCATACCAAAAAAGGCCTCACTAGACCCCACCAATCTTAACACCTAAGACCCATCTCTTTACTCCTTTTTGCCTCCAAACTCCTTGAACCTTTAGTCTACAGCCGACTGTGCGACCACCTCATTGAGAATAACCTTCTTGATCCCCTTCAGTCTGGACTTTGCCTGCAGCACTCCACAGAAACTGCCCTCCTAAAACTCACAAACAACTTACTAACAGCAAAAACCAATGGTCATTTTTCCATACTCTTATTCTTGGACCTTTAAAACAGTTGACCAGCTCCACCTCAAAAAAAAAACCTCAATTTGCTTGGTCTCCATGGTGGCTGAAATCTTACCTATTTCATCGCACCTTCAGTGTCACTTACAACTCCACTTCCTCCTCTCCAACTCCTCTTACTATTGGGGTCCCCCAAGGTTCTGTCCTTGGACCTCTACTATTCTTGATCTACACGTCCTCCCTGGGTCAGCTGATGACTCCCATGGCTTCCACTACCATTTATATGCTTATGACACCCAATTATATCTCTCTGCCCCTCAGCTCACCCCATCAGTCTCCTCACGCATCACTGATTTACTAACAGGCATATCAGCCTGGATTTTAAACCACTTCCTCAAGCTGAATCTGTCTAAAACTGAGCTCTTAATATTTTCTCCCCCATGTGGCCCCTTCCTCTGACTTCTCTGTAAAGCTCAATGGCACATCTATCAGTCTGTCCCCACATGCCAGGGTGCTAGGGGTAACCTTAGACTCTGAACTGTCCTATCAGGCCCACATCGAATCCCTGTCCAAATCATGCCGCCTTAGCCTCCACAACATCTCTAGAATACGCCCCTTTTTAACTAATGACACCACCAAGCTTCTAATTCACTCCCTGGTTATCTCTCGCCTCAACTACTGTAATTCCCTCCTCATTGGATTACCTTTACATAGGGTATCCCCCCTTCAGTCCATAATGAATGCCGCTGCAAGACTCATCCACCTTGCCAACCATTCAGTGTCATCCACCCCTCTCTGCCAATCCCTCCACTGGCTTCCACTAACCTAACAAATAAAATTCAAAGTACTAACAATAATTAACAAAGCCATCCACAATTCTGCCCCCAGCTACATCACTGACCTAGTCCCAAAATACCAACCAAGCCGCTCTCTTCGGTCCTCCCAAGACCTCCTGCTCTCTAGCTCGCCTCCAGGATTTCTCCAGAGCTTCTCCCATCCTTTGGAACTCCCTACCTCAATATGTCCGACTGTCCCCTAATCTATCCATCTGTAGACGATCCCTGAAAACCCTTCTCTTTAAAGAAGCCTATCCTGCTTCTAACTAATACAGTGTTTTACTTCCTCCATCAGCTCATCCCCCCACAGCTATTACCTTTTGTATCAAATGACTCTCCCTTTTTAAATTGTAAGCTCTAATGAGTAGGACCCTCTGATTCCTCTTGTACCAAATTTTAATGCAACTGTAATGTCTGCCTTTATTTTGTTAAGTGCTGTGCAAACTGTTGGCGCTATATAAATCCTGTATAATAATAATAATTTTGTTTTCCTTTTTTTGGCTTTCTCTTATCGGGCTACTGTTGATCAAGCGCTCTCTGAGGCTCCACTCTAAGTGCATATTGTTGAGTGTCTTTGTAATGCAATTGATGCAAACAAAAGAAAAAAGTAATCAAATTCTTATTTAATATTAATAACAAAAATAATAACAATAATAATAATAGTAATGATACGTATTATTATTATTATTATTATTATTATTATTATTATTATAAATTATTATTTTTTCATTTTTATTTTTTATTTATTTAATAATAATAAAACAGGTATTATTTAGATACATTATTGTTAGGTTTTATTAGGTTTATTATTATTATTATTAGTATTATTATTCTGCAGTATAATGGTGGCTGGTTGCATATATTCAGTACATGGCATTATAGCAATGCAATTGATTACATTATTCTCTGTTTTCTTTATTTCAGCTACAATTTCTTTGTTTGGTTAATTAACGCCTCTCTTATTATTAATATTAGAACATACTTATCTGGGGGATTGTGAGTTATGAGCTGTTTCCTGGGAATTCCTGGTCTGTGGAGGTGCATTACACTGTGTTATTTCACAGATCCTGAAGGTATATCTACACACACAGACCCGGGATGTGCATTTTCACTGTTTCCTACAGAAACAGAAGCACGTTTTATGCCACTTGAAGAACAGATCATTTTTTCAACAAGATATTGTCCCCTTTATATTTTTATTTATTTTCTACTTCTTAATTTGACAAAAGGTATCATACTGTTGTTTTTAATGTTTGATACATGATATACTGTATATGCATCTCTGAACAATTCCTCTAAAAAAAGACAAAAATGAACCGGGTTGTGGAAGGTTTGTATATAAACAGACATTTTTGGCCCTGCTGTGGTCAGACTCAAATTTTCTTCTCCGTCTGCTAAATCCAGATTTCACATTGTTCACACCTAAAAAAAAAAAAAAAAAAAAAACACAAAACCTCAGATTTTAAACCTCACTAAGGTCTGTGCAAAAAAAAATCTATTTTCTGAAAACAGAGAAAACCGGCAGGATTAGAGGAGACTATCCTTGTTTTTTTTTTGTTTTTTCTTTTTCCACAATAGACTTATCAAAATTGAGGCAACCTTTTTTTTATATAAAAAATGGCATCAATTGCATTGTTTTCATACACAAAAATAATAGCTCCTGCATCTAAATTCAAAACTGATTGATTAAATATATGAAATTTTAAAGAGAAGACTTGTGCTGAAATTTTTCTTAGTTAACAACATAGCAGGAAACACAAATCCCCCATAACTTTATTATAACAGGTAGCAGGATTACTTATACTGCGCTGATCAGTGGTGCTTTGTGTACCTTTTTATTATGGACTTATTTTTTATGTTTATTTGTTAATGATTTTTATCTTTATAGTGTATGTTTCATGCATCATGCATTTTTCCTGTCACATTTGTTTTTTTTTTATTGTCTTTCTTTATTTTATCTTTTTGTTTGTTTGTTTTTCATTTGTTTTTTGTTTTTTTACTACCACATGGTATATCAAGTTTTTTTTTTTTTTTTGTTTGCAAAGAATTGCTGATCATCATATGCACCAATGAATAAAATAACATGACTTTAGCAGCCGGCTGCCACAATGTTGTGCTTTTTTAAAGTGTTTCAGCCAAGTAACCAATTTTACACATTTCCAAGTAGTCTTATGGGGCGTACACACGGTCGGACTTTTCGTCTACAAAAGTCCAACGGACGCTGACGGACTAAAGCTGACTGGAAATCCGATCGTGTGTGGGCTTCTCCGGACTTTCAACTGACTTTTTCAGCCTCAAATCCGACGGACTTTAGATTTGAAACATGCTTCAAATCTTTCCGATGGACTCGAGTCCGGTCGAAAAATCCGCTCGTCTGTATGCTAGTCCGACGGACAAAAACCCACGCTAGGGCAGCTATTGGCTACTGGCTATGAACTTCCGTATTTTAGTCCGGTGTACGTCATCACGTAAGAATTCGACGGACTTTTGTGTGATCGTGTGTAGGCAAGTCTGTTCGTTAGAAAGTCCGCCGCAAGTCCGTCGAAAGTCCGCCAAAAGTCAGTCGAAAGTCTGTCGGACAGGCTGTCGGACTTTTGTAGCTGAAAAGTCCGACCGTGTGTACGCCCCATAAGAACCTTGTTTACTAAATCAATGGTGTTGACCAGGACAATTGTTTCCAACTGATTTTTTTTGTGTTTTAAAATTGTTAGAGCCAGCAGACTAATATGGGGCGTTTTAAAACAAAAGACCATAATGGCATGTATGCTTTGTCATGTATGATTTAACCGTTCCAATGTATAAGATTTTAGTTGCTCACATTCCACTATTCCACATTCCACTATTCTATAATTTTTGTAGGTTCTCCAAGCCATTTTATGTAGTAAGTTACGGGGTATAATTATCATTGGAAGTAGGTTTGCAAATATATTTAGGGTTTACACATAAAAAATATACTGCGAATAGTGACAATTTTCCTGTAGCTGGTGTGTAAAGACATTTCATATGCCAACTAGGTCTTTGTTTTGATAAACTTTATGACCAGTTGGGCCTTGAAATAAGTTTGTTCTCAGGGTCATTTGCTATTTTTATTTTATTATAGGTACTTTTAAAGCACCATCAATGTATGTGCTTTACATATACATATATATATATATATATATATATATATATATATATATATATATATATATATATATATATATATACCGGTATATATATATATATATATATACCGGTATATATATATATATATACAGTATCTCACAAAAGTGAGTACACCCCTTACATTTTTGTAAATATTTTATTTTATCTTTTCATGTGACAACACTAAAGAAATGACACTTTGCTACAATGTAAAGTAGTGAGTGTACAGCTTGTATAACAGTGTAAATTTTCTGTCCCCTCAAAATAACTCAACACACAGCCATTAATGTCTAAACCGCTGGCAACAAAAGTGAGTACACCCCTAAGTGAAAATGTCCAAATTGGGTCCAAAGTGTCAATATTTTGTGTGGCCACCATTATTTTCCAGCACTGCCTTAACCCTCTTGCCCATGGAGTTCACCAGAGCCTCACAGGTTGTCACTGGAGTCCTCTTCCCCTCCTCCATGACGACATCACAGAGCTGGTGGATGTTAGAGATCTTGTGCTCCTCCACCTTCCATTTGAGGATGCCCCACAGATGATCAATAGGGTTTAGGTCTGGAGACATGCTTGGCCAGTCCATCCCCTTTTCCCTCAGCTTCTTTAGCAAGGCAGTGGTCATCTTGGTGGTGTGTTTGGGGTCGTTATCATGTTGGAATACTGCCCTGCGGACCAATCTCCGAAGGGAGGGGATCATGCTCTGCTTCAGTATATCACAGTACATGTTGGCATTCATGGTTCCCTCAATGAACTGTAGCTCCCCAGTGTCGGCAGCACTCATGCAGTCCCAGACCATGACACTCCCACCACCATGCTTGACTGTAGACAAGACACACTTGTCTTTGTACTCCTCACCTGGTTGCCGCCACACACGCTTGACACCATCTGAACCAAATAAGTTTATCTTGGTCTCATCAGACCACAGGATATGGTTCCAGTAATCCATGTCCTTAGTCTGCTTGTCTTCAGCAAACTGTTTGTGGGCTTTCTTGTGCAACATCTTTAGAAGAGGCTTCCTTCTGGGATGACAGCCATACAGATCAATTTGATGCAGTATGCGGCGTATGGTCTGAGCACTGACAGGCTGACCCCCCCACCCCTTCAGCCTCTGCAGAAATGCTGGCAGCACTCATACGTCTATTTCCCAAAGACAACCTCTGGATATGACACTGAGCACGTGACCTCAACTTCTTTGGTCGACCATGGCGAGACCTGCTCTGAGTGGAACCTGTCCTGTTATACCGCTGTATGGTCTTGGCCACCGTGCTGCAGCTCAGTTTCAGGGTCTTGGCAATCTTCTTATAGCCTAGGCCATCTTTATGTAGAGCAACAATCATTTTTTTTAGATCCTCAGAGAGTTCTTTGCCATGAGGTGCCATGTTGAACTTCCAGTGACCAGTATGAGAGAATGAGAGCGATATCAACAAATTTAACACACCTGCTCTCCATTCACACCTGAGACCTTGTAACATTAACGAGTCACATGATACCAGGGAGGAAAAATGGCTAATTGGGACCAATTTGGAGATTTTCACTTAGGGGTGTACTGACTTTTGTTGCCAGCGGTTTAGACATTAATGGCTGTGTGTTGAGTTATTTTGAGGGGACAGCAAATTTACACTGTTATACAAGCTGTGCACTCACTACTTTACATTGTAGCAAAGTGTCATTTCTTCAGTGTTGTCACATGAAAAGATAGAAGAAAAAATTTACAAAAATGTGAGGGGTGTACTCACTTTTGTGAGATACTGTATATATATATATATATATACCGGTATATATATATATATATATAAATATATATATATATATATATATATATATATATATATATATATATACATATATACAGTGGCTTGCGAAAGTATTCGGCCCCCTTGAACTTTTCAAACTTTTGCCACATTTCAGGCTTCAAACATAAAGATATAAAATTTTAATTTTTTGTGAAGAATCACCAACAAGTGGGACACAATTGTGAAGTGGAACGAAATCTATTGGATATTTTAAGCTTTTTTAGCAATTAAAAAACTGAAAAAAATTATTCGGCCCCTTTACTTTCAGTGCAGAAAACTCACTCCAGAAGTTCAGCGAGGATCTCTGAATGATCCAATGTTGTCCTAAATGACTGATGGTGATAAATAGAATCCACCTGTGTGTAATCAAGTCTCTGTATAAATGCACCTGCTCTGTGATAGTCTCAGGGTTCTGTTGAAAGCGCAGAGAGCATTATGAAGACCAAGGAACACACCAGGCAGGTCCGTAATACTGTTGTGGAGAAGTTTAAAGCCGGATTTGGATACAAAAAGATTTCCCAAGCTTTAAACATCCCAAGGAGCACTGTGCAAGCGATCATTTTGAAATGGAAGGAGTATAAGACCACTGCAAATCTACCAAGACCTGGCTGTCCCTCTAAACTTTCAGCTCAGACAAGGAGAAGACTGATCAGAGATGCAGCCAAGAGGCCCATGATCACTCTGGATGAACTGCAGAGAACTACAGCTGAGGTGGGAGAGTCTGTCCATAGGACAACAATCAGTCGTACACTCCACAAATCTGGCCTTTATAGAAGAGTGGCAAGAAGAAATCCATTTCTCAAAGATATCCATAAAAAGTCTCGTCTAAAGTTTGCCACAAGCCACCTGGGAGACACACCAAACATGTGGAAGAAGGTGCTCTGGTCCGATGAAACCAAAATCAAACTTTTTGGCCACAATGCAAAACGATATGTTTGGCGTAAAAGCAACACAGCTCATCACACTCAACACACCATCCCCACTGTCAAACATGGTGGTGGCAGCATCATGGTTTGGGCCTGCTTTTCTTCAGCAGGGACAGGGAAGATGGTTAAAATTGAGGGGAAGATGGATACAGCCAAATACAGGACCATTCTGGATGAAAACCTGTTGGAGTCTGCAAAAGACCTGAAACTGGGACAGAGATTTATCTTCCAACAAGACAATGATCCCAAACATACAGCAAAATCTACAAAGGAATGGTTCACAAATAAACGTATCCAGGTGTTAGAATGGCCAAGTCAAAGTCCAGACCTGAATCCAATCGAGAATCTGTGGAAAGAGCTGAAAACTGCTGTTCACAAACGCTCTCCATCCAACCTCACTGAGCTTGAGCTGTTTTGCAAGGAAGAATGGGCAAGAATTTCAGTCTCTCGATGTGCAAAACTGATAGAGACATACCCCAAGCGACTTGCAGCTGTAATCGCAGCAAAAGGTGGCTCTACAAAGTATTAACGCAAGGGGGCCGAATAATTTTGCACGCCCCACTTTTCATTTTTTTATTAGTTAAAAAAGTTTCAAAAATCCAAAAGATTTCGTTCCACTTCACAATTGTGTCCCACTTGTTGGTGATTCTTCACAAGAAATAAAAATTTTATATCTTTATGTTTGAAGCCTGAAATGTGGCAAAAGGTTGAAAAGTTCAAGGGGGCCGAATACTTTCGCAAGCCACTGTATATTGTACACCAGTCCCTGCCCTCAAAGAGCTTACAATCCAAGGTCCATCCATCTCCTTGACCCATGGGACAGACCGGATGATATTCCCCAGTGACGGTGTGTGCCCAGCAATACAGTTTGTACTTGACTACTTGTTCTATCTCCATGCCTTCCCCTCTCTTAGTGTGGTTGCACCTTCCTCTCTCTTAGTGTGGTTACATCTTCCCCTCTCTTAGTGGCTAGGTCTTGCTGGATCTCATTGGGGGGGCTCAAATAAATGAACACCAGCCTCCATTTGTTTTTTCTAAGCCCCCCTGAATACGAGGAAGCCCTGTATACATGAAAACAAGGTTCTATTTATATACTAACTTGATGATTGTGACAATATTCAGGTGGATATATCAAGGCAATAGTCGTGCCCCCCCCCCCACTTTAGGGGTGATTATACATGTTTTTTTTTAATCAATGGTGATGTCTGATTGTCAGGGAAATGCCAGAATCAGGGCCTGTCAGTATAGGCATTTCCCCATGCGCCTGCGTGGTAGAATTGCTCATCGGCACGCACCGTTTCACAGTCAGCGGGTACTAGTGCGTGTTCCGAACGGATCAGCTCACGTGGGTGCACGACGCGGCGCATCATTACGAACGCGTGCACGCACATCGGGACGTTCCCCTGTCGGGCCTATATAAAGACAGCTATGCCTGTGTTTTGTTGCTGGTTTGTCTTTTCAGCTCCTGTAACCTGCTCCAGAATCCTGTGTACCTGTGCCTACCCATTGTGACCCGGACCAACCCCGACTCTGCTTGAACCTCTCTTGTGCTTGACCCTCGGCTGCCTTCTGGACTTCGCTACCTGCCTGACTACCCGTGTTTGACCCCCGGCCTGCTCCTGGACTTGCTTCTGCCTTACCCTACTGTGGATTATCTGCCTGCCTGATTTCCTGTGTTTGACCCTCGGCCTGCTCCTGGACTTGTCTCTGCCTCACCCTACGGTGGATTATCTGCCTGCCTGAATACCGGTGTTTGACCCTCGGCCTGTTCTTGGACTTTGTCTCAACCTTACCCAGTGTTGGACTTTTGCCTACTTGCATACCGGTGTTAGACCCTCGGCCTGCTTCCAGACGTCTGCCTTAGGGTTGACCCTCAGTACCCGGCTCAGCTACCCAGCACGGATCTCTTCCCTGCTTGAAGAATCGCCCAGCTCCTCTACTACCTGCTGGCGACCCGTGCTTCTTCGTGCCCAATACCCGCTGTGCCACTTCCAGAGGGTATCGTGTGCCCAGCTGCAAGGGGAGCCTCTCTCAGCAACTCGGCCTTGGTGAGTACCTGACACTGATATCCATTTCTTCCCTCTTACCTATATAATCCACTCTGACTGAATCGAATTGAGTTGGGTTGTGAGAATGGAGTACTTCAGGGGTTTTATTCCAAAAGTACTTGACAGTATTAGTAGTCTTCTCTCTGAACCACGTAGTATGAGGATTTGGGTTGAAGTCCCATATTCTTTCCCAGTTTTTAAGGGAAATTGGGCAACCTAAGATACAAACCCATTTTTTGCATAAAATAATGAGAATCATAATGAAAATGACACTGTCATGTAATTAAACCCGCCAACAAGCCACAGAATTGCAAAGAAGAACAAGAATTCTTACCTCTCCTGCCTTCTTCTTAAACTGACATATCTAGAGTGTCAATTTCCTGTGTCCACCAATGCACTCAGTGTTACCACCAACCTCTCCATCAGTAATCTGTCCTTCAGTAATGTATGGGCCAACAGGAGGAACCACAGGGTACAGAGGAGGACCAGGAATTGTCTAGTGATGATGATATTTCAAGCAGCTGTATCTTTATAAAAAAGTAGGTGGAGGGAAAGGTAACGATGAGCTCTCTTCTTTATGGGGATGGGTTGTTTCTTATTATTTTAATGGCAAGGTGAACCCAAGGTCATTTACATTTGTCTGACTTTACCCCATCTCACCTCATTAGCTGGTCAACAATTTAGTTAGTTTTTGGAACAAGCACAATATTATTGCTTTCTTTCTGGGGTTCAGACCCCCTTCAGTGGTACGGCAAGAAACTCTTCATGAAACTGTAAGTTCAATTTGCATGTATTTCTTATTTATTGACAGCATGGACCAATTTACCCATCAACACTTGCCAGAGGTTGAGAATAAATCATCGATTAATAATGTCTTTATTGTTGGGTTGAGGATCCACCAAAACTACAGACTTGTCCTCTTCGTCCTGTTCATGGTCACCTATGTTGTGACTCTGACTTGCAACCTCATGATCATCTTATTAGTGTTCATCTCTAAACTTTCACAGTCTCCTATGTATGTGCTGCTCTCCAATCTGTCACTGGCGGAAATGCTGTTCACCAGCAATATTGCTCCTCCCATGCTCTACATCCTATTTAGAAATGGGGCCTTTTTTTCCCTCGCTGGCTGTTTCATGCAATTTTTCCTATTTGGTATATTTGCTGTGACAGAGAGTTTCCTCCTCTCGGCAATGTCCTACGATAGATATTTGGCCATCTGCAAGCCTCTTTATTACACACTGATTATGAGCCCGAGGTTCTGCGTTTGTCTGATCCTTATCTGCTGGGCTTTGGCATTCCTGATTATGACAATCACTTTAAGTGAAGTGAACACTTTGTATTTCTGTAAAGACAATATTATTGATCATTTTTATTGTGACCTTCTACCAATACTAAAGCTGTCTTGTTCCAATTCTGCCACCGTTGAACTGGTTGTGTCTTTCCTTTCATTTTCAGCCTCTGTGCTTCCTTTCCTCATAATCATCACTACTTATGTTTTCATCATCAGAGCCATTGTTAGGATCTCATCAGTCAAAGGCAAAGAGAAAGCCTTCTCCACCTGCAGTTCTCACCTAGGAGTTGTCTCCATCTATTACACCACCGTGATTATGGTCTATTTGGTTTCACCTGGAAATTTTGTAATGGTGAACAAAGTTCTATCACTGCTTTATACAGTGATCACCCCACTAGCGAATCCTTTTATATACACCCTGAGGAACAAGGATATCAAGGCGGCTATAAGACAAACCTTGACAACCAAATTAAAACCCTAAAAAGAAACCTTTTTAAAAAAAATGTTTGCATACATGTTAAAATCTCCATTTTTAGCTAATTACTTAAAACACCCAAAAGATTATATATTTTCTGAAAGAAAGGGTCCTGTAGAATAACTGCACCACACAAGTCCAATAAAAGGGATCAGACAGCTCTACAGCCATAGGCGTGCACACAGGGTGTGCCTGGACACACCCTAATTGCCTTGTGTGGTGCATATTCCCCCCTGTTTAGACCACTGATATTTCATCCCCCCAAAAAATGTTACAAAACAAAAAAATTTTTTGGAAAAGAAAATTAACAAAATTACACTGTCCACTGCCCTACTGACACCATCAGTACATATACACATGCACATGTATTTGAGCTTTGGGGTGCACACCCTAATGCAAGAGGCTGCGCACACCTATGTCTACAGCTACCTGATCACTGTTGCAAAAAAGTTGGGAGCTGGTTTTACAAAAGAAACTCAAGCTCATGGCTGATGTTTAGGCAATTAGCATAG
This sequence comes from Lithobates clamitans, assembly GCA_037952925.1. Taxonomy (NCBI): domain Eukaryota; kingdom Metazoa; phylum Chordata; class Amphibia; order Anura; family Ranidae; genus Lithobates; species Lithobates clamitans. Next base: position 1,786,853 of record JBBGZY010001322.1, on the reverse strand, counting down.
TTAGAAAAAAAACATACACATACCCCAATGACAGTCATTGGGGGAGACATAAGGGTTATTTATGGTAACAAAGGGCAATACTAGAGCAATATAAAACCAAGTGTAGCGCTAATAAGTGAAAATAAAAAATTATAAAAATAGATATTGCGATAACACATGCAATAAAGAAATTAGTGTTGCATATTAATGAAAGTTCATATATAAAAAGTCCATCATTTTATGAACCCTTAGGGTCACCATATGTATTCCTTGGGAGAAGTGTGTTTGGAGAGAGATGGCTGTTGAGCTATCTAAGCTGAGAGGAGCTTGCAGCTGGATGGACCCCTGTTACCTATGACTTGATCCTGCTGGCTTCTATACAGAGAAGACTCCTCTGGGATAGCACCGCTAGGATTCCACCTTCTACCAGCCCTTGGTGTCCTACCTCCATTGCCAGTGAGCAACTTAAGCCTGTTTGACTCATACAGCGTACGCTCTGTGGGTCCCAACTTTCCGGTAAGCCTCCAGTCATTCGGGTGGTGGTTCTGCACAAGTGTTTATCAGCACATATTGGATTATATTCAAAAGTTTCCACGATTATATATTTTGGAGTTTATCACTATCGCAATATATGTGTTCACCGCACGTGTCTATTCAGTTCTGGACAGGATTGCCATTTTCTATTTCACCAATACATATGGTGACCCTAAGGGTTCATAATATGATGGACTTTTTATATATGAACTTTCATTAATATGCAACACTAATTTCTTTATTGCATGTGTTATCGCAATATCTATTTTTATAATTTTTTATTTTCACTTATTAGCGCTACACTTGGTTTTATATGACTTATAGCAAAAATTCTATTTGTTGTGTTAGCTGCTTACATATACAAATTTTTGGAGTAAGCGCATGGTTTATAAGTTTTTTTTTCAATACTAGAGCAATGTCTGATCAAAAATATATTTTATTGATGTCAAATAATAAACCCACAAAGTACAATACTTCTACTCAGATTACATGCGTTGCGTGGCGTTGAATGCAGAAGGCCCTGTCATTGTGGGATGATGAGCTAGATCAGGTGCAGCATGCTCCCTCTGGGAACGAAAGACTAAGTGGCCCATATCCACTCCACCATGGATTGTAATCTGGAGACATCACCCTCAGAAACCCCTGAGTGATCAGGGAATCGGGAATCTCGGAAGGCGCATATGGTCTATGGCAGGGATGTGCAATTAGTGGACCTCCAGCTGTTGCAAAACTACAAGTCCCATCATGCTCTGCCTCTGGGTGTCATGCTTGTGGCTGTCAGAGTCTTCCTATGCCTCATGGGATTTGTAGTTCTGCAACAGCTGGAGGTCCGTTAATTGCACATCCCTGGTCAACGGGAACAGTAATATATCAACCAAGTTATATCTATCAGACTTGCATCCATCAGATGTCCACATGATAATCCAGTACATTCATATAGGGGACAGATGGAAGGGTATACACCTGTGACCATTAACTAAGCGCATCCACTGCCAACAGGAAGTGTTGTCCCTGATTTAAGACGTTGTTCCACTTTTCAGTGTGACCAAGTCTGCATTTACTGTGACCATTGACAGAGAATTTATTGCTGCATGTGCTTTACCATGCTCACTTATAAATGCATGAACGGCAGATCCTGAGGTAGTGGAATGCAATGATTTTATACCATCTTATTCAATGGAAAATGACAATACATCTGTGAACCGGGATGTCAAAAGACCTCAGGGACATTCACATCTTTCCCATCACCATAGTCCTTGGCATTAATTAGTGAGATATATATATACAGCTTCCATCTCGCTGTATAGGAGGTCCAGCCTTCCTTCCACTTCAAGCATCTTGAGTGCCTCTACGTTATGGGGAGAAGTGGGACTTTATATGAGGCCTCTGAAAATCAGGGGTGCCTCCATCCCGGTTTTTGCGCAGCAAAGAAAAAAAGAAAGAGTTTGGGACTTTGTGTGAAGCATGCAGCTGGAGAGCAAGAAGACACTTGGAATATTGTACTATAAAATTTATTCCATAATTACAACATACATAAAAAATGTCAATGGCACAAATAGACATAGCAACCTGAAACCCTTCTAGAGTAAATTACATAATAGATCATAATATATATAAACATAAATACAATTCATGTAAGACATCCCATATGTGAGGGTAAAAATGGTCACTGACTGTAAACATAATGTAGCAGCATAATTAGTTCAAACAACTGGATGTGTATCCATAATTGTTGCGTCTATAGCTCAACGCGTTTCGTGACTATTTGGTCACTCTTCAGGAGCAGACGCTATAGGGATGTCTGTAAAATTGAAATTGAAAGATGAGCAATAATAGTGTAGATCGTACCAAAAGAGGGAGACGGGGAAATAATACATATTCGCCCATACTTACAGGTTCTGCATGGGTGTGGGGTGCGGCAGTGGATGCCTAGGCAGAGATGCGGACAAATTGTCTCCCCCGGGAGCAGAGGCGGAAAAACAATGGATGGACTGTGGGAAACCCTGAAGGATGTGGCGTGACTGGGGAGGTGAACCCGACCAAATTCCAAAATCCAAATGTGTGCATAGCTGATGAGATTGTCTGTGAATAAATGTGAAAATGTGTGTAAAAAATATGTGAAAACTGTGTGAGGCGGGTGATAAATTAGACTGGTGAGGCAAAGATTCCAATCTATATAAGTGTAAGTGACTGGGGTAAATGAAAAGTGATATGTGAAAAAGGACATGAAAAACACTACACTAAAAAAAAAGGAAAAAACAATGAATGTAAAAGTGCCTAAGCATAGGGGAAAAAAGAGTGCAAAGGTAAAGAAAAGAAATGAATAATGCAAATAAGAAAGGAAGAAATCATGAAATAATGTGAATGAGGATTACCTTGTATGTGCATTGCAAGTGTGTGTAATGACCAGGTCTGCTACCCAGAGAGCGCCGGTCCATCCAGAGAGTACCCGTTCATGCAATGGGGAGTGTGAGTATACCCCCATAACCACTGTTTGCCACCAACGTCACGCCGGCAAATATGGGAGAGAGGGAAGGCGTCTACCCGAGCGATAACCGCCCGGCGAGTGGCGCCAAACAACCTCCCTCATCTACAATGCCGGATGTATATCCCAGAGTGCCCGTGCGCGGGCGCAGGCCGGATCAACATCACGTGTCCAGAGACCAGGGGCGTGGCGTTGGCGTGCAGGGGAACACCCAGGGCTCCTCCAATAGTATGGGGAGGAGGAGGAGGGGGCCCACAAATCACATCACAGCGTCACGTTGGTAGGCATGGAGAAGAGGGGAGGCGTCAACCTGGGCGATAACCGCCCAGCGAATGACGCCAACCACGCTCACTTGTCCATGACATCCAACACCCAAGACTCTGGCACCCTGGCGTCAACCGGATCCGCGCCATGCGCCCGGGACTGGGGGCGTGGCGTCGACGCGCAGCGAAACATCCACCCGACCCCCCCACTCTGGGGAGCATGGAGGGAAAGGGGGGACCCACGGTGCGCGTCGCAGCTCCCGGGGCATGACTAGCCACAGCAGTACCCAGCAATCCACTGTGCCCGCTCACCAAACTATTGCGCCGGGATGGAGGCACCCCTGATTTTCAGAGGCCTCATATAAAGTCCCACTTCTCCCCATAACATACCAATAGGGATGGAAGCATGCATGTATGGACAGCAATTTTTGACACTTGCATTCTTTCCCCTTGTGCATTCATGGGTAAAGATATTAGGGCAGTTTAGTCCTATCATGCTGCATACACACCCGTATGCAGCACACAACCATGCATCCATGGCGCAATAGTTTAGTGAGCGGGCACAGTGGATTGCTGGGTACTGCTGTGGCTAGTCATGCCCCGGGAGCTGCGACGCGCACCGTGGGTCCCCTCTTTCCCTCCATGCTCCCCAGAGTGGGGGGGTCGGGTGGATGTTTCGCTGCGCGTCGACGCCACGCCCCCAGTCCCGGGCGCATGGCGCGGATCCGGTTGACGCCAGGGTGCCGGAGTCTTGGGTGTTGGATGTCATGGACAAGTGAGCGTGGTTGGCGTCATTCGCTGGGCGGTTATCGCCCAGGTTAACGCCTCCCCTCTTCTCCATGCCTACCAACGTGACGCTGTGATGTGCTTTGTGGGCCCCCTCCTCCTCCTCCCCATACTATTGGAGGAGCCCTGGGTGTTCCCCTGCACGCCAACGCCACGCCCCTGGTCTCTGGACACGTGACGTTGATCCGGCCTGCGCCGGGGCGCGGGCACTCTGGGATATACATCCGGCATTGTAGATGAGGGAGGTTGTTTGGCGCCACTCGCCGGGCGGTTATCGCTCGGGTAGACGCCTTCCCTCTCTCCCATATTTGCCGGCGTGACGTTGGTGGCAAACAGTGGTTATGGGGGTATACTCACACTCCCCATTGCACGAACGGGTACTCTCTGGATGGACCGGCGCTCTCTGGGTAGCAGACCTGGTCATTACACACACTTGCAATGCACATACAAGGTAATCCTCATTCACATTATTTCATGATTTCTTCCTTTTTTATTTGCATTATTCATTTCTTTTCTTTATCTTTGCACTCTTTTTTCCCCTACGCTTAGGCACTTTTACATTCATTGTTTTTTCCTTTTTTTTAGTGTAGTGTTTTTCATGTCCTTTTTCACATATCACTTTTCATTTACCCCAGTCACTTACACTTATATAGATTGGAATCTTTGCCTCACCAGTCTAATTTATCACCCGCCTCCCACAGTTTTCACATATTTTTTACACACATTTTCACATTTATTCACAGACAATCTCATCAGCTATGCACACATTTGGATTTTGGAATTTGGTCGGGTTCACCTCCCCCGTCACGCCGCATCCTTCAGGGTTTCCCGCCGTCCATCCATTGTTTTTCCGCCTCTGCTCCCGGGGGAGACAATTTGTCCGCATCTCTGCCTAGGCATCCACTGCCGCACCCCACACCCATGCAGAACCTGTAAGTATGGGCGAATATGTATTATTTCCCCATCTCCCTCTTTTGGTACGATCTACACTATTATTGCTCATCTTTCAATTTCAATTTTACAGACATCCCTATAGCGTCTGCTCCTGAAGAGTGACCAAATAGTCACGAAACGCGTCGAGCTATAGACGCAACAATTATGGATACACATCCAGTTGTTTGAACTAATTATGCTGCTACATTATGTTTACAGTCAGTGACCATTTTTACCCCCACATATGGGATGTCTTACATGAATTGTATTTATGTTTATATATATTATGATCTATTATGTAATTTACTCTAGAAGGGTTTCAGGTTGCTATGTCTATTTGTGCCATTGACATTTTTTATGTATGTTGTAATTATGGAATAAATTTTATAGTACAATATTCCAAGTGTCTTCTTGCTCTCCAGCTGCATGCTTCACACAAAGTCCCAAACTCTTTCTTTTTTTCTTGAGTGCCTCTACTATCCACGACCCAGTTAGGGAGTATTAGGGAGTATTTTCTAACTTTATAGTGGACTTTTGCTATACCCATTACTTTTGCTTTGGTTGGTATAAATTAGCATACTTAAACCACTTGGAATCTTGAATGGACACAACACATCCAAAGAGAACTAGTTTTAAAGCAAAGTTCCAGTTTTTTTTTTCCCCCAGCGCACTCCCATCTTCAGTGTGGGCAGTTGAAGCCCACTGGTAACTTGTTCCAGGATACGGCGTTGCTGGTTACCCAGCATGCACCTCCCGATCTTGCGCATGCGCATAAACAAGAAAAGCATGGCGCGATGCTACAAGCGGCGGCGGAGGCACCTTGACTCCTGGGATTTATGAAACTCATATCCCAGGAGCCAATAGGTGGGCAGACATGACGTACCTCGCCGCAGTGAAATACGGAGGAAGTGGGGGATTACAACCAAAAAAAAGGTATTTGCATTGCTCGAAAAAAAAAATGCAATGAGAATACAGGAAGTGATCACGAACGTGAGGGGGGGAGTTTATAAAATGCCTGGAACTTCGCTTTAAGTAGGCCCAGGGCTCTCTTGGTTAATATAATAGGTTTTGGTGATGAAGGTGTGCATCCTTGACAAACCCCGAAGGTCATTTTTAGGTACACTAATGGCAGAACAAATCTTTTGCAATATTAACAAAAAAAGAAAGCTGTGACTTTTTTTTTCTCCAAGGAGCATCTTCTTATAGCCCCATCTGCTGTCAGCATTCTCTCTTGAAGTCATTAGTTAAGGGGCCAAAAACTGTTCAATAGTGGTCCTACTTTATAAAAACAGCAATATATAATAAAATGATTAACATGTTTCCAGATGGGCATTAGTCTACTATTTTTCTCCCCTTATTTTATAGCAGGCTCGGCAAGAAAAGTTTTAGCACTTAGTGGTTGTAAACTTTTACATATACCCAGTGAAGTGACTGGCCCCAGCTGATCCACAGAGATGAAACTAATCCTCCTGTATAAGCTGTACCTGTTTATCCGAAGCCCTTTCGTCTCTACATTCCATTTAAACAATTACTTCTGTTCAATTTTCTCAGAAATAAATTGGAATAATGATAACAAGTTGGGGAATCATATTGGTTCTAGTCATATTGGTTCAATTCTAGGATTTCTGGGGACAGAAGTAGAAGAGGAACTGACTCAGTTAAAGCTAAATAAAGCAATGGGCCCTGATGGTATTTGTCCCAGAGTTCTAAGATAACTTTGAGATATAGTTGTTGGATCATTAACAGAACTTTTTTAATCAATCTCTTCTAACAGGAGAAGTTCCCCATGACTAATATGATACCTATCCACAAGAAGGGCAGCAAGGTAGAAGCTGGAAATTACAGGCCAGTGAGTTTAACATCAGTTGTAGTCAAGTTAATGGAATCACTCCTGAAAAGAAGTATCATTGATCACCTAAAAATACACAGCTTGCTGGACCCAAAGCAACATAACTTTACTGAGGGCAGATGATGTCATCTGATTGAATTTTTTGACAAGGCATTTGACACAGTTCCACATAATGATCTAATACAAAAGTTGTATAAGCTAGGACTTAACCCATGGGTGGTTCAGTGGCTATGCAGTTGTCTAAAGGATAGATCCCAGAGTGTGGTTGTAAATGGGGTTCACTCAGAACAGAGACCAGTCACTAGTGGGGTACCACAAGGCTCTGTACTGGGTCCGGTTTTATTTAACTTATATGTAAGTGATATAACTAAAGGTTTGTTGGGTAAAGTGTGTTTTTTTGCTGATGACACAAAGGTGTGTAATAGGGGTGATATCCCGGGAGGTGTCTTTAACATGGAACATGATTTAGCATTGCTGGATGATTGGCCAAAGCAGTGGAGACTGCAGGTCAACGTTTCTAAATGTAAAATTATGCACCTAGGGAAAAATAATCCCTTGAGAGAGTATAACAGTGTTAGTCAGCACTACAGAAGAAAAAGATTTGGGGGTGCTTATTTCAGATGATTGCAAAATGAGAAAACAGTTTGACCAGGCAGTGGGGAAAACAAATAGAATACAAGGATGCATCACTAGAGGGATCACAAGCAGGAGGAAGGAGGTCCTGATTCATCTATATACTGTAGATCTTTATAACACTAGAGGGATCACAAGCAGGAGGAAGGAGGTCCTGATTCCTATATAGAGGTCTTTATATCACTAGAAGGGTCACCAGCAGGAGGAAGGAGGTCCTGATTCCTCTATATACTGTAGATATTTATATCACTAGAGGGATCACCAGAAGGAGAAAGGAGGTCCTGATTCCTCTATATAGATCTTTATATCACTAGAGGGATCACCAGCAGGAGGAAAGAGGTCCTGATTCCTCTATATAGATCTTTATATCACTAGAGAGGTCACCAGCAGGAGGAAGGAGGTCCTGATTCCTCTATATACTGTAGATCTTTATATCACTAGAGAGGTCACCAGCAGAAGGAAGAAGGAGGTCCTGATTCCTCTATATAGATCTTTATATCACTAGAGGAATCACCAGCAGGAGGAAGGAGGTCCTAATTCCTCTATATAGATCTTTATATCACTAGAGGGATCACCAGCAGGAGGAAGGAGGTCCCGATTCCTCTATATAGATCTTTATATCACTAGAGGGATCACCAGCAGGAGGAAGGAGGTCCCGATTCATCTATATAGATCTTTATATCGCTAGAGAGGTCACCAGCAGGAGGAAGGAGGTCCTGATTCCTCTATATAGATCTTTATATTACTAGAAGGATCACCAGCAGGAGGAAGGAGGTCCTGATTCCTCTATACAGATCTTTAGTGAGACCTCATTTAGAATACCGTGTCCAGTTCTGAAGACCTCTCTTACAGAAAGATATTAACAAAATAGAACGAGTCCGGAGACGGATAATACAAATGGTGAAGGTTTGGGGGATAAAACATATCAAGAGCGACTTCAGGAACTTAATAAGTACAGTCTGGAGGAAAGAAGGGAAAGGGGAGAAAAATACGAGGGGCGGTCTGCAACTGGTTGAGACAATTAAGTACACACTATACAGGTATATTGCTTTGTTCATACAGTATTTCATGTCTGAGGTTTACAACCACTTTAACCACTTTATGTATTCTTCTACATATTTTTGGTAAAAAATTGCAATAAGCATATATTGATTGGTTTGTGCAAAAGTTAAATGCCTCGTACACACAATCGGATTGTTGGCCAACAAAACCGTGGAATTTTGTCTGAAGGGTGCTGGCTCAAACTTGTCTTGCATACACACGGTCACACAAATGTTGGCCAACAATTACGAATGTAGTGATGTACTATACGTACTACATGGTTTTTCAGCTCTTTAGCACCACCCTGGGCTCCTTCTCCTAATTTTGTGTTAGCAGAAGTTTGGTGAGTGTGTATTCGCGCTTTTCTTATTGCGTTTTTCATTTAGCACTTTTCATTTTGTGCTTTTCAGTTTGTTTCTGAAAGGCCGTTCGTCAACCAGACATGTTGCGGAATCGGAAGAGATAACGTGTTATTTATTATTGGCCTTGGTTAAATAATGATTTGATTTGGTGTATTTTCTATATTTTTGGATGCACAAAATGCACTTTTTGGTTAAGTTCTATTGGCAGATAGCATGTCTAATTTTATTTGTTTTCTTTTTTTAATGCACAATAAAAAAATTGTAGAGAATAATACTTGGCTCTGTGTTTTACTTCAAATGACAGTTTGGGAGTCGGCAGTTACATTTTAAAAAATACAATACAAAACCGACCACTTCTGCTTCTGAGCATGCGTGTTTGTACTTTGGACTTTTGTCCGACAGACTTGTGTACACACGATTAGGGATGAGCTTCGTGTTCGAGTCGAACCCATGTTCGACTCGAACATCGGCTGTTCGACCGTCCGTCGAATTGCGAACGATATGGGCCGTTCGCGCCAAATTCGTGTGGCGCGTCACGGCCCATAATTCACTGCGGCATCGCAGTGCATTGCTGGCTGATGATTGGCCAAGCATGCACTATGACCCGCATGCTTGGCCAATCACAGCGCCGCCTGAACAGAGAGCCGTAATTGGCCAAAGCCAAGGAGGCTTTGGCCAATTATGGCTCAGGGGATTTAGTACACGCCCCACACTATATAAGGCCGCCTGCACGGCGGCCCTGTGTAGTGTGTGTTCCTGTGTGCTGAGAGATAGAGAGAGAGAGAGACAGACAGTGTCATTTCATTTGAGTTAGATAGATTAGGCAGAACAGTCAGTCAGTTAGCTGCACTTACAGTGTATTGTGTATATATATGCATCCCAGGTGTTGCATATATATATATACTCTGTATTCAGTTTAGCTAGATCCGTTCCTGTTATCTTCTAGACTATTTACATTTAGTGCAGTGCGTCCTGCTCACAGTGTTCAGCTAGATCCGTTCCTGTTATCTTCTAAACTATTTACATTTAGTGCAGTGCGTCCTGCTCACAGTGTTCAGCTAGATCCGTTCCTGTTATCTTCTAGACTATTTACATTTAGTGCAGTGCGTCCTGCTCACAGTGTTCAGCTAGATCCGTTCCTGTTATCTTCTAGACTATTTACATTTAGTGCAGTGCGTCCTGCTCACAGTGTTCAGCTAGATCCGTTCCTGTTATCTTCTAGACTATTTACATTTAGTGCAGTGCGTCCTGCTCACAGTGTTCAGCTAGATCCGTTCCTGTTATCTTCCTACTGACAGGCAGGCTTGTCTGGTTACAGTATATAAAGCTACCTGAAGAAAATTACTGGTGTTCTATTTGATCCTATTAGTACCACGGTCAGGCAGCTAGACTATTTACATTTAGTACAGTGCGTCCTGCTCACAGTGTTCAGCTAGATCCGTTCCTGTTATCTTCCTACTGACAGGCAGGCTTGTCTGGTTACAGTATATAAAGCTACCTGAAGAAAATTACTGGTGTTCTATTTGATCCTATTAGTACCATGGTCAGGCAGCTAGACTATTTACATTTAGTACAGTGCGTCCTGCTCACAGTGTTCAGCTAGATCCGTTCCTGTTATCTTCCTACTGACAGGCAGGCTTGTCTGGTTACAGTATATAAAGCTACCTGAAGAAAATTACTGGTGTTCTATTTGATCCTATTAGTACCACGGTCAGGCAGCTAGACTATTTACATTTAGTACAGTGCGTCCTGCTCACAGTGTTCAGCTAGATCCGTTCCTGTTATCTTCCTACTGACAGGCAGGCTTGTCTGGTTACAGTATATAAAGCTACCTGAAGAAAATTACTGGTGTTCTATCCCAGCTTAGTGCAGCTACAGGCCATTAGTATGTCTGGAAGGCCAAGAAGGAGAGGCAGACAGTCACAAGCCAATAAGAGAGGGCAAGCAGGCTCTGTGTCTAGTGCTGGTCGTGGAGACGGTGCATCCTCATCAGCACGTGGCCATGGGACACGCTTGGCCTTTTTTTCGGCAGCTGGCCGTGTTGAGCCGCAACATGCGGAAGACTTGGTCGAGTGGATGACCAAGCCGTCCTCATCCTCCTCATCCTCTCTCACCCATGCCCAGGGTGCTTTGTCTGGGAAAGCAGCGGCCTCTTCCCTCAGCTCAATGTCATCAGTGACTCCTTCCCTAGCTCCACCATGTCCTCCTGAGGAGTCCCTCGAACTGTTTGACCACAGTGTTGGGTACATGCTCCAGGAGGATGCCCAGCGTTTGGAAGGCTCTGATGATGATACTGAGCTCGATGAAGGCAGTAACATGAGCACGGACAGAGGGGGTGCCCAAGAAGGACAGCAAACAGGCAGTCATGCTCCCCCTGCTGCAGCATACTGCCAGGTTTGCTCCAGTGATGAGGAGGGAAGGGATGATGAGGTCACTGACTCAACGTGGGTGCCTGATAGGAGAGAGGAGGAGGAGGAGGAGGCGGCACATCACCAACGACGCAGGATGCCCTCCAGGGGCCAGCCTAAGGGCAGCACATTGACTGCATCACACCCCAAAGCTCCACATGTGCAGGGCGCTGCAGTCTCTGCGCGTTATTCAAAAAGTTCTTTGGTGTGGGCCTTTTTTGAGACGAGTGCATCAGATCGCACCGCTGCTATTTGCAACATATGTCTCAAGCGTATCTCACGTGGCCAAAACATCTCCCGCTTGGGTACCACATGCTTGACCAGACATATGTTGACCTGCCATGCAGTTCGTTGGCAAGCGTATCTAAAAGACCCACACCAAAGAACAAAGAGGATCTCTCCTTGCTCCTCATCAGCTGAGATTTCCAACCCCACTAGACCTCCAGTCCTCTCTGAGACCTGCAGTGAGAGGAATGAAGGTGTAGAATTAGGTGTGTCACAGCCAAGTACTTGTGGGCAATCTGCTTTTGGTACACCGATGTCAGATTGTACCAGGCAAATTTCCCTGCCCCAGTTGCTGGCTGGAAAGTCTGTGTGCATTTCCGCCGGTCATATAATGCCAGTGCTCGGCTGACGGACCTCCAAAAGGAGTTTAACCTGCCCAAGAACCGCCTAATCTGTGACATGCCCACCAGGTGGAACTCAACGTTGGCCATGCTGCAGCGGCTGCACACACAACAGAGGGCCATCAATGAGTACCTGTGCGACTATGGCACCAGGACAGGGTCAGGGGAGCTTGGTTTTTTTTCCCCACGCCAGTGGGCCATGATCAGGGATGCATGCACTGTCCTGTCACCATTCGAGGAGGCCACGAGGATGGTGAGCACTGACAGTGCATGCATCAGTGACACTGTCCCCCTTGTCCACCTGTTGGAGCACACGCTGCGTGGAATAATGGACAGGGCACTTGAGGCAGAACAGAGGCAGGAAGAGGAGGACTTCCTTAGCTCTCAAGGCCCCCTTTATCCAGACAGTGTTCCTGCGTGCCCGCCGATCACACAGGAAGAGGACGAGGAGGAGGAGGAGGAGGAAGATTGTGTCAGTATGGAGGTGGAGCCTGGCACTCAGCATCAGCAGCAGTCTTTAAGGGATCAGTCCCAAGAAACACATGGACTTGTACGTGGCTGGGAGGAGGTGGCTGCGGACGTTGTCGTCCTTAGTGACCCAGAGGACTCCGGACCGAATGCCTCAGCAAACCTACGCTGCATGGCCTCCCTGATCCTGCAAAGCCTGCGTAAGGATCCTCGTATTCGTGGTATCAAGGAGAAGGACCAATACTGGCTGGCAACCCTCCTTGATCCACGTTACAAGGGTAAGGTTGCGGACCTGTTCTTGCCATCGCAGAGGGAGCAGAGGATGAAACATCTTCGGGAGGCCTTGCAGAATGGTCTGTGCAATGCGTTCCCAGAGACTGGGAGGTTACAAACTCCTGTTTCTGGACAACGTGTTGCTGAGGCTTTGGTCAGTCAAAGAAGGAGCGGTGGAGAAGGTGGCCGTCTGACCGATGCGTTCAGACAATTTTTTGGTCCGCAGCCCCAAGGTATGATCGGTTCCAGCAACCATCGCCAGCGTCTGTTTTACATGGTGCAGGAATACCTAGGGGCAGGATCAGACTTGGACACCTTTCCCACCGAAAATCCTCTGGGTTACTGGGTCTTGAGGATGGATCACTGGCCAGAGCTTGCACAGTATGCAATTGAGCTACTGGCCTGTCCTGCATCCAGCGTTCTTTCGGAACGCACATTCAGTGCTGCTGGAGGCGTGGCAACCGATCACAGGGTGCGTCTGTCCACCGACTCGGTCGATCGGCTGACCTTCATAAAAATGAATCAGTCTTGGATCACCACCAGCTACCAAGCACCTGATGCTGATGTAACCGAATATTTTTTTTTGAAATCTCAGATCCCTTCAAAGACTGCCTATGCTGATGCTGAGTGACTATCCCTGAGTAATTATACTCTTCCTCCTCAATCATCACGCTGATAGCTTGTAAGAACATTTTTGGTTCTGGGCACCAGCACCAGTGCCTAAGGCCCAATTTTTCTGCCCCTGTCTAACAGGGGCGTGTAATTACAATTTTTGATGCAATACTTTGCAGCAGGGCTCGTTCCTGCATTCCAACTAGAGTGTCTGTGAGGGGTTGCAGTGTTGTGGCACCAGCACCAGTGCCTAAGGCCCAATTTTTCTGCCCCTGTCTAACAGGGGCGTGTAATTACAATTTTTGATGCAATACTTTGCAGCAGGGCTCGTTCCTGCATTCCAACTAGAGTGTCTGTGAGGGGTTGCAGTGTTGTGGCACCAGCACCAGTGCCTAAGGCCCAATTTTTCTGCCCCTGTCTAACAGGGGCGTGTAATTACAATTTTTGATGCAATACTTTGCAGCAGGGCTCGTTCCTGCATTCCAACTAGAGTGTCTGTGAGGGGTTGCAGTGTTGTGGCACCAGCACCAGTGCCTAAGGCCCAATTTTTCTGCCCCTGTCTAACAGGGGCGTGTAATTACAATTTTTGATGCAATACTTTGCAGCAGGGCTCGTTCCTGCATTCCAACTAGAGTGTCTGTGAGGAGTTGCAGTGTTGTGGCACCAGCACCAGTGCCTAAGGCCCAATTTTTCTGCCCCTGTCTAACAGGGGCGTGTAATTACAATTTTTGATGCAATACTTTGCAGCAGGGCTCGTTCCTGCGTTCCAACTAGAGTGTCTGTGAGGGGTTGCAGTGTTGTGGCACCAGCACCAGTGCCTAAGGCCCAATTTTTCTGCCCCTGTCTAACAGGGGCGTGTAATTACAATTTTTGATGCAATACTTTGCAGCAGGGCTCGTTCCTGCGTTCCAACTAGAGTGTCTGTGAGGGGTTGCAGTGTTGTGGCACCAGCACCAGTGCCTAAGGCCTAATTTTTCAGCTCCTGTTCAACAGGGGCATGTAATTACAATTCTTGATCTAATATTTCACAGCAGTGCCCTGTGAGGGCTTACAGTGTTGTGGCCACAGCAACACCTAAGGCCCAAATTTCTGCTGAGTATATAGGGCAGGACCCTACTTTCAAACATCTAACTTACAAACGACTCCTACTTGCAAACGGAAGGAGACAACAGGAAGTGAGATGAAATCTACCCCTAGGAAGGGAAATTCTCTCCTGTAAGAGTTAATATGGGAAAAAAAATTCTCCTTTCCACTGATGCTTTCCAATCCTTGTTCCACAAAAAAACCCAAATTTTCAAAAAACATTTTTCATTGGGACAAAAAGTGAGGTGAAATCTTCTGAAGAGGAGGAAAGACAGCAAAACAAATGTCACAGGGGTGATAACCCTTCCCTATGTTTTCCAAAAAGCTTAAAAAAGATTTTTTGGCTGGAGCTAAACACGTTAAAAATGTACCCGTTCAAAATTACAAAGAGATTCTACTTAACAACAAACCTACAGTCCCTGTCTTGTTTGCACCGCCTGTATACTGCTGTTCAGAGTATATAGGGCCTGGTGGCCCCACACCTTTCCTTATTTTAATTTGGGTGCGGGGTTCCCCTTAATATCCATACAAGACCCAAAGGGCCTGGTAATGGACTGGGGGGTACCCATGGTGTTTGTCTCACTGATTTTCATCCATATTGCCATGACCCGACATGACATTAAACCCGCAAGCAGTTTTAAATGAGATTTTTTTCCTTTAAAAATGACATTTGGTGCAGGGACTGTTCTAAACACGGGAAACACGAGTCACTTTACAGGCATACTATAGACCAGTGTTTCTCAACTCCAGTCCTCAAGGCGCACCAACAGGTCATGTTTTCAGGATTTCCACTATTTTGCACAGGTGATTTGATCAGTTTTTACTGCCTTAGTAATTACCACAGCCGTTTCATCTGAGGGAAATCCTGAAAACATGACCTGTTGGTGCGCCTTGAGGACTGGAGTTGAGAAACCCTGCTATAGACACCCCCCAGGTACGATATTTAAAGGAATATTTCACTTTTTTTTTTTACTTTAAGCATCATTAAAATCACTGCTCCCGAAAAAACGGCCGTTTTTAAAAGTTTTTTTTGCATTGATACATGTCCCCTGGGGTAGGACCCGGGTCCCCAAACCCTTTTTAGGACAATACCATGCAAATTAGCCTTTAAAATGAGCACTTTTGATTTCGAACGTTCGAGTCCCATAGAGGTCAATGGGGTTCTAACGTTCGTGCGAACTTTCGGTCCGTTCGCAGGTTCTGGTGCGAACCGAACCGGGGGGTGTTCGGCTCATCCCTACACACGATCGGAAAATCCGACAACACACATTTGTTGGCGGAAAATTTGAAGACATGCTAGCCAACATTTGTCGGCGGAAAGTCCGACAACAATTGTCCGATGGAGCATACACACGGTCGGATTTTCTGCCAACAGCCTGACATCCAACATTTCCCGTCGGAAAGTCTGATCATGTGTACAGGGCTATCGTGTCTACAAAATAGGGGATATATTTATGGCATTTTTATTTTTTATTTATTTTTTTACTAGTAATGGCGGCGATCTGCGATTTTTATCGGGACTGCGATATCGCGGCGGACAAATTGGACACTTTTGACACATTTTTGGGACCATTGACAATTATACAGCGATCAGTGCTATAAAAATGCACTGATTACTGTATAAATGTCACTGGCAGGGAAGGGGTTAACACTAGGGGGCGATCAAGGGGTTACCTGTGTTCCCTCAGCGTGTTCTAACTGTAGGGGGGATGGGACTGTCTAGGAGGAGAGAGAGATCAGTGTTCATACTTAGTATAAACACACAATCTGTCTCTACTCCCCTGAGAGAACCGGGATCTGTGTGTGTAAAGTTAGAAGAGTAGTTATCAATTGTATATATCACTTTAAGTCTCCTGTTAGGTTCCAGTCATTGACTATACAGTAGGCATGAGCCCGATGTTCGAGTCGAACATCAGGTTTTCGCCAGTTCGCCGAACAGTGAACAATATGTGGCGTTCGCGGCTAATTCGAAAGCCACAAAATGCCGTTAAAGTCTATGGGACACTAACATGAAAAACCAAAAGTGCTAATTTTAAAGGCTTATATGCAAGTTATTTTCATAAAAAGTGTTTGGGGACCCGGGTCCTGCCCCAGGGGACATGTATCAATGCAAAAAAAGTTTTAAAAACATCTGTTTTTATTGGGACCTGTGATCTTAATAATGCTTAAAGTCAAACAAAAAAAATGAAATATTCATTTAAATATCGTGCCTGGGGGTGTCTGTAGTATGCCTGGAAAGTGGCAGACTTTCCCATGTTTAGAACAATACCACAGCAAAATGACATTTCTAAAGGAAAAAAAGTCATTTAAAACTGATTGTGGCTGTAATGAATTGTCGAGTCTGGGCAATATAGATAAAACTCATTGAAAAAAATGGCATGGTTCCCCCCCGAGTCCATTACCAGGCCCTTTGGGTCTTGTATGGATATTAAGGGGAACCCCACATGCAAATTTAAAAAAAATTGTGTGGGGGTTCCCCCAAAATTCATACCAGGCCCTTCAGATCTGGTATGGATATTAAGGGGAACCCTGCGTGAGGTCATGCTGAGGTCCCCCCAAAATCCATACCAGACCCTTATCCGAGCATGCAACCTGGCAGGTTGCTGGAAAAGAGGGGAGATGAGAGAGCGCCCCCCTCCTGAACCGTACCAGGCCACATGCCCTCAACATGGGAAGGATGCTTTGGGGGTCGCCCCCAAAGCACCTTTTCCCCAAGTTTATGGGGACAAGGGCCTCATCCCCACAACCCTTGCCCGGTGGTTGTGGGGGTCTGCGGGCAGGGGCTTATCGGAATCTTGAAGCCCCCTTCAACAAGGGGACCCCCAGATCCCACCCCCCTATGTGAATGGGTATCAGGTACATTGTACCCCTACTCATTCACTAAAAAAAGTGTCAGAATGTAAAAAATTAGCTTTATTGAAAAAAAAAACTGTCCTGGGATGTCCATCCATCTTCGATCACAGCGTCTGGCGACCCGATAAAAAAAAGAAAAAAACTGAAAAAACTCTGCCTCCATGGGAGGCTCCCGCTGACTAAAGCCTTTTCGCAATGACAGCTGTTATATAGCTGAGGGCGGGGCCACCTGGTGACTTAAATGGGTGACCCTGCCCCCTTCTGATGTTACGTGACACATAACGTCAGAGGGGGCGGGGTCACCTGTTTACGTCACCGGGTGGCCCCACCTCAGCTATATAACTGCTGTTATTGCGAAGAGGCTTCAGTCAGCGAAGATGGATGGACATTGCAGGACAGGTTTTTTTTTAATAAAGGGCTTGTCTCAAATTGTCTCGTCTTTTGTAACATTTGGACACTTTTTTTGGTGAATGTGTAGGGGTACAATGTACCTGATACCCATTCACATAGGGGGTGGCTGGGATCTGGGGTTCCCCTTCTTAACCACTTCAGCCCCGGACCATTATGCTGCTTAAGGACCAGAGGACTTTTTCCAATTTGGCACTGTGTCGCTTTAACTGCTAATTGCGCGGTCATGCAATGCTGTACCCAAACAAAATTTGCGTCCTTTTCTTCCCACAAATAGAGCTTTTCTTTGATGGTATTTGATCACCTCTGCCGTTTTTATTTTTTGCGCTATAAATGGAAAAAGACCGAAAATTTTGAAAAAAAATGATATTTTCTACTTTTTGTTATAAAAAAAATCCAATAAACTAAATTTTAGTCATACATTTAGGCCAAAATGTAATCGGCCACATGTCTTTAGTAAAAAAAATGTCAATAAGCGTATACTTATTGGTTTGCGCAAAAGTTATTGCGTCTACAAACTAGGGTACATTTTCTGGAATTTACACAGCTTTTAGTTTATGACTGCCTATGTCATTTCTTGAGGTGCTAAAATAGCAGGGCGGTACAAAACCCCACCAAATGACCCCATTTTGGAACGTAGACACCCCAAGGAAATTGCTGAGAGGCATGTTGAGCCCATTGAATATTATTTTTTTTTGTCCCAAGTGATTGAATAATGACAAAAAAAAAAAAAAATACAAAAAGTTGTCACTAAATATATTGCTCACACAGGCCATGGGCATATGTGGAATTGCACCCCAAAATATATTCAGCTGCTTCTCCTGAGTACGGGGATACCACATGTGTGTGACTTTTTGGGAGCCTAGCCGCGTACGGGGCCCCGAAACCGATCACCGCCTTCAGGATTTCTAAGGGCGTACATTTTTGATTTTACTCCTCACTACCTATCACAGTTTTGAAGGCCATAAAATGCCCAGATGGCACAAAAAGCCCCCAAATGACCCCATTTTGGAAAGTAGACACCCCAAGCTATTTGCTTTGAGGCATGTTGAGTCCATGGAATATTTTATATTTTGATACAAGTTGCGGGAAAGTGACATTTTTTTTTTTTTGCACAAAGTTGTCACTAAATGATATATTGCTCACACAGGCCATGGGCATATGTGGAATTGCACCCCAAAATACGTTTAGCTGCTTCTCCTGAGTATAGGGATACCACATGTGTGGGACTTTTTGGGAGCCTAGCCGCGTACGGGGCCCCGAAAACCAATCACCGCCTTCAGGATTTCTAAGGGTGTAAATTTTTGATTTCACTCTTCACTGCCTATCACAGTTTCGGAGGCCATGGAATGCCCAGATGGCACAAACCCCCCCCAAATTACCCCATTTTGGAAAGTAGACACCCCAAGCTATTTGCTGAGAGGCATGGTGAGTATTTTGCAGCTCTCATTTGTTTTTGAAAATGAAGAAAGACAAGAAAAAAATTTTTTTTTTCTTTTTTCAATTTTCCAAACTTTGTGACAAAAAGTGGGGTCTGCAAAATACTCACTATACCTCTCAGCAAATAGCTTGGGGTGTCTACTTTCCAACATGGGGTCATTTGGGGGGGGGGGGTTGTGCCACCTGGGCATTCCATGGCCTTCGAAACTGTGATAGGCAGTGAAGAGTGAAATCAAAAATTTATGCACTTAGAAAGCCTGAAGGCGGTGCTTGGTTTTCTTGGTTTTTGGGGTCCCGTACGCGGCTAGGTTCCCAAAAAGTCTCACACATGTGGTATCCCCGTACTCAGGAGAAGCAACATAATGCATTTTGGGGTGTAATTTCACATATTCCCATGGCATGTTTGAGCAATATATCATTTAGTGACAACTTTGTGCAAAAAAAAAAAAAAAGAAAAAAAGTGTCTCTTTCCCGCAACTTGTGTCACAATATAAAATATTCCATGGACTCGACATGCCTCTCAGCAAATAGCTTGGGGTGTCTTCTTTCCAAAATGGGGTCATTTGGGGGGGTTTTGAACTGTCCTGGCATTTTATGCACAACATTTAGAAGCTTATGTCACACATCACCCACTCTTCTAACCACTTGAAGACAAAGCCCTTTCTGACACTTTTTGTTTACATGAAAAAATTATTTTTTTTTGCAAGAAAATTACTTTGAAACCCCAAACATTTAATACTTTTTTAAAGCAAATGCCCTACAGATTAAAATGGTGGGTGTTTCATTTTTTTTTCACACAGTATTTGCGCAGCGATTTTTCAAACGCATTTTTTGGGGAAAAAACACACTTTTTTTAATTTTAATGCACTAAAACACACTATATTGCCCAAATGTTTGATGAAATAAAAAAGATGATCTTAGGCCGAGTACATGGATACCAAACATGACATGCTTTAAAATTGCACACAAACGTGCAGTGGCAACAAAATAAATACATTTTTAAAAGCCTTTAAAAGCCTTTACAGGTTACCACTTTAGATTTACAGAGGAGTTCTACTGCTAAACTTACTGCCCTCGATCTGACCTTCGCGGTGATACCTCACATGCATGGTGCAATTGCTGTTTACATTTAATGCCAGACCAACGCTTGCGAGAGCAGGGGGGGACAGGGGTGCTTTTTTTCTTTTTTTTTTTCTTTATTTTTTTTTGCTTTTTTATCTTATTTTTAAACTGTTCCTTTCATTTTTTTTTTTTTTTAATCATTTTTATTGTTATCTCAGGGAATGTAAATATCCCCTATGATAGCAATAGGTAGTGACAGGTACTCTTTTTTGAAAAAATTGGGGTCTATTAGACCCTAGATCTCTCCTCTGCCCTCAAAGCATCTGACCACACCAAGATTGGTGTGATAAAATGCTTCCCCAATTTCCCAATGGCGCTGTTTACATCCGGCGAAATCTAAGTCATAAAATGCTCGTAGCTTCCGGTTTCTTAGGCCATTGAGATGTTTGGAGCCACTCTGGTCTCTGATCAGCTCTATGGTCAGCTGGCTGAATCACCGGCTGCATTCTCAGGTTCCCTGTTGAGACAGGAGAGCCAGAGAAAAAACACGGAAGACGGTGGGGGGGGCATTCCCTCCCAC
The DNA here is from genome assembly GCA_037952925.1 of Lithobates clamitans. Taxonomy (NCBI): domain Eukaryota; kingdom Metazoa; phylum Chordata; class Amphibia; order Anura; family Ranidae; genus Lithobates; species Lithobates clamitans. The sequence goes on along the minus strand of JBBGZY010001322.1, from coordinate 1,766,175 downwards.
TGCTTGTAAAAGCAGTGTAGAGGCTAATTAGCCGCTAGGATTGCTTTTACATGAAAGCCGACCGCTGGCTGAAAAGAATGATACCAAGATGATACCTAAACCTGCAGGCATCATTCTGGTATAACCACTCAAAGTCGTGAATGGCGTACCTGAAGACAAAAAAATGGTTAACAATAAAGCACAGTAAACAGTAAAGTATAAGAAATTGCATACCTGAAAAGCAAACATGATGAAACATAATAACAATAAAACATTGCAGAATAGAATACAGTAAAAAAGAGCAGAACAATAGAGAGAGAATAGAGAGAGAGAGAACAATAAAACAACAACTTTTTTTTTTTTTTTTATATTTTTGTTTGTGTTTTTTTTTTTTTACACTTTTTTTTGTAACTGTAACTTTTATAACGGTAACCGGTTCCAGGTTCGGGTCTCTCAAAATGCGATTGCATCTTGGGAGACCCTGTGAAAGTGTGTCCTAGTCTGCGCAATGCTGTACCCTATGCTAATACTCAACTAGTGAATGGAAGCGTTCAAAACATTCACCAATGCAAAGACCAGGATTGTCAGGACAAAAGGGACAATAATAGCGGGTGTCACGCCTATATCCGCGCTTGCTGCAGACACGACATCTTTTTTGGGGGTGTTCGTTGGGTAGGGGTACTCGGGAGGACATAAAGAAAATGCCTCTCATGCAGCCGACTGCATTTGGTTGGGGATGTGAATGGGGGAAGTACGGGCGCTGCAGAAGTGGTGGGTTCCCAATTAGGATTGGCGAATGCAGCAGGAAGGGCACTATGGGCACGACGGCCTGTGTTTGTCTTCTTGGTGGCAGCGGGACACTACTTGTGCTTGCCACCTCACCAGCTTGAACTGCACTTATGGGACTCGCCACATCACCAAGTGCTACTGCAGTGCTGGTTTGACTACAACCGGGGTGTACTAGGCCGCTGGTGCTTGCCAGTTCACCAAAACGCTACCAAAAAAACTGTTAGCGATCGCTGGGATCAGGCCTGACTCTGCGAATGCTGCAGTTATGCATTTAGTGTTTTGTAAGTGTCAGTGATTGATCGATACTGCACTTGGATGGGCTGGGCCGGGCGGAGGGGCAAAACGCAGGTGCTAGCAGGTATCTGGGCTGATCCCGCTAACACTGCGTTTTTGGGAACCCTAAACTGCTGGGGACGCTAGTATAGATCTGATCAGATCAGATATTGATCCGATCAGATACTATACCACAAAGGGAGGTGTACGGTGCGTGCGTGGGTGTTAGCGGTACTGGGGCTAACCTGACGCTGCCTGGGGCTGGTGCTTGCCAGTTCACCAAAATGCTACCAAAAAAACTGTTAGCGATTGCAGGGATCAGGCCTGACTCTGCGAACGCTGCAGTTATGTGTTTAGTGTTTTGTAAGTGACAGTGATCGATCGATACTGCACTTGGGTGGGCTGGGCTGGGACGGGAGGAGGGGCAAAACGCAGGTGCTAGCAGGTATCTGGGCTGATCCCGCTAACACTGCGTTTTTGGGAACCCTAAACTGCTGGGGACGCTAGTATAGATCTGATCGGATCAGATATTGATCCGTACAGATACTATACCACTAAGGGAGGCGTATGCTGCGTGCGTGGGTGTTAGCGGTACTGGCGCTAATCTGACGCTGCCTGGGGCGACGCATATCACCGCCGGGCGATCAGGGGGCTAAACTTTTATTAGGTAATAAACAGCGGGTGCCCTGACACTATAAAAAATAAACAAACTAACCAGCATCACCCATAACGGTTATACGGTGATCAGTGGTGAAAGGGTTAACTAGAGGGCAATCAAGGGGTTAAAACATTTATTAGATAGTATATGGGGGTCCCTGTCGCTATAAAATGCTGACGGCGAACATAAATATTTACGTCCCTAACTAGCGTCACCAGCAACACTAATACAGCGATCAGAAAAATGATCGCTTAGCGACACTGGCGACAGGGGTTGATCAAGGGGTTAAAACTTTATTAGGGGGGGTTAGGGGGGTACCCTAGACCTAAAGGGGGCTAACCCTAGCTGCCCTAACACAGTAACTGTCACAAACTGACACCATGCAGTAATCAGAAAAAAAAAACTGCTTGGTGTCAGTGTGACAGGGGGGGGAGGGGTGATTGGGGGGTCATTGGGGGGGCGATCGGGGGGATCGGGGGTGTTTTGTGTGCCTGGCATGTTCTACTGAGTGTGTGTGTGTTTGTGCACTCACATTGATGTCTTCTCTCCTCGGCGCCGGAACGGAAACTGCCGAGCCGAGGAGAGATGACATCACATCCTCTGCCTGTGTGTACTACACACAGGCAGGGGAGGATTCTCATTGGAAAAAAGAGAAAATAATTGTGCTTCAAAGTGTCTAAAGATGTGATAAAAAAGCAGCGATATCTTAAATGTGACACAAACACATAACATAAACAAGAAAGAATTGGATGACTCACGCTATACAAATTAGTGAATGTGTGGCCAAATTGCCACACCAAAAACATCTGTGCAGTAATATATCACAATTAGTGCAAACAAATGTAAATAAAGTCCAAGCGTAATAAATGTATTAGAAAATCATTGTGAATGGTTAAAAAAAAAAAAAAATAGCTCATAAGAAGAACCCCAAAAAAGTGAAATAGCAATCCCGGGTCTTTCAACTGCATGTAACCTTGGATGTGTAGGACCACCACCAACAGTAAGAGCCTGGCCGCTTACCAGAACCCCATGAACCCCCGTTACAGAGGGTCTAAGAGGGCTTTTGAGATCCTGCTGGTCCGGAATTCCCAGGAACAGAGATGGAAATGGGACCTGGAAAGGGCGTCAGGTGCTGGGATGGAGATGGATGGGTCCACAGGAAGGGGGCTCAGCCCTCAGCATAGTATTGCCATCATAGGAGAAAAGAAAGGGAGGGCTCCCATAGTATAAAATTAGATGGCAATTTATTAAAGTAAAAAATGTGAACACTCACATGTAAGCAAGACAATCAGCATCATCAATGGAAGAACAAACTGTGGCACCGGCCGGATGACCACAGATAACTCGTCCTGTTAGATGTACAGCGACAATGAGGATTCTCATTGGCTGGGAGCGATCGCGAGGGGGGGCCACGATCTGATGGCCTCCCCCTCATCACTGAACGCTCCCAGACCAACAGCGACCGCCTCAGGCACCGGGGGGGGGTCCGATCGGACCCCCCGCCTGCGGGAGGGCAATCACGTACCAGGTACGTGATTTGGCCTGCCCGTGCCATTCTGCTGACGTATATCAGCATGAGACGGTCGTCAAATGTTAAAGGGGGCTTCCAGATTCCGATAAGCCCCTGACCACAGACCCCCACAACCACCGGCCAGGGTTGTGGGGATGAGGCCTTTGTCCCCATCAACATGGGGACAAGGTGCTTTGGGGGCGATCCCAAAGCATCATCCTCATGTTGAGGGTGACATGGAATTTTATAGATAGGCAAAGCCTATCCTCATACTGTATTGATTAGTGGTTCCAAATTAATTAAAACTACTGCAGTAGGGAACAGACACAAAAATACGCTCTGCATCTTTCCAAATAACTGTTCTGCTTTATTATGACGCAATTGAAGGTTTTTATACACATGATTACGTAGGTATCACATTAATATTACAATTGTACGTTTATGGTAACAAGGGGCGTAACATAGGCAGGCTAATTCTAATCAGGACTCGAAAGAATGCAAACATGTAATGAAAACATTATTAGTGCCATGTGCACAGTGAGGGCAGTGTGCAATACATACAAAATACAATACAATTATATACAGAACTTATAAATTTCCTTTACAGTCTCCTCTCTTTTGATTAATATTTTGATCACTAACCATACCTGCTATCACCTTTAACCTGGAACCGCTACATGCTTAGGTGGAGGTAGTCCTGGCCAAAGAGGCAAAACTCCATTGTGGAGAATATAATAGCTGAGCAGCTTTTTTCATTACAAAATGACTTTTCATTGTGAGTAAAGGAGGGAGGAGGAGAGAATGAGGGGGATTAGAGAGAGAGAGAGAGAGAGAGAGAGAGAGAGAGAGAGAGAGAGAGAGGACGCGAATGAGCATGCATGGAAGTGACAGCAACACAATCCGGCCAAGGCAAGTGACCGAAGGCACAGAACCCGGAAGGAAGACAGGGTGAAGTTGGAACAAAAGTGTGCCCAATCTAGAGCTGGTATTATTGAGGATATTCAATATCATTTTAAAGAACTGTTTTTGTATGTAGGAAAGGAGTATGGATGGTATAAAAGTAGGAAGTATGTGCAGGTGAGGGAGGGGAATGTGGAGGGTATAACAGTGAGCACTATGTACAGGAGAGGAGTATTGAGGGTATAACAGTGGGCACTATGTACAGGAGAGGAGTGTGGAGGGTATGCCAGTGGGCAGTATGAACAGGAGAGGAGTGTGGAGGGTATGCCAGTGGGCACTATGTACAGGAGAGGAGTGTGGAGGGTATGCCAGTGGGCAGTATGTACAGGAGAGGAGTGTGGAAGGTATTATGAGGGTGGTATGTACAGGAGAGGAGTGTGGAGGGTATGACAATGGGCAGTATGTACAGGAGAGGAGTGTGGATGGTATGACAGTGGGCTGTATGTACAGGGGAGGAGTGTGGAGGGTATGACAATTAGCGGTATGTACAAGAGAGTTGTGTGGAGGGTATGACAGTGTGCAGTATGTACAGGAGAGGAATGTGGAGAGTATGACAGTGGGCAGTATGTACAGGAGAGGAGTGTGGAGTGTATGACAGTGAGCGGTATGTACAGGAGAGGAGTGTGGGGAGTATGACAGTGGGCGGTATGTACAGAAGAGGAGTGTGGGGAGTATGACAGTGGGCGGTATGTACAGGAGAGGAGTGTGGAGGATATGACAGTGGGCAGTATGTACAGGAGAGAATTGTGGAGGGTATGACAATAAGAAGTATGTACAATAGAGGAGTGCAGAGGGTATGACAGTGGGCACTATGTATAGGAGAGAAGTGTGGAGGGTATGACAGTGGGCACTATGTACAGGTGAAAAGGATGTAGGAATCTGGGAAGGAAAAATGTAAAGGTTTGTGGAAGGATGTTTAGGAACTGCGTAGTGGTTAAGCGGCCATACATGAATTGAAATTAGGCCAATTAAGCAGAGACCAGCCATAGTTGATCTATGTATGGGCTAACTGGTTGCACACAAGTCAATCTATTAATCGACTTGAGTACAACAAGCCTGTCAGGTTTTTCCCAAAACAATTAGTGCTGCCAGCTATAGTTAGCAACACTGATCATTGTATTGTGTGAGTAGTGAAGCCTCCCCACTGGCAGAACATAATAACACTGCGGGAGTGATTCCCCCATCCACAATCTGCAGGTGAGAAGGTGTGTGGGGACAGGCTGGGGAGAGAGGTCTGTCAGCAGGGGGGGTGTGAGGGATATCAATCAGCAGGTGGGGGGAGTAACTGGGAGTGATATCTTTTGGAGTAGGGTCTGTCATCTGCAGGTTGGGAAATGGTCACCTGTGATATAAGTTGAAGGGAAGTGGCTGGGGAGTGACCTGGTTGGTGGAGAGTGACCTGGTTGGTGGGGAGTGTGAAATGGATGATGTGTTTCAAGTTTCTTTCACGTTTGCAGTAATGCTTACTGCCCTCTGAAAAGTGATCTGTGGTGTATTGCTTTTCAACGAATGGTATAGCAGCAGCTGACAGGTGTTCATGAGGTGCTACTGCCGCCTCCTTGTTTTTTTTTACATTGCTGAATGGCAGTTTTACATTGTTGGACTATGCTGCTACTACAAGCAAGTTTGATAGGCGGTGCTGCCTGTCATACTCTGCAGGCTCCAAGCTGTCCATTGAGCTTAGTACCTCTGACAAGAAGTGAGGAGAGATACTGTGAGCTCATCCTCTCAGTCTGCTGCAAACAGAGTGTGCCAGCTTGTATTTAAACTGGCCGCTCCGTATGTAGCTTCTGACAGGCTGCGCAAGTTGCACCGTATCTCCAGGACCATATGTGATAGGAGCCCCACATTTTGACCAGTAGTGGGGTAGACCTTCAGCTACTTACCCATTAAAATTTGGGCTTTATGTGACCCCTGGTTTACCGAGCCACGACCCTCAAAGTCAATCCTTTTTTTCAGTTTTTTTTGTGATTTTTTTTTAAATGGGCCTATCTTAAGGTAAAGGGCCTGGAGCTGCAGCTCCAATAGCCCCTATGTTAATCCTGCCCTGGCTGTACACTCCTGTGGGCAGAATGGCCTTCTAGTTTAATTGTTGGCATGCTGACTTTATCAGCATATGTAAACACAGACAATTCTACGTTAAATGGAAGACGTACAAAGACAAATATGACTTCAACAACTACTTTCCAAATCACATTTTATATATATATATATATATATATATATATATATATATATATATATATATATATATATATATATCCCTTACAATTAAAATATTCAATTAATTGCAATTAAAGTAAAGGCTTCCCCGTGGCGTCAGAGGGGGGTGGGGCCACCCATTTACATCACCAGGTGGCTCTGCCCTCAGCTATATGAGAACTGTCACCCAGAAGAAGCGTCAGACGGCAGGAGCCTCCCATGGAGAAGGAACGGTTGCGGCTTTTTTTTGTCTCTTTTTCGGTCCGTCGATCGGCGTGAATTTACATCGCGGAACATTTTTATTTTTTTATTCTTTAATAAAGGACTTGTCCCAAGCTGTCTCTTGTCTTTTTTACCATTTTTGACACATTTTTTGTGAAATGGTAGGGGTACAACGTACCCCGTTACCAATTCACATGGGGGGGACGGGAACTGGGGGACCCCTTGTTAAAGGGGGCTTCCAGATTCCGATAAGCCCCCTGCCCCCATACCCCCACAACCACCGGGCAAGGGTTGTGGGGATGAGGCCCTTGTCCCCATCAACATGGTACGGTTCGGGGGGGCGCTCTGTTGTTCCCCCTCTTTTCCTGTGGCCTTCCAGGTTGTGTGCTTGGATAAGGGTCTGGTATGGATATTGGGGGGGACCCATACGCCATTTTTTTTATTTTGGCGCAGGGTTCCCCTTAATATTCATACCAGACCCAAAAGTCCTGGTAATGGACTGGGGGGGACCTATGGCCTTTTTTTCAATGAGTTTTATCTATATTGCCGAGACCCGACAATTCATTAATAGCCGCGATCAGTTTTAAATGACTTTTTTCATTTGGAAATGTAATTTTGCTGTCAGACTGTTCTAAACACGGGAAACATGCGCCCCTTTACAGGCATACTATAGACACCCCCCAGTCACGATGTTTAAAGGAATATTTCATTTTTATTGTTTCACTTTAAGCATTATTAAAATCAATGCTCCCGAAAAAACGACCGTTCTTAAAACTTTTTTTGCATTGATACACATCCCTTGGGGCAGGACCCAGGTCCCGAAACACTTTTTATGACAATAACTTGCATATAAGCCTTTAAAATTAGCACTTTTGATTTGTCATGTTCGTGTCCCATAGACTTTAATGGTGCTTGTGTGTTCTGACAAATTTTTTGCCTGTTCGGTATGTTCTGATGTAAACCGAACGGGGGGGGGGGTGTTCGGCTCATCCCTACTCTGATGTGAGGGGGTAGCTGTTGGGGACACTCTGATGTAAGGGGGTGCTGATGGGGACACTCTGATGTAAGGGGGTGCTGATGGGGACACTCTGGTGTGAAGGGGGTGCTAATGGGGACACTAATGTAAGGGTGTGCTGATGGGGACACTCTGATGTAAGGGGAATACTGTTGGGGACACTCTGATGTAAGGGTGGGCTGATGGGGACACTCTGATGTGAAGGGGGTTGCTGATGGGGACACTCTGATGTAAGGGGGTGCTGATGGGGACACTCTGATCTAAGGGGGTGCTGATGGGGACACAGTGATGTGAAGGGGGTGCTAATGGGGACACTCTGATGTGAAGGGGGGTGCCGATGGGGACACTCTGGTGTGAAGAGGGTTGCTGATGGGGACACTCTGATGTAAAGGGGTGCTGATGGGGACACTCTGATGTGAAGGGGGTGCTCATGGGGACACTGATGTAAGGGTGTGTTGATGGGGACACTCTGATGTAAAGGGGTGCTGATGGGGACACTCTGATGTAAGGGGGTGCTGTTAGGGACACTCTGATGTAAGAGGGACACTGTTGGGAACACTCTGTTGTAAGGGGAGTGCTGATGGGAACACTCTGTTGTAAGGTGGGTGCTGATGGGGACATTCTGGTGGGAAGGGGGTTGCTGATTGGGACACTCTGATGTAAGGGGGTGCTGATGGGGACACTCTGATGTAAGGGGGTGCTGATGGGGACACTCTGATGTGAAGGGGGATGCTGATGGGGACACTGATGTAAAGGTGAGCTGATGGGGACACTCTGATGTAAGGGGGACACTGTTGGGGACACTCTGATGTAAGGGGGGCACTGTTGGGGACACTCTGATGTAAGGGGGTTGCTCATGGAGACACTCAAAATTAAAGTGGGCCGGTCTTGATTAAGTCCAGGGGTAAATTTTTGTCCCAGTCCAGCCCTGGTTGCATGTAATCATTATACAGCATTATACTAATTATGATTAGTTCATTTTTAATGATTTGTTGGTATATGAAAAAAAAAAAAAAAAAAGATCGATCCATTCTTAGGATAAAATGTTGTGGCAATTTGTGTCACCTGGAAAGGCCCAATACTTAAAGAAACATTAAAGTGTGACATAATACTGTATAGTAAAAATCCTATAATGGGAACGCTACATTTCTTCATACAGTCCATGAAAGATTTTTTTCTGCATCAAAACTGTTTTCGGAGGCTCAACCCTCTCCCTTCATCAGGGCTAAAAACAAGACAATAAAGAAAGAGAAAATAATATAACAACTGAATATTTAAAAATAATATTAATTTTTAATATCATTTTTACATTTTTAAAAACATGTTTTACATTAAATAATTGTTACATTTAAATTAATTTCATTTGTTTTTTTTTATTTCTTTTTTTATAAATAATATTTGAAAGCTGTTGTTGAAGCTAAAAAAAACTCAATTAAGGGATATAAAAATGCAGTTTACAGTATACAATTTTGGTCTGTGGTGCAGGTAAAAGATGATGGTCAGTCTAAGGTTACTATTAACTTATTAATGCCATAGATTCTATTTTTCTCTAGTATTTATTTCTCCTAAGCTATATTTTCTTTATTTGTCCAATTAATATCTCTCTAATGATTATTGTAACTTGTTTACCAAAGGGACCACGAGCTGTAGAATACACAGGGGGCATTTCTGTTCCATAGAGACAAATTACATCAAATTATTTCACACACCTTGAAGGTATATTTACTCGCTCCCACCTGTTGTGTACATTTTCAGTTGAAACAATGAATATAATTTGCTGTCGGAGACGCACATTTTCTAATATTTGAATTTGGTTTATTGAAAGAAATTCTAATCTAAAGGATTTTCACATTGTGGTTGGTAAGTGTTGGATATAGGACCCTGTACACATCTCATCTCTTCCTGTATAAAGAAAAAAAAATGATGAATAGGGCAGTTTGATCTTTTTCCTCAATTTACTATATTAACCATTTTCTATTCACATTTTTTTGATACCTAATTGGTGATCATCGCTGAAGTTCTATGCGTGTCTGTGTGAATGGATTATATTTTTAAACATATACACTATATTGTCAAAAGCATTGGGACACCTGCCTTTACACACACATGAACTTTAATGGCATCCCAGTCTTAGTCTGTAGGGTTCAATATTGAGTTGGCTCCGCCCTTTGCAGCTATAACAGCTTCAACTCTTCTGGGAAGGCCGTCTACAAGGTTTAGGAGTGTGTCTATGGGAATGTTTGACCATTCTTCCAGAAGAGCATTTGTGAGGTCAGGCACTGATGTTGGATGAGAAGGCCTGGCTTGCAGTCTCCACTCTAATTCATCCCAAAGGTGTTTTATCGGGTAGAGGTGAGGACTCTATGCAGGCCAATCAAGTTCCTCCACCCCAAACTCTCTCATCCATCTATTTTTGGACCTTGCTTTGTGCATTGGTCCAAATCATTTGGTGGAGGGGGGGGGGGGGGGTTATGGTGTGGGGTTGTTTTTCAGGGGTTGGTCCCTTTGTTCCAGTGATTTCAATAATTTTTATCTTGATGTAGCCAGTAATGTTTACAGAAAGGGACAATGCATTAAAATTATTGACAATGGAATATGGACAAATAAACTAAACAAGAGTTAGGCTGGTATATATGTCACAATATTAATAGCCAATATATCTATTATTGATGCCAACTTGATAAGAGAATTTATCATACTGGTAAACGGAAGATGGAGTAATGGTTCAAATATTAAGAAAAATAATATTCCCCTTTACAGAAGTTATGAAGGGAACTCTTATGGCTTCAACATACCAAGACATTTTCATGCTCCCCACTTTGTGGGTACAGTTTGGGGTCGGCCCTTCCTGTTCCAACATGACTGCGCAAAAAAAGTCCACACGAATGTGCTTCACCAACAACTATAATCCTTTTATGTGTGCTTATTCTGAAATGTCCTTCACACCACGTTTAACCACCACCACTGGCCTCTCACCTCCCGTACTGACCTATGGGTATTAGGTCTAATGGGCTTGTTCCTTTAAGGGCAATATCTGGATGGAGCCTGATCCTTCTTTTATCTCCTCCTGGTCTGCTTTCACTTTTCACTGCCCATAAGTCATAATAGGAGGGGAGGGGCCAATGATGGTGGTTACACATGGTGTGAAGAACATTTAACCACTTCCCAACCCCCATATAGCAAAATGACGGCCAGTAAAGTGATTGTTATCCTGATTGGACATCATAAAACGTCCAGCAGGATAAGCCGCAGGGGGTGCGCAGCACAGCGATCCGTGGTGTGGTGTGTCAGTCTGACACACCGCATCTCCGATCTAGGTAAAGAGCCTATGAAGTGGGCTCTTTACCATGTGATCAGCTGTGTCCAATCACAGATGATCACAGTGTAAACAGGAAAAGCTGTATATTGGATTTTCCTCTACTTGCACTGACAGGCGCGAGTAGAGGAGAGCTGATCGGCTGCACTCCTGACGGGGGGGGGGGGTCTGCGCTGGTGATCAGAGCATTGATTATCAGTGCAGACCAATCAAGGATGCCCACCCATTACCACCAGGTATGCCCACTCCAGTTAAGCCCACTAGAGCCCACCAGGGATGCCAATCAGTGCCCACCAGGGATGCCATTCTGTGCCCATCAGTGATGCCTGCCAATGCCTCCTGATTAGTGCTGCCTATCAGTGCCAGCTATCAGTGCTGCCCATCAGTGCCCACCAGTGCCACCTATAAGTGATCTCCAGTGCCACCTATCAGTACCGCCTATGACTGACCACCAGTGCCACCTATGAGTGCCCATCAGTTCCACCTATGTAAAAAAGAGAGAGAGGAGCGCCACTAAGTAAAATCATTTATTCACAATATAAAAACAAAGTATCAACTTACATTTAGGAGCGGTATATAGAACAGACAGATGTGATTCCTGATAGAAGAGGGGGAAGGGAGCAGTCAGTGATTCCCCGGGGATGCCTCCAAACACGACACAGTCTGGCGGGGAGGCCAGGACGGTACACAGCCTGTCTCTGCGGGAGGACGGAGTGGCAGCCCAGGAAGCCGCTGGCAAAGTTGTCAATGAGGAGAAAAAACACACCGCGTTTCTGAGCCTGCGCAGGGTCTGTACGGCACATGCGCGCTCCTTTATCAAGTGTCCGGGGAAAGTGCCCGGTATTGAAGTGGTTAAGAATAAGCATGCATAAAAGAAGTTTAGTCCTCGCATACTAGCACATTATGAAATACTTACCTTAGAATATAGCCCTCCAGTGGCATGCTGTCACTCCTGACAGGGCTCACTCCCATGCATGGATGTAGGAGCCCTCGGCTCTGATGTTCCAACGCAGTATGCCAGGCCTTCAGAGCGCATGCACTGATGACGTCACCTTCTGCATCCAGTGTGAATATCTCCTAAACAGTGCAAGTTTAGGAGATATTCAATGTAGCTACAGACAAGCCTTACTACAGGGTTACCTGTAGGTACAAGAGCAAAAAATGAATTTACTACTGCTTTATTATCATTGATTTGAAGTGTAGAAATACCTTATATTATCTACAACTTATGATAAAGAAAAATAAGGCCAGGTTCTCTTTAATTCTCCTCACTTTAGCTCACTTCACACTTCTGTAAATGCGGCCCTTATACTGATCATCGCAAAATAATACAATGGGATTGATTTACTAAAACTGGAGATTGCAAAATCTGCTTTTAACTTTAGCTTGTTCAATTAAGCTTTGACAAAAAAAAAAATTGAAAACGGATTGGTTTCTATGCAGAGCTGCACCAGATTTTGCCCTCTCCAGTTTTAGTGAATCAACCCCATTGCATTTTGTACCCGGCCAACCATGCAATTTGTGGAGCAAGACATGTTTCTCCCTGAGTGCCAGGCTGTTTTGGTTGGCACAGCAAAAAACTATTCATGAAAACTCTAAAATCTATTATCTTGTGTTTCTTTTGAAGGTATGGAAGAATTGTCTCCCCAACAATTTCTGGAAGTACAGAACAAGTCGTCAATAAATAATGTCTTCGTTGTTGGGTTGAGGATCCACCAAAGCTACAGACTTGTCTTTTTCAGCCTGTTCACGGTCACCTATGCGGTGACTTTGACTTGCAACCTCTTGATCATCTTGTTGGTGTTTTTCTCTAAACTTTCCCATTCTCCTATGTATGTGCTCCTCTCAAACCTGTCACTAGCAGAGATTTTGGTCACCACCACCATTGTTCCCCCCATGCTCCATATCTTAATTAGAAGCGGCACTTATTTTTCTCTTATTGGTTGTCTCACACAGTTTTTCTTATTTGGTGTGTTTCTAGTTGTAGAAAGTTTCCTCCTCTCAGCAATGTCCTATGATAGATTTCTGGCGATCTGCAAACCTCTTCATTACACAATGATTATGGGTCCCAGGCTGTGTATTTGTCTGATCCTTATCTGCTGGGCTATTCCAACTCTACTCATGTCCATTGGTTTTATTTTTGTGGCAAGTTTAAATTTTTGCAGAGACAATATTATTGACCATTTCTATTGTGACATTATTCCAATAATGAAGTTGTCTTGTTCTGACATTTCCACGGTTGAAATGGTTATGTATTTCTTTTCATCTGCAGCCACTGTGTTCCCTATCCTTGTAATCATATCTACTTATGGGTTCATCATCAGAGCCATCACTAGGATCTCATCATCCAAGGGAAAGGAGAAAGCTTTCTCCACCTGTAGTTCCCACCTGGGAGTCGTGTCTACATACTATACCACTACGATTTTGGTCTATGTGGTTCCATCTGGTCATTCTGTGATAATGAACAAAGTCCTATCACTGCTCTACACGGTGGTCACTCCACTACTGAACCCCTTTATTTACACCCTGAGAAACAAAGAAATCAGTGCATCTATAAGACACATCTTGTCATCCATAACCAGATCCTAGACACTAGTTAGTCCATTTAAAGGTAAATTGAACAGAGTAGCCAAACCTTATTTCGTTTAAGTATGGTGATGTCCACATATATTTTGATTTTAATACAAACAGGCTTATTCTATAATGCAAAACCCAAGGTGCACAGTGCATTAACCAATAGAAACCAAATAAAACCTCAAAAAAAGATTGTGTTATGTGTTTGGGGTCAGAATATCTGGGACTGTGTTTCATTCTGATGCCGGACCTTGAAAAGAACTCCGTGTCCAGGCCCTGATGGTGGGGAACCAAACTGTTTCCATTCCCTAATAGTAAGGCACCTGGTTTGACCTCATGATAGATCCCTTATGACTCTCCTAATGCCGCGTACACACGACCGGACTTTCCGGCAAACTAGGTCCGACGGTCTTCCCGACAGACTTTAGGCAGAGGTCCGAAGGACTTTCAGAACGAACGGACTTGGCCACACATGAACGGACTAAGTCCGGTCGAAAATCCGTTCGTTTTGTATGTGATGACGTAAACGGGACAAAAAAAGGAAGCTCAATAGCCAGTAGCCAATAGCTTCCCTTGCGTCATATTTGGTCCGTCGGACCAGCACACAGACGAATGGTTTTCCCGATTTTTAGTCCGTCGGACTTGAATCTGTCCGACAGATTTGAAACATGTTCTATTTCTAGGTCCGTCTGATTTTTTTCCCCAAAAAATGATCAGACTAGCCCACACATGATCAGATTGTCCGGCGGACTAATCCCGTCGCGCCTAGTTTGCCGGAAAGTCCGGCCGTGTGTACGCGGCAATACATTGAGGGTGCACCTCTTATAGGCTAGTAATAATTCTTAAGAACCAGACAGTCCATCAGTCTGACATTTCTGTGATCCTTGCCTGCATCTGATTGCTGGAGGAATTCCTAACCCCAACTCTGTCAGGGTATTTCTATATAAAATTATAAATCTGATGAACTATAAATTCTAAAATAACTGAACTAAATCTTAAATGAAATGCTTAAGACAAGATTTTTCTCTTGGGTTTTTCCCAAGAGACAGAAAATTTTGGCTTGACAATAACTCATTAACTAAACGTCCCAAGTGCATACAAAATACGTAATGGATAAATTAACTGACCATGAGAAACCTTGGGAGCTTCTTCTCCAATCTCCACTAACACCCTTATTTACCTAGTTGAAACCTTAAAATGGGGTTTTACAATTGTTACCTCTTTAAGACCAGGCTTTTTCTGGCACTTTTTGTTTATAAGTTTAAATCAGTATTTTTTGCTAGAAAATTACTTATAACCCCCAAATATTATACTCTTTTTTTAGCAGAGACCCCAGGGAATAAAATGGCGATTGGTGCAATTTTTTTATGTTACAAAGTATTTGTGCAGCGGTTTTGCAAACTCAATTTTTTGGGAAAAAAATTCACTTTAACCACTTACCGCCAGCGCTATAGCCAAAAGACGGCTACAGCATGGGCTTACATTGCTGGGAGGGTGTTCATAGACATCCAAGTTCTTGTGCTTCCCGCACACCCCCTGGGGCGCATGGGAGGCACCCTCTGTGACAGCCGAGTCTATGAGACTCAGCTGATCATAGATTGGGTAAAGGGCCGATCATAGCAAGCCCTTTACTATGTGATCAGCTGTCAGCCAAAGACAGCTGATCACAGAAATAAACAAATGCCGGTCATCGGTTTTTATTTTTTCTTTTACGCTGTTAGCGCGAAGGAAAAAGAAACCACGGCTGCTGTTAGACGGACATTGGTCCCAATCATGTTGCAAATCAGTGCCCATCAGTGCCACATATCAGTGCCCACCAGTCCCACATATCAGTGCCCACCAGTGCCACATACCAGTGCCCATCAGTGCCCACCAGTGGCACATATTAGTGCCCACCAGTGTCACCTATCAGTGGCCATCTGTTCTGCCAATCAGTGCCTCATCATCAGTGCCACTTACTAGTGACTATCATTGCCCATCAGTGCCACCGATCAGTGCCCATCAGTGGGGCCTATCAGTGCCCATCACTGGGGCTTATCAGTGCCCATCAGTGCCACCCATCAGTGCAGACTCATCAGTGCCTCCTGATCAGTGCCCACCAGTGCCACCTCATCATTGTCCATCAGTGCAACCTATCAGTGCCCATCAGTCCTGCCTGATCAGTGCCCATCAGTGTCACCTCATCAGTGCAGCCTATCAGTGCCCCTCAGTGCAGCCTCATCAGCGCTCATCAGTAAAGAAGAAAAACTACCTGTGTGCAAAATGTTATAGCAAAGTATGAAAAATGTTTTTTTTTTCAAAATGTTCCTTCTTTATTTTGTTTAGCAAAAAATAAAAACCCCAGTGGTGATTAAATACCACCAACAGAAAGCTCTATTTGTGTGAAAAAAATTATAAAAATGTCATATGGGTACAGTGTTGCATGCCTGCGCAACTGTCAAAGTGTGTCAGCGCTGAAAGCTGAAAATTGGCCTGGGCAGGAAGGAGGTATAAGTGCCCAGTAGGCAAGTGGTTAATGAATAAAGAAAAAACATAATATATACACCAATTTTTTTGTAAAATGTGAAAGATGATGTTACGCTGAGTAAATAGATACTTAACATGTCACACTTTAAAATTGTGCAAGTTTGTGGAATGGCGACAAACAACGGTACTTAAAAATCTCCATAGGCTACATTTTAAAAATGTTTACAGGTTACCTGGTTAGAGTTACAGAGGAGATCTAGCGCTCGAATTATTGCTCTCGCTCTAATGTTTGTGGCGATACCTCACAATGTTTACTTCCAGCTGGGACTGGAAGTGACATTGCTACAGTCCTCCAAGGCCATAGAGGCGATCAAAAATGATCTACTCTTTGATTGACTCTGAGACTAGCAGGCTGCATCATTGGACAGTTCCTCAGGCTCAATGGTTTGAACAGTAAGCCCAAGAAAAACCGGCGTGCGGCCGGAGGGGGACACTCCTACCCAACCTCTTCCGAAAGGGTTCCAGCGGCTGATAAGCCACTCAGAATGCTTTCATAAGAAAGCAAGCAGCCAGCTGAAGAAAAAGATACCGGGGTTTTGGCTGAGAGCTTCAACCATAACCTCTGTAAACCACTTCAAAGTCATACATATACGTATTGCGGTCTTGAAGTGGTTAAAACAGAGCAGGAAAACACAATGTTGAGAAACTCTCACATTCCATATCAGAAAATACAATTAGCTGCGGGAAGACCCGACAAATGTTTGTCAGCCCACCGCCAAACAATGGCCCTTTCAGCATGACTAGGAAGGATTAATTTCTACAAAAAAATCCCAATGTTTATTCAAACTTTGAACCAAGTCAATTCAGGTGGGAGAACCAGTAATGCTGTGTACACACGGCCGGACTTTTCAGCCAAACTTGTCTGACGGAACAAATCCGTCAGACAATTCGACCGTGTGTGTGCTTCATCGGACCTGCAGCAGATCTTTTCTGTCGAAAATGTGACGGACGTTAGATTTAGAACATGTTTCAAATCTTTCCGATGGACTTGGGTCAAAAAATCCAACGTGATTCAGTCCGTCGAAAGTCCGGTCGTGTGTACACAGCATAAGTCATTAATCAGATGAAACTGTAGGGGTTCAGGACATAGACAGATTCATGAATTGTGTATGGAGATCATAGTTATATATCAAATTCCTTTTTCTTGATATGTTCAAAGGATACATTCACATCCGGGTATCAACTACACAATCAATCAGGTTCTAATAACATAAACTATAGGTGGAAATAATAGATTAAAAGTTGCAATTATATTTAAAGGGGATAATTTACCAATAGAATTTTTCCCATATCACAAATGTCATATCTTGAAGACACCCAAGAGATATTAAACTGTACTACAAAGGATGCGATACAGTATATTCTGACAATGGACTGAAATAGGGTATCTGCATATGTAATATCGTGATAATCTATGAAAGAGTTTTATTCATTAACCACTTGCCCACTGGGCACTTTTACCCCCTTCCTGAGCAGGCCAATTTTCAGCTTTCAGTGCTGTTGCTCTTTGAATGACAATCGCGCGGTCATACAACACTGTACCCAAACAAATCCCCTTTTCTTAGGTTCTGTTATACAATTTTGCAAACAAGTAATTTTTCTACTTCACTGATGTGCACTTATGAGGCTACATTGATGGTCATTAATAGGCTGCATTGATGGGCACTGATAATCTGCACTGATGAGGGGACACGGATGGGCACTGATAAGGAGGCACTAATGAGGCTGCACTGATATGCGGCATTGATAAGCATGGATAGGCTGAACTGATGGGCACTGATAGGTGGCACTGATAGGTGACACTGATAGGCAGCTCTGATAGGTGGCACTGATGGACACTGATGGACACTGACAGGCATCACTGATGGGCAATGAAAGGCATCACTGTTGGACACTGACAGGCATCACTTATGGGCACTGATAGTCAGCACTGATGTGGACTGACAGGCATCACTAATGAGCACTGACAGGCATTACTGATGAGCACTGACAGGCATCACTAATGAGCACTGACAGGCATCACTAATGAGCACTGACAGGCATCACTGATTAGCACTGATGAGCATAACTGATGGGCACTGACAGGCATCACTGATGGGCAATGAAAGTCTGCACTGATGGGCTCTGGCAGGCATTACCGATGGGTACTGACCTGCCAGTGACCCAATGAGGAGAAAGCAGGGGGTGGGGCCAAGCCACGGCTCTGTGTCTTATGGATGCATAGAGCAGCGGCTTGGGAGAGAGCAACCATCGGTGCCCCGAGAGCAATTGGCTTTCCCTAGGGGCACTGCTCGAGGGGGAGGAGCCAGGAGCGATGGTGGGACACCCGAAAAGAAGATCGGATATGCGCTGTGCAAAACCACTGTTCGTTTGTTATTTTTTTTTATTAAAAAAAAAGAAGCTTTAATACCACTTTAACATAACCATGAAAATTTGGCACAACAATCACATTACAAAATATTTTCAAGTATTGCAATATTGTAATATTATCTATATAAAGTGTATGCACTGAGATTATACAGTTGTTTTACTTTTAAGTAAGCAAAATGATTCCTGGTGCATCAGCAAAAACTAAAGACACGAATGAGGAAGGCAAGTTCCTCATCAAGGAAATAGGAAGAAACTAGAACCAGAAACTACACAAAGCACCTTACCATAGCACCATCTGCTGGTAGTGTCCCTTCCTGTATAATCAGTAACTCAAGGATCGATTACTATTTACTAGTTATTCTGATTATTAAAGTGGGCCTAACAGTGAATATAAATACCGTAAATGAACTCTGTTTTGAGCACAAACCTTGGTCTGGACTGAATTTTGGTTGTTCAGAGGTTCAGATTCGATCCAAAATGTCATAAATTGCCCATAAAACTTTTTGCAATGCATGGATGGCCAAAGTCCCAACCCATTGACTTTTAAAGGTGCTTTTTCAGAAGCCCTTTGTCAGTGTGTTGGAGTTTAGTGGGAGTGAAGGACAGCTGACATTGTTTTTAGGTGGAGAGAATTCACTAGTGTAATGAACTACAATAGAGTTATACAGTGCTGCTATATACTATATTCTGTGCTGTATATTGCCAATGATTAATTTCAGTTTCCATGGCTAGGGAGAGCAACTCAGGAAATGGTTCACCTGCTGGTGGCACTGTGGTTTTCAGACCTGAAGGTTGTAGTTCCAGTGTCCACCAATGGGTGTTTCCCAGATGCCAGCAGCTCCTAGCCATTTGTCTTCACCTGATGCTGGCTGCTAGGAGGAAATTTAGTCCCTCCTCTGTTATTTAATTTTGCTTCAGTGTTTTGCCTGCTAGGCATATTCCTGCTTTCTGATACCTACCTTTGCTATCTATCGCTACCTATAATTGCTGCTATTGGTTATTATGATGTTATATATCTTTTATTATAGTATCCTGTTCCCTCAATTTTTCTCCTGAAGAAGCAGGTGAACGTTCGTTGTTTTTACTTATGATAATTAAGGATGTGGTTACCTATACATTCCATTT
Source organism: Lithobates clamitans (assembly GCA_037952925.1). NCBI lineage: Eukaryota > Metazoa > Chordata > Amphibia > Anura > Ranidae > Lithobates > Lithobates clamitans. The sequence continues at coordinate 1,746,656 of JBBGZY010001322.1, read as the reverse complement.
TTGACACCTTTTCCCTCTCTGAGCAACCATCACTAAACATAAAGATATAAGTGAATCATAAACCAAGTGAAAAAAAATCCTGACTAGCAACCTAACTAGCCAAGTCACAGAAATCCTAACTAGCAAACTAACTAAAATACAATATATACAAACAAAAGGATAGCATGGATTAACAGGCTAAAAGGAAGTGCAAGGAACAGACAGGAAGGGAAAACCAGGACTGGGATCAGGAAAAAGGGGTGCTGATATGAGGTAGCAGGGTACAAGGTACAGGTTTAGGGCAGGAGCAGAAATAAGGCTCAGGATAAATCATCAAGTCTATATCTGGCTAGCAGGAAAAACATTGAAGCAAAAGGGAATTGTAAAGGAAGGATTAAATACCCTGGGAGACACCCACTGGTGGACACCAGAACTACAACCTACTGGTCTGGGACCACAGTGCCACCAGCAGGTGATCCAGTTGCTGAAATCTGATCATCCCTGCTGCTGGATGCCTGTTTTCAGTATCCCTTACACCGTGTAAGCCCAATTGCATTAGTTGTGATTTGACTCAGCAGTGGTCTGTCATTGGCTGTGTCGGGTGGAAACAGCAGGTGACAGATTGCGCCTTAGCGCCGCCTGTGGCTTGTTTCAGGGGGATGTCATATGACAATAGGCTGAGCAGGAAGTGGTTAAATAATGTTATATTCTGCCACTACGAGGGTTCAGGCAGGGAGATGTCCAGCATTTCAAGTGACACAGTAAGAAGAGATACCGCCAGATGCAATAGAGGTCCTAGGGTCAGATCTGGATCCTGACATTTATTAATAGGGAACAACCACCTATTCATTTTGCACCAGAACTTTAGAACATTGCGAAAGTTCAAAACTGAATAACGAACCCCATTGAAGTCTATGGGATCCAAACTGGAAAAATCAAAAGTGCCGATTTTGAAGGCTTATATGCAAGAAATGGGGAATACAATGGTTATGGAGTCGGGGCACTGCCCTGATGTATCAATGAAAAAAAAGTTGTAAAAAAACGTAATTTTTAAATGAGCAGTGATTTATTAATGCTTAAAGTGAAAGCATAAAAATGAAAAATTCCTTTCAATATAGTATAAATAGTGAAAAAGCCTCTGCTCTACTAAAGTGAACTAAATCCTATTAATAAATGAGTGTAGAAATGCTGCAAAATCAAACAGTGATCACAAATCACCTAATAACATAAAAAATTGATATACAAAATTATATAAATGATCCTGCTCATAACCTATGTGATCAAGACCAATATGATCAAAATATCCTAATGGTGAAAAAAACATCCTAATAAACATGTAGTGACAATGTAATGTAGGATCCAAGTGTTAATAAAAATTGATGAATATCAAATACAAAGTCCAAGAGCTTAGTGTAAAAATTAGTGTAAAAATTGAAATAAAAGTCCAATGTGTAAAGTGCAAAAGTCCAAAAATCTTCACAACGAAGTTAAAAACACACACAATGTTGACTGTAGTTCCAGTAATATATAAACACCGACACAATGTGCTCTCAGAACTCTTACCTTAATGACATAAGTAAATGCCTTAATCCATCTATTGCATAGTAGCCTCGATTCCGGGATTTAGAATCAGCCAAGATAGGGGATGGACACTCGATGTGGTAAGTTAATATCACCTCGAACACGATATCCAGATCTACATATAAAAAGTAAGCCTCCAATAGTGCATAACTGAAAGATAAGCCAAGTTTATTTAATAAAAAAACTGCTTACATCAAAGCAGCAGAAAGCATGCCAAACATAGACCAAAAATGGCGTTCTACGCCACCTCATATGTCACTTCCAGTCCGCGGTAACAACTTCCGGTATGTAATAACAACTTCCGGTATGTAATAACAACTTCCGGTTGCATACTACGTGTTACATCACAGTCTTGTGATTTCCTCGGGGAACCGGTGGCTGGGGGGTCCCCTTAGTCTGCCTGTAAAGTGGCACATCTGTACCGTGTATAGAAGCCGCTGCAGCAATAATTGCATTTATATAATCAAAACATTTTTTTACCTGCAACCTTTCTTTATTTTATAAGCAACGGCTTAGGGAGCCAGCCTGTATGATGAGACCACAATGTAGTGCACTGGGATTAGAGATTTTTTTGGATATATTCTGATGTCTCTTCTGTAGACTTTAGAAGTAACAGGTGTGAAGAAATTGGTCTTTGGGTGTCGGTGGTGCCTTCACACTGTAATCCTATAGAGATACTTTCGATGAAGGCAAGAATTGCCTTGCTGTCAAAAATTTAAATGATATGCACCTATCAAACAGGTGCTGAAAAAATGGCCTTTGGGTGTTAATCGTGCCCATGAATCCTACATCAAAAATGTCTTCCAGATGAAATCAACACCCACAACACTAGGCAGCCCAGAAATCTTGCAGAGATTTCATATCCCAAAAACACTTAATCAGCGACATCAGCATCAGGGGCTTCATAGCTGCTGGCAATCCAGAACTAATTCATTTTGATAAATGTCAGCCTGTCCACGGAGTCTGTGGACAAACGCGCTCTATTATCAGTAACAAAACCTCCGGCACCACTGAACACCCGTTCGGAAAGCATGCTGAATGCAAGGCCCAACAGTTCAATTGCATACTGGCAAGTTCTGGCCAGTGGTCTATTCTCATGACCCAGTAAGCCAGTGGTTCATCAACTGGAAAGCTCTCCATCCCAGTTTTTGCCCCTAGATAATCATCCACCATATCATGCAGATGCTGCCGATGGGATGTTGAAGCTGACAGCCCTGGGCGCCAGGACTAAAAAAATTATGAAATGTATCACTTAGGCGGCCTCTTTCTCCACCTCTCCTCTCTTGACCAGCAGAAGCCTCAAAACTATGTTTTTCACAACACCGTAACCTACTAGAGTCGGGAAAGGCATTAGATAAACTCCTGTTTAAGGTGCTCTTGAGAAATTTCATCTTCTGCTCCCTCTGTGGGGAAAGGATTTGTTCTGATACTTTCCCCCTGTAACAGTGGTCAATGGAAGGCCATTCTGACTCTCTACCAGCATCTGGAAGACAATATTTTGGCCTGCAACAATGGCACCAACCTTCTCTCTACCCTCCAGGGACAGTTGACCCATGTTCCATGTTGGGCACACACAGCAGAGGGCCATCAATGAGTACCTGTGCTAGTATGGCACCAGGACAGGGTGAGGGGCTTCTTTTTGCCACACCCGTGGCTACTGATCATGGATGCATGCACTGTCCTGTCACCATTTGAGGAGGCCACAAGGATGGTGAGCAGCAACAATGCATGCATCAGTGACACTGTCCCTCTAGTCTTCCTGATGGAGCACACGCTTCATGCAATCATGGGCAGGGCACTTGAGGCAAAACAGCGGGAGGAAGAGTTGGACTTCCTTTCCTCTCAAGGCCCCCTTTATCCAGATAGCATTCCTGCGGGCCCGCCAAACACACAGAAAGAAGAGCAGGAGGATTGTGTCAGCATGAATGTAGAGGATAACCCTCAACAGCAGTCTTCAAGGGATGGTTTTCAGTCCCCAGAAACCCAAGGAGTTGTACGTGGCTGGGAGGAGGTCGTTACGGATAATGTGATCCTTAGTGACCCAGAGGACACAGAATCAAATGCCTCTGCAAACTTAGGCTGCATGGCCTCCCTGATTCTGCAAAGCCTGCAAAAGGACCCTATGATTTGTGGTATCAAGGAGAGGGATCATTACTGGCTGGCAACCCTAATTGATCCGCGTTACAAAGGTAAATTTTCAGAACTCATCCTGCCTTCGCAAGGGGAGCAGAGGAGGAAACATCTTCAGGAGGTCTTGAAGAAAGTTTTGTGTAATGCATTTCCAGACCCTGGGAGGTTACCTTTTCCTGGTGCTGGACAACGCATTGCTGAGGCTTTGTTCAGTCAGAGGAAGAGAAGATGGCCCCGTTGACCGATGCCTTTAAACAATTTTTCAGTCCTCAGCGCCAAGGTCTGATCGATTCAAGCAACCATCGGCAGTGTCTGCATTAAATGGTGCAGGAATATCTAGGGGCAAGAGTAGACTTGGAGACCTTTCCAACAGAGCATCCACTGGGTTACTGGGTCTTGAGGATGGAACACTGGTGAGAACTTGCTCAATATGCAATTGAGCTACTGGCCTGTCCTGCATCCAGCGTGCTTTCTAAACGCACATTTAGTGCTGCTGGAGGGTTTGTAACGGATCAAAGAGTGTGCCTGTCCACGGACTGCATCGATTGGCTCACATTCATAAAAATGAATCAGTCTTGGATCAGTAGCTATCAAGCACCTGATGCTGATGTAACTGATTGAAATTGTTATGGATCTGGAATCCCTTGAAGACTGCCCATGCTAACTATCCTATTCCTCCTCAATTTTGATGATGCTAGTTTCCAACAATATTTTTGATTTAGGGCACCACCATCACCACCCAAGGCCCAATTTTTCTGCCCCTGTTTAATAGGGGCATGTAATTAACATTCTTGATATAACATTTCACAGCAAGGCCCATTCCTGTGCCCAACAGGAGTATTTGTGAGGGATTACATTGTTGTGGTACCACTACCACCACCCAAGGCCCAATTTTTCTGGCACTGTTTAACAGGGGCATGTACCGTATTTATCGGCGTATAACACGCGCCGGCGTATAACACGCACCCCAAGTTTAGGAGAGCATTTTAAGGAAAAAAGCTTTTAAGAGGGAAGTCTAAGGAAAAAAAAACTTATATTTAAATGCCCATCAATGCAGCCTCATCAGTGTTCATCTGTAGCCTTGTCCATCATTGCAGAATGATCAGTGTCTATTTTCAGCCTTGCCCATTGTCATAAGCAGCCTTGCCCTTAGTCATATGCAGTCTTGCCCAGTGCAGCCTTGCCCAGTGCAGCCTTGCCCAGTGCAGCCTTGCCATGTACAGCCTTGCCCAGTGCAGCCTTGCCCAGTGCAGCCTTGCCCAGTGCAGCCTTGCCCAGTGCAGTCTTGCCATGTACAGCCTTGCCCAGTGAAGCCTTGCCCAATGCAGCCTTGCCCAATGTAGCCTTACCCAGTGCAGCCTTGCCCAGTGCAGCCTTGCGCTGTTCGCGCCATTTAAATCTGCCGCCGATTTGACAGAGCCTGTGTACTCGGCTCGTCATGCTGCCCCGCCTCCCTGCTGAGGATGAGAAGCGAGCGCTTCCGAAAAAGACCGAGCCGAGTATACTGTGTACTTGGCTCGGCTCCGATCGCAGTCCCGCCCAGTCCTGCCATTGGACAGAGTGTTATGTCCATCAAAGGAGCTGGGCGGGACTGCGAGCCGAGCCGAGTACACAGTATACTCGGCTCGGTCTTTTTCGGAAGCGCTCGCTTCTCATCCTCAGCAGGGAGGCGGGGCGGCGTGACTGCGAGTGGAGCCGAGCACTCAGCTCGGTCTTTTTCGGCGGCGCTCGTTTTTTTCCGTCGGCGCTCGTTTTTTTCCGTCGGCGCTCGGTTTTTTCGCGGCGCTCGTGGCTTTTTTGGCACACAGAGAGTGGGGATCGGCGTATAACACGCACCCACGATCTTCCCCTGATTTTAAGGGGAAAAAAGTGCGTGTTATACGCCGATAAATACGGTAATTACATTTTTTTAAATAATATTTCACAGTAAGACCCATTTCTGCCTGGTATGGATTTTTGGGGGGGACATCCACGCCATTTTTGGGGGTATTTTTGGCACAGGGTTCCCCTTAATCATACCACACCCAAAGGGCCTGGTAATGGACGGGGGGAACCCACTCCATTTTTAATGATTTTTATCTATATTGCCGGGATCTGACAATACATTACAGCCGTGAGCAGTTTTAAATCTCATTTTTTCCTTTAGAAATGTAATTATGCTGTGGTACTGTTATAAACATGGGAAAGATTAGCTACTTTACAGGCAGATTAAGGAGACCCCCCCCCAGGCACAATATTTAAAGGAATATTACATTTTTATTGTTTCACTTTAAGCATTATTAAAATCACTGCTCCCGAAAAAAAGCCTTTTTAAAACTTTTTTTGCATTGATACATGTCCCCTGCCAGGTTGCGTGATCGGATAAGGGTCTGGTATGGATTTTGGGGGGCCCTACGCCACTTTTTTAAAATTTTGCCGCAGGGTTCCCCTTAAATTCCATACCAGACTTGAAGGGTCTGGTATGGATTTTGGGGGGACCCCTATGCCACTTTTTCAAAATTTGGCACAGGGTTCCCCTTAATTTCCATATCAGACCTGAAGGGCCTGGTATAGATTTTAGGGGGACCCCCACGCAATTTAAAAAAAAAAATTGGTTCGGGGTTCCCCTTAATATGAATACCAGACCCAAAGGGCCTGGTAATGGACTGCGGTGGGATCCCATGCTCTTTTTTCAATGAGTTTTATCTATATTGCCAAGAACTGACAATTCATTACAGCCGCCATCAGTTTTAAATGACAATTTTTCCTTTAGAAATGTGGTGCTGTGGTACTGTTCTAAACACGGGAAAAATGTGCCACTTTACAAGCATTCTATAGACACCCCCCAGGCATGATATTTAAAGGAATATGTCATGTTTATTGTTTCACTTTAAGCATTAAAAAAAACACTGCTCCCCAAAAAAGTCAGTTTTTAAGATTTTTTTTGCATTGATCCATGTCCCCTGGGGCAGGACCCGGGTCCCCAAACACTTTTTATGGCAATAACTTGCATATAAGCCTTTAAAATTAGCACTTTTTCACATTCGCGTCCCATAGACTTTAATGGTGTTTGCATGTTCGGCCAAATTTTTTTTCTGTTCGCATCTTCTGCTGCGAACCAAACCAGGGAGTGTTCGGCTCATCCCTACTTGGCAGTAGGGGTCAGAGGAGTAGCCATCCTCCTGATCAAAGAAACTGTATCAGTCGTGCGACTATTGCGTGACCGGTACCTGGAAAGGGACAGTCCCAGGCAGTCTGACTTTGGGGTGTCAAATATTGAGTACCAACTTGATTAGACTAGGGAGACAAACAAACAGATGCAACAAGACTTCCGCTCAGTGTGGAGACTAACTGTGAATCTCTGAGCATGCTGGCGCTAGGTACTTGGTTGCAACCTTGATTGTCATGCAAAAAGCAACAATAGGTCATACTTAACATTGGCCACAACGATCTCTCCTGGGGGAGGGTGTAGCCCATATGGCCAAAGGACGTGTGGTGGATGGCATTCTTGAGTAGTCAACCGCATCAAGGAGGCCCAGTTTCACCAAAAGATCTTTGCCTTCAGGGATCGTAGTTACCATGTAGGTGGTGCCATTGTGGGGGACTTGCAACTTGAAGGGGAATCCCCAACGATATTGGATCCTGGCTGACTGGAGCACAGTGGTTATTTCTTTCATCCTCCTGCGCTTATCTAGGATAGTGGGTGAAATATCAGGAAATATTTGAACAGAGGTGCCATCTAGCTGGATATGCGGAGTATTGAGCGAGGCACAGAGGATCTCCTCTTTAATTAAGAAATCTTTCAGACACATCACAATATCCTGTGGGGGTCTTTCTGGAGGAGTTTTAGGGCATAAAGCTCTGTGAATCCTATCACAGATGAAGGCTGTGATGGGAGAGTCAGGGAGAAGTGACTGAAATAATTTTTGCATAACAGGGTGCAGGTCAGTCACTGTCTCTGGGATCCCTGCACTCTCAAGTTGTTAAGCATATTCCTGTTGTCCAGGTCTTCCAGGTGGGCTGGAAGTTGTTGCACTGATTCAGAGAGGGTCTCATGTTCCTTCCTGAGATCAGAGTGAGCTAGGCTATAATGCTTGGTTTCTAGCAAGTCAGTCCTGGTGCCCAGGGCAGCAATCTCCAGAGACAGTATGTTTGTAGATTTGTGCAGTTCGGATTGAAATTTTCTAGCAAGCTTGTCATACATGGTCGTGAGGCTGTCATCTAAGTCAGCTTTGGTGAGCTGCATTGAGTACTCACTGTCCCCAATGGAGTGCGCTAGTGAGGAGTCTGCAGCCTGTGTGCACGCTGGAGCACTTCCCGGCTGGGCGCCATCTTTGGCCATCTTGCTCTGCTCTCCCACCTGGAGTAAATAGGTTGTCAGGGACCGTTGAGCCAGTTTATTGTGACAATTCCTGGGGCTCGGCATGTGCTGAGTGTTCTGCCAGGGGTGCGGGGTACTTTTAAGTAAAAATCACTGCTCGTTAGCCCTAGGGAACCGGCTTTAATCTCTGACGCTCACAGTGATCTTATCGCCTGCTTCCATCCAGCTTTGCACCGTGCATGCTCCCCCTTAGGATATGTTTTTTGCCAGGAGGGCATGAATTTCCCTGGGGATTTATGTAAGGCTGTAGGTCATGGGGTTCAGGGATGATATCCCAGGCATGTAAAAGGGCAAGGCACTTGTCGACAGTAGTAGCATACAATTGAATATCTGCATATGGAGCAGGGAGTTGTCTGAGGGACCTGGATTTTGCTAATAGTTGTTCCTTAATATGGATGGAGTGGATACGCATGATAACATCATGTGGAGAAGTATCAGACAGGTGGAGTGGTGTAGGTAAGCAATGGATGCACTCTATGGTCAGATCGAGGGGTGTTGCTTTAGGTAAGAGAATGGCAAACACATCTTTGGTATACTGTAAAATATCGCCTGGTTGGACCAATTCAGGAACCCCCCTCCCCGCCAGAGTTTCAAATTTTTGCAGCTTGACCTATCTTTAAGGTCTGCTGTCTTGGCTTTCAGCCACCTCCTTTCCTCCAAATTCTCAGCATGAGCATCCACTAAATTATTTACAGTAGTAGTGATTTTCCCCATAGAGTTTTCTATGTGGTTCACCCTTTCTCCAATAGATGTGGAGTTTAGTGGAGAATTTGTTAGTGTGTGCAGCAAAATCAGCATGTAATGGGCTTTGTAGGGACAGAAGCATGTATTTTAACAGTGTGTCCATTACTGGTTAATTGGATGTGGGAAATGAGGCAATGGAGGAGCGGAGTAGAGTGTGTGCTGGTGTCAAAAAACCACCATGGTGGTTTTTTGTAGACTGTTATCCAGTCTCATGTGGGCTTTTGCTGGACTGGCACATAATGGGCTATTTGAGGAGGGAGAGGATGGAGATTCAGCTTTCCTCTGAAGAATTTCGGCTCCAGGCTGATCATCAGTGAAGTCTGTGTAGTGTCACTTGTGTTGAGAGCAGGAGGCAGGGGCCAGAGAGGTGGTACCATCTTGTCGGCCTTCTTGTACTGGCTGGAGGAAGAAGACAGTCAGCTTCTGTGGGTGTTTCTCATCCTTTCTCTTCCAAGACACGGTCCTAGTGTTCTCCTCTCTGTCTGGCTGGCCTGGCAGCGATTTGGGCAATTATTGAGTCTCCTGCGTGCTGCAAAAGCCCTGTTAGCAAGGGAGCATGCTTCCTATGCAGCCATCCAGAGCATGTGCTGGCCACCCCCACAAAATTTATGTTTTTTTATATGGGCGAAAGTATGTGAACCAAATAATGGAGTTCAAGTACTTTTAGTTTCAGTGCTTCCAGTTCAAGTCAAGTTCAAGTGAAGGGTGCTGTTGACGCTACATCATGCAAAGACATTGTATACAATTGTGCTCTTCCAACCTTGTGGGAACAGTTGGGTGAAGACCCTTTTCTGTTCCACCATGATTGTGCCTCTGTATAGAAAGCCAGCTCCATAGTGACATGGTGTGGTAGATGCCTATACAGCACAGTCTGAAGATATCACATAGATCAAATCAAAACTAGTGGATCTGAAAAACAGATCACTGAGAAACAACATGAAACTCTGCAGAATACCTGAAACAGTACAGTTATGAAATCTCACTTTGTGTGAGATTTGTTTTTAGCTGTGATACCATCCCTTATTTCTGCAGATTTACTATCGATAGGCTGCATCAAGTTCCTAAACTGTCTTACCTACCCACAGAGATCCACTATGTTCTTCTATGGGTCCATTTATTTCAGGTTAAAGAGATATTGTAGCAGCTTTCCAGCATCTGGATGAACTTCCTGAGCAAGCTTCCAAATGCCAGCTTTTTCCATATCTGTCTCATTTCACGCTACGGCAACGTAAATACCTTATTTCTATTACAAAAGGTCTGAGAAATCACAACATTCCATAAAATGGAAGTATACAATAAAGCTTGAGGTAACTTACTGTGACTCCACCTATTATGTTGTCTCACTGGAAGAAAAGCTTACTCTCTTGCAACAATGGGACATCATACTAGAAACACCTCCAGCCGATTGCCTACAACACTCAATGCTTAAATCTGCTCCAGATTGGCAAGTTGTCTGTACCCATCAAGCAACTTAGTGTTTTTTTTTGGTCTGTCTCATTATACCTACTGTGCTATGTGCTATGTAACCTTCCAGGCAGAATTGGAGTCCTTTCAACCTCCTCTTTGACCCCAGAATGTATGGCAGTATAATCTGATTGAAACCTTCCTGGAGTGGTGAAGGCCTCACCTTTTTACTTTGTTTTTAACCTTCATTGCTCTATTCTATTCCACGTGGAACTGTTTATCTATATAGACACTTTGATTCAACCATTTGTTACTCCTGCTGCATTCTTTTCATTTTTTTTGTCCGGGCTCTTGGTGAGTTCTACACTATCCAATTCCTCATCTGCATTCTATGGGACTTAAGTTTTAATCTCTCAATGTTAAAGGACTTAACCACCCTGTTAAGAGCTGTTACAAATGGAATGAAGCCTGTAGACATGATGCGGATGTAGTCAATATACAGGATACCCACTTTCAATGTAATGCTATGCTCATTGTACCCATAAAGCTTATCCACGTGTTTTTGTAGCCTGCACCCCTGAGAAAAAAAAAAAATGTTTTCTTCTAGCTATCAAGTACACTGTTTCATTTGATCTGTAGGAATGTATTACTGACCCTGACAATATATATACGATTATCCCGGTCTGATATTTTAATTCTAAATCTTATACCTTGGTAACTGCTTATGAACCTAACTCCCATCAACTCTGCTTTGTCAGAAGATTGTTTTGGAAGATTCATGCTGAGCGTTCTGGTTATCTTATCATATGTGGTGACTTTAACATACTGGTGAACCCATCCCTGGACTCCACTTTGAAAGTTGGAGGTCTTTGTCCTGCTCTAGGGAAATTTCTTCATGCTGAAGATCTTTATGATGTGTTAGGTCTCAACATGGTGGCAGAGGGATTACACATTTTTCTCTTCTAGACACCATTCTTATTCAAGAATAGATTATTTCTTTCTAGACAAATGGTTGTTGCAGCAGGCCTCTTCCTCCTCCATCCATGGTATTATGTGATCTGACCAACCAGCTATTTCAATAGTTACATAGTTACATAGTAGGTGAGGTGAGTGGCCACGTGTTTTTTAAACTCCCTTCCAAAGTTTTATCCCTATTGTGGGGTCATCAGTAGGGTATTTAAGAATTATCATATCCCTTCTCTAGCATCTCTTCTCCAGAGAGAATAAGTTCAGTGCTCGCAACCTTTCCTCATAACTAAGATCCTCCAGACCCTTTATTAGCTTTGTTGCCCTTCTTTGTACTCGCTCCATTTCCAGTACATCCTTCCTGAGGACTGGTGCCCAGAACTGGACAGCATACTCCAGGTGCGGCCGGACCAGAGTCTTGTAGAGCAGGAGAATTATCATTTTATCTCTGGAGTTGATCCTTTTTTAATGCATGCCAATATTCTGTTTGCTTTGTTAGCAGCAGCTTGGCATTGCATGCCATTGCTGAGCCTATCATCTACTAGGACCCCCAGGTCCTTTTCCATCCTAGATTCCCCCAGAGGTTCTCCCCCCAGTGTATAGATTGCATTCATATTTTTGCCACCCAAATGCATTATTTTAAATTTTTCTACATTGAACCTCATTGGCCATGTAGTTGCCCACCCCATTAATTTGTTCAGATCTTTTTGCAAGGTTTCCACATCCTGCGGAGAAGATATTGCCCTGCTTAGCTTAGTATCATCCACAAATACAGAGATTGAACTGTTTATCCCATCCTCCAGGTCGTTTATGAACAAATTCAATAGGATTAGTCCCAGCACAGAACCCTGGGGGACCCCACTACCCACCCCTGACCATTCTGAGTACTCCCCATTTATCACCACCCTCTGAACTCACCCTTGTAGCCAGTTTTCAATCCATGTACTCACCCTATGGTCCATGCCAACAGACCTTATTTTGTACAGTAAAAGTTTATGGAGAACTGTGTCAAATGCTTTTGCAAAATCCATATACACCATGTCTACGGGCCTTCCTTTATCTAGATGGCAACTCACCTCCTCATAGAAGGTTAATAGATTGGTTTGGCAAGAACGATTCTTCATGAATCCATGCTGATTACTGCTAATGATACCATTCTCATTACTAAAATCTTAATAGTAGTGGAAAGAAGGATGCCTGCTCCCCAATATATGTTTTGTCTTTTAATAATGCAGTTGTTCAGCATTCTACCAAGAAACAGAGGCTTTCCCAACATCTCCGCTATTATTCCTTCCAAATACCTCCCCTGACCTGGGTATTTTTCCCTTATGGAATGCCCATAAAGCCTATTTGCATGGAATTATCATACAGATGTGTGCTAGACTCAAACGACAGCTCAACTGTAAGCTTACAGATGTACTGCAATCAATTCATACTCTTAAAGCTCAAAACAATAATTCCTCCACGGGATCTATCTTGGCCACTCTTGTGAAAGTACGTTATGAACTTCTGACATTGTTGTGTTCCCAACATGATAACTTCTTGAGACTTCTTAAAATGCATTACTATGCTAATAATAATAAAGCTGGTAAACTTTTAGAAAGCAGGCTCTAAATCTAGACCATCATTCATGTATCACCCATTTACAAAATAGAAACTGAGTAACCCTTCGTTAGCCAATGCCTTTGCTGAATATTACAGTGCCCAATACAAAGTACAAGGAGACATTAATAGCCATCAACCTACTGTGGAAGATATTCACAGAGTTATAGAGCAAGTGAATCTTCCAGCTTTATCTGCCATTCAACCCAAGACTTTAAAGTGCCTTGTTTATAGATCAAGAAATTATTCACATGAATATTATTCTGCCTAATGGCAAATCCCCTGGCCCACGTGAATTCACAAGCGAATATTATAAATGCCTCACAGATATCTTTTCCCTTTATATGGTACAACTTTTTACAGCAGCAGCCTCTACAACCTCATTCCCAGTGGACATGTTGTCAGCCTAAAATGTTACTCTTCCTAAACCTGTCAAAGATCCTGATACACATGCCAATTTACATCCAATTTCTCTATTGAATACTGATTTGAAGGTATATGCCAATCTGCTAGCCAAATGCCTTCTCAATGTCCTTCCTACCTTGGTCCAACCTGATCAAATGGGCTTCACTAAGGAAAGACAGGTGTTTGATGCAACTAAATACATTTTAAATATAATCTGCCAAGAGGACAGGAGTTGGACACTTTCTCTGCTCTTATCTATAGACATGGAGTGGGCGGTTGATCGAGTACATTTGTTATATATGAGACAAGTCCTATCAAAGTTTGGATTTTCAGGCATGAAGCCCTGTCTCCGCACAAAACTGGAGGAGCGGGCTGTTAGATATACCGCCGGGGGGGCTCCGGATGGAAACCTATCCAAGTTTTTATCCTTGGTCATATTGAAGTCTCCTGCCACTATCACAGGTATTTCTGGTTTATTCATGATAAATTTCAGTAAATCGTTCAAAATTTCTGTACCACATGACGGGGGATGTAAACATTAGCCATTAAACCTAAACCGTTGATGAAATTAGTGTCAGAAACCATGAAATCAGACCGAGACAGAAGTACAGTTAAATCACACTTGTTTAATAATAAAAGTAAAAAGAACAAACGTAGTCAAAACATAACCAAAGTTCAGTAACCGGAACGGATAGTCAGCCAAGCCAGAAGTCAGGGATCAATGTAGAGGAACAGCAAGCAGGATCTGGAGCCAGAAGGGATGTCAGCAAAGCTAGCCTTTAAGCAGGAATGCAGGCGATAGTTTCTTGTGATGTTGACCAAGGCGAAGGCAGAGCTCCTCTGGACTGGATGGCTTAAGTAGGCAGGACTGACGAGCAGGATATCATCAACAGCTGAGTAACTGTGGAGAGAGATGGGAGCTGGCAATTAGCTGACAGCTGAGCTGCCAGCTCAGAGAAGGAAGGGCCGAGCCCAGCCCTGAGAGTTAGTAACTAATTAAAATATTTCTCTTACTGACTACTTTCTGCATATGCATATTTTACATTTTCTGAATGTAACCCCCAATATATATCCATCCCCACGCTTTTCGGTTCTATACTGATCCATTACCTCACACCAAGGGCATTTCATTGTTTAATTCTCTCTTCCAACATAAGGTGAGCTTTCACAAATATCAACATTGGGAGTTGGATTTACATTCTACTTTCTTAGACTTCCAATGGTTAAAGGGGTTGTAAAGGTAAAAGTTTTTTCACCTTAACCACTTCAGCCCCGGAAGGTTTTACCCCCTTCCTGACCAGAGCACTTTTTACAATTCGGCACTGCGTCGCTTTAACTGCTAATTGCGCGGTCATGCAATGCTGTACCCAAACGAAATTTGCGTCCTTTTCTTCCCACAAATAGAGCTTTCTTTTGATGGTATTTGATCACCTCTGCCATTTTTATTTTTTGCGCTATACACGGAAAAAGACCGAAAATTTTGAAAAAAAATGATATTTTCTACTTTTTGTTCTAAAAAAAATCCAATAAACTCAATTTTAGTCATACATTTAGGCCAAAATGTATTCGGCCACATGTCTTTGGTAAAAAAAATGTCAATAAGTGTATATTTATTGGTTTGCGCAAAAGTTATAGCGTCTACAAACTAGGGTACATTTTCTGGAATTTACACAGCCTTTAATTTATGACTGCCTATGTCGTTTCTTGAGGTGCTAAAATGGCAGGGCAGTACAAAACCCCCACAAATGACCCCATTTTGGAAAGTAGACACCCCAAGGAATTTGCTGAGAGGCATGTTGAGCCCATTGAATATTTATTTTTTTTGTCCCAAGTGATTGAATAATGACAAAAAAAAAAAAAAAAAAAAAAAATTACAAAAAGTTGTCACTAAATGATATATTGCTCACACAGGCCATGGGCATATGTGGAATTGCACCCCAAAATACATTTAGCTGCTTCTCCTGAGTACGGGGATACCACATGTGTGGGACTTTTTGGGAGCCTAGCCGCGTACGGGGCCCCGAAAACCAAGCAACGCCTTCAGGATTTCTAAGGGCGTACATTTTTGATTTTACTCCTCACTACCTATCACAGTTTTGAAGGCCATAAAATGCCCAGATGACATAAAACCCCCCCAAATGACCCCATTTTGGAAAGTAGACACCCCAAGCTATTTGCTTTGAGGCATGTTGAGTCCATGGAATGTTTTATATTTTGACACAAGTTGCGGGAAAGTGACAAATTTTTTTTTTTTTTTTTGCTAAATGATATATTGCTCACACAGGCCATGGGCATATGTGGAATTGCACCCCAAAATACATTTAGCTGCTTCTCCTGAGTACGGGGATACCACATGTGTGGGACTTTTTGGGAGCCTATCCGCGTACGGGACCCCGAAAACCAAGCACCGCCTTCAGGATTTCTAAGGGCGTACATTTTTGATTTTACTCCTCACTGCCTATCACAGTTTCGGAGGCCATGGAATGCCCAGGTGGCACAAACCCCCCCCAAATGACCCCATTTTGGAAAGTAGACACCCCAAGCTATTTGCTGAGAGGCATGGTGAGTATTTTGCAGCTCTCATTTGTTTTTGAAAATAAAGAAAGACGAGAAAAAAAATTTTTTTTTTTCTTTTTTCAATTTTCAAAACTTTGTGACAAAAAGTGAGGTCTGCAAAATACTCACTATACCTCTCATCAAATAGCTTGGGGTGTCTACTTTCCAAAATGGGGTCATTTGGGGGGGTTTTGTGCCACCTGGGCATTCCATGGCCTCCGAAACTGTGATAGGCAGTGAAGAGTGAAATCAAAAATTTACGGCCTTAGAAAGCCTGAAGGCGGTGCTTGGTTTTCGGGGTCCCGTACGCGGCTAGGCTCCCAAAAAGTCCCACACATGTGGTATCCCCGTACTCAGGAGAAGCAACAGAATGTATTTTGGGGTGTAATTTCACATATTCCCATGGCATGTTTGAGCAATATATCATTTAGTGACAACTTTGCGCAAAAAAAAATAAAAAAAATAAAAAATTGTCTCTTTCCCGCAACTTGTGTCACAATATAAATTATTCCATGGACTCGACATGCCTCTCAGCAAATAGCTTGGGGTGTCTACTTTCCAAAATGGGGTCATTAGGGGGGGTTTTGAACTGTCCTGGCATTTTATGCACAACATCTAGAAGCTTATGTCACACATCACCCACTCTTCTAAGCACTTGAAGACATAGCCCTTTCTGACACTTATTGTTTACATAAAAAAATAATTTTTTTTTGCAAGAAAATTACTTTGAACCCCCAAACATTATATATTTTTTTTAAAGCAAATGCCCTACAGATTAAAATGGTGGGTGTTTCATTTTTTTTTTTCACACAGTATTTGCGCAGCGATTTTTCAAACGCATTTTTTGGGGAAAAAACACACTTTTTTACATTTTAATGCACTAAAACACACTATATTGCCCAAATGTTTGATGAAATAAAAAAGATGATCTTAGGCCGAGTACATGGATACCAAACATGACATGCTTTAAAATTGCGCACAAACGTGCAGTGGCGACAAACTAAATACATTTTTAAAAGCCTTTAAAAGCCTTTACAGGTTACCACTTTAGATTTACAGAGGAGGTCTACTGCTAAACTTACTGCCCTCGATCTGACCTTCGCGGCGATACCTCACATGCATGGTGCAATTGCTGTTTACATTTGACGCCAGACCAACGCTTGCGTTCACCTTAGCGCGAGAGCAGGGGGGACAGGGGTGCTTTTTTTTTTTTTTTTTTTTTTTTCTCTTTATTATTATTGTTTTTTTATCTTATTTTTAAACTGTTCCTTTCATTTTTTTTTTTTTTAAATCATTTTTATTGTTATCTCAGGGAATGTAAATATCCCCTATGATAGCAATAGGTAGTGACAGGTACTCTTTTTTGCAAAAATTGGGGTCTATTAGACCCTAGATTTCTCCTCTGCCCTCAAAGCATCTGATCACACCAAGATCGGTGTGATAAAATGCTTTCCCAATTTCCCAATGGCGCTGTTTACATCCGGCGAAATCTACGTCATAAAATGCTCGTAGCTTCCGGTTTCTTAGGTCATAGAGATGTTTGGAGCCACTCTGGTCTCTGATCAGCTCTATGGTCAGCTGGCTGAATCACCGGCTGCATTTTCAGGTTCCCTGTTGAGACAGGAGAGCCAGAGAAAAACACGGAAGATGTTGGGGGGGGGGGGGGGCATTCCCTCCCACTGCTTGTAAAAGCAGTCTAGAGGCTAATTAGCCACTAGGATTGCTTTTACATGAAAGCCGACCGCTGGCTGAAAAGAATGATACCAAGATGATACCTAAACCTGCAGGCATCATTCTGGTATAACCACTCAAAGTCGTGAATGGCATACCTGAAGACAAAAAAATGGTAACAATAAAGCACAGTAAACGGTAAAGTATAAATAATTACATACCTGAAAAGCAAACGTGATAAAACATAATAACAATAACAATAACAATAACAATCAATAACAATAACAATAACAATAAAACATTGCAGAATAGAATACAGTAAAAAAGAGCAGAACAATAGAGAGAGAATAGAGAGAGAGAGAACAATAAAACGACAACTATTTTTATTTTATATTTTTGTTTGTGTTTTTTTTTTTTTTTTACACTTTTTTTTGTAACTAACTTTTATAACTGTAACCGGTTCCAGGTTCGGGTCTCTCAAAATGCGATGGCATCTCGGGAGACCCTGTGAAAGTGTGCCTAGTCTGTGCAATGCTGTACCCTACGCTAATACTCAACTAGTGCATGCTAGTGTTCAAAACATTCACCAATGCAAAGACCAGGATTATCAGGACAGGAGGGGAGGGACAATAATAGCGGGTGTCACGCCTATATCCGCGCTTGCTGCAGACACGACATCTTTTTTGGGGGGTTCGTTGGGTAGGGGTACTCGGGAGGACATAAAAATGCCTCTCATGCAGCCGACTGCATTTGGTTGGGGATGTGAATGGGGGAAGTACGGGCGCTGCAGAAGCGGTGGGTTCCCAATTAGGATTGGCGAATGCAGCAGGAAGGGCACTATGGGCACGACAGGCCTGTGTTTGTCTTTTTGGTGGCAGCGGGACACTACTTGTGCTTGCCACCTCACCAGCTTGAACTGCACTTATGGGACTCGCCACGTCACCAAGTGTTACTGCAGTGCTGGTTTGGCTACGTCCGGGGTGTACTAGGCCACTGGCGCTTGCCAGTTCACCAAAACGCTACAAAAAAAACTGTTAGCGATCGCAGGGATCAGGCCTGACTCTGCGAACGCTGCAGTTATGCGTTTAGTGTTTTGTAAGTGACAGTGATCGATCGATACTGCACTTGGGTGGGCTGGGCCGGGCCGGGCGGAGGGGCAAAACGCAGGTGCTAGCAGGTATCTGGGCTGATCCCGCTAACACTGCGTTTTTGGGAACCCTAAACTGCTGGTGACGCTAGTATAGATCTGATCGGATCAGATATTGATGCGATCAGATACTATACCACTAAGGGAGGTGTACGGTGCGTGCGTGGGTGTTAGCGGTACTGGCGCTAATCTGACGCTGCCTGGGGCTGGTGCTTGCCAGTTCACCAAAACGCTACCAAAAAAACTGTTAGCGATCGCAGGGATCAGGCCTGACTCTGCGAACGCTGCAGTTATGCGTTTAGTGTTTTGTAAGTGACAGTGATCGATCGATACTGCACTTGGGTGGGCTGGGCTGGGCGGAGGGGCAAAACGCAGGTGCTAGCAGGTATCTGGGCTGATCCCGCTAACACTGCGTTTTTGGGAACCCTAAACTGCTGGGGACGCTAGTATAGATCTGATCGGATCAGATATTGATGCGTTCAGATACTATACCACTAAGGGAGGTGTACGGTGCGTGCGTGGGTGTTAGCGGTACTGGCGCTAACCTGACGCTGCCTGGGGCTGGTGCTTGCCAGTTCACCAAAACGCTACCAAAAAAACTGTTAGCGATCGCAGGGATCAGGCCTGACTCTGCGAACGCTGCAGTTATGCGTTTAGTGTTTTGTAAGTGACAGTGATCGATCGATACTGCACTTGGGTGGGCTGGGCTGGGCTGGGCGGAGGGGCAAAACGCAGGTGCTAGCGGGTATCTGGGCTGATCCCGCTAACACTGCGTTTTCGGGAACCCTAAACTGCTGGGGACGCTAGTATAGATTTGATCGGATCAGATATTGATCCGATCAGATACTATACCACTAAGGGAGGTGTATGCTGCGTGCGTGGGTGTTCGCGGTACTGGCGCTAATCTGACGCTGCCTGGGGCGACGCATATCACCGCCGGGCGATCGGGGGGCTAAACCTTTATTCGGTAATAAACGGTGGGTGCCCTGACACTATAAAAAATAAACGAACTAACCAGCGTCACCCGTAGCGGTTATACGGTGATCAGCGGTGAAAGGGTTAACTAGGGGGCAATCAAGGGGTTAAAACATTTATTAGGTAGTATATGGGGGTCCCTGTCGCTATAAAACACTGACGGCGAACCTAAATATTTACGTCCCTAACTAGCGTCACCAGCGACACTAATACAGCGATCAGAAAAATGATCGCTTAGCGACACTGGTGAGGGGGGGTGATCAAGGGGTTAAAACTTTATTAGGGGGGGTTAGGGGGGTATCCTAGACCTAAAGGGGGGTAATACTATCTGCCCTAACACTAACTGTCACAAACTGACACAGCAGTAATCAGAAAAAAAAAAAAAAAAAAAATACTGCTAATGTCAGTTTGTGACAGGGGGGGGGGGGGGTGATTGGGGGGGGATCGGGGGGCGATCGGGGGGGGATCGGGGGTGTAAAGTATGCCTGGCATGTTCTACTGTGTGTGTGAGTGTTGTGTGCACTTACATGTCATCTCCCCTCGGCGCTGGAACGGAAACTGCCAGACCGAGGAGAGATGACATCACATCCTCTGCCTGTGTGAAACGACACACAGGCAGAGGAGGATTTCCATTGGCTGGGAGCGATCGCGAGGGGGGGGCCACGATCGGATGGTCTCCCCCTCGCCTCCCGACGCTCCCAGTCAGATGCCGACCGCCGATGGCACCGGGGGGGGGTCCGATCGGACCCCCCGCCCGCGGGAGGCAGATCACGTACAGGTACGTGATTTTGCCTGCCCGTGCCGCTCTGCCGCAGTATATCTGCGTTAGGCGGTCGGCAAGTGGTTAATGCATTCTATGCATTAAGGGGAAAAAACATCCGACAATACCGGCCCCTCCAGCCCATTCCCCCCCCGTTTTACTTACCTGACCACTCGAAAGTCCCGCGCTCGCCCGCAACATCCTCTTCACCACTCAGCCTGGCCGTTGATTGGTTACAGTGGATGGATTGAAAGCAGCGCAGCCATTGCCTCGCGCTGCTGTCAATCACATTCAATGACATGCCGCGGGGGGGCGGGGCCGAGTGATACAGTGAGGGGCTATGGCTGCCGGCTGCATCACGGTAGCGCGCCCGCAAGCACTCAACACCATGCGAGGGAGCTCGCATGAAGGTGTTGAGTCCTTGCGGGGAGGAGCCGAGGCAGCCGCCGAGGGACCTCAGAAGACCAGGTTCGGGGGCCACTCTGTGCAAAACGAGCTGCACAGTGGAGGTAAGTATAACATGTTTGTTATTTAAAAAAAAAATTATCTTTAGTGATCCTTTAAGAGCATTAATGTATTCTTACACTGCTACCCATTGTGTAAACCACCTCACTCTGAACAGACTATAAAGAAATTTTCCCCTACTCATTCCTCTCTCTGTTGGAGGGGTTGTAGTCAAGTGGGCAATATTTTCCACATTCTTTGGACTTGTAAAAGTCTGACTAGTTTCTGGTGTCAACCTTTTCAAATGTTATCTAAAATTACTGGAATACTGACTACTCCTGATCCAGCCCTGCATAATAGTAACAAGTTTGCTCTTGGCAGCTAAATCATTTTCTTGCCAGATTATGGAAGAAGGACCTTGCACCCAATATCTCAGAACTCATTGCCACAGTTAAGCTCCATTATGCATATGAAAAAAAATTCTTACAATAAGAGCTGACTCCCCTCCTAGATTTGAGCATGCATTGAAATTTTGGGTTGATTGGATATCTTCTTGAGGAAGACTGATATATAATATATGGATGTTACCATGCCATTCTTCTAGCTTGTCTCTTATTTGGTTTAGTTTTTTATTGTTTTTTCAGGCTTTCTTTTTTCTCGGGCTACTATTAATCAAGCGCCCTCTGGGGCCCCGCTCTATGTACATATTGTTGAGTGTCTTTCTTTCTTTTTCAAACTAAATAAAAATGTAATTGATGCAAAAAAAAAAAAAAAAAGAATAAATTCCACAAAAGTAACCAAATTCTTATTTATTTATTTTCTAATAATATTAATAACACAAATAATAACAACAATAATAATAATAATAATAATAATAATAATAATAATAATAATAATAATAATAAGTATTATTATTATTATTATTATTATTATTATTATTATTATTATTATTATTATTATTATTATTTAATATTATTGTTTAGATACTTTATTATTAGGTTTATTATTATTATTATTATTATTATTATTATTATGCAGTATAATGGTGGCTTGTTGCATCTATAGTAACTCGTTTGCTTTGGCAGCTAAATCATTTTCTTGCCAGATTATGGAAGAAGGACCTTGCGCCCAATATCTCAGAACTCATTGCCACAGTTAAGCTCCATTACTGTATGCATATGAAAAAAATTCTTACAATAAGAGCTGACTCCCCTCCTAGATTTGAGCAGGCATTGAAATTTTGGGTTGATTGGATATCTTCTTGATGTAGACTGATATATAATATATGGATGTTACCATGCCATTCTTCCAGCTTGTCTCTCATTTGGTTTAGTTTTTTATTGTTTTTTCGGGCTTTCTTTTTTTTCGGGCTACTATTAATCAAGCGCCCTCTGGGGCCCCGCTCTAAGTACATATTGTTGAGTGTAATTGAATTGAATGTAATTGATGCAAAAAAAAAAAAAAAGAATAAATTCCACAAAAGTAACAGAATTCTTATTTATTTATTTTCTAATAATATTAATAACACAAATAATAACAATAATAATAATAATAATGATACGTATTATTATTATTATTATTATTATTATTATTATTATTATTATTATTATTATTATTATTATTTAATATTATTATTATTTAGATACTTTATTATTAGGTTTATTATTATTATTATTATTATTATTATTATTATTATTATTATTATTAATATTCTGCAGTATAATGGTGGCTGGTTGCATATATTCAGTACATGGCATTAAAGCAATGCAATTGATTACATTTTCTCTGTTTTCTTTTAGCTACAATTTCTTTGTTTGGTTAATTAACGTCTCTCTTATTATTATTAGCACATACTCATCTGGGGGATTGTGAGTTATGAGCTGTTTCCTGGGAATTCCTGGTCTGTGGAGGTGCATTACACCGTGTTATTTTACAGATCCTGAAGGTATATCTACACACACAGACCCGGGATGTGCATTTGCACTTGTTCATTGTTTCCTACAGAAACTGAAACACGTTTTATGCCGCTTGAAGAACAGATTATTTTTTTAACAGGATATTGCCCCCTTTATATTTTTATTTTCAACTTCTTAATTTCACAAAAGGTGTCATACTGTAGTTTTTAATGTTTGATACATGATATACTGTATATGCATCTCTGAACATTTCCTCTAAAAAAAAGACAAAAATGAACCGGGTTATCTAAGGTTTGTATATAAACAGACATTTTTGGCCCTGCTGTGGTCAGACTCAAATTTTCTTCTTCGGCTGCTAAATCCAGATTTCACATTGTTCACACCTAAAAAAAAAATACACACACCTCAGATTTTAAACCTCACTGTGCAACAAAAAAAAAATCTATTTTCTGAAAGCTGAGAAAACCTACAGGATTAGAGGAGACTATTCTTGTTTTTTTTTTCTTTTTTTTTTTTTGCTACAATACACTTATCAGAGATGAGGCAACCTTTTTTTGATAAACAAAATTGCATCAAATACATTGTTTTCACACACAACTTGCTAATAAGCACAACACTCCTTCTACATTTAAAAATAATAGTTGCTGCATCTAAATTCAAAGCTGAGAGATTAAATATTTGACATTTTAAAGAGGAGACTTATGCTGAAATTTGTCTTAGTTAACAACATAGCAGGAAACACAAATCCCCCATAACTTTATTATAACTGGTAGCAGGATTACTTATACGGCGCTGATCAGTGGTGCTTTATGTACCTTTTTATTATGGATTTATTTTTTTATGTTTATGTGTTAATGTTTTTATGTTTATATGTTTCATGCATAATGCTTTTTTCCTGTCACATTTGTTTTTTGCTTGTCTTTTTTCATTTTTTTTTGTTTGTTTTTAATTAGTTTTTTGTTTTTTGTTTCTTTTTACTACCACATATGGTGCATCACATTTTTATTTATTTTTTTTTTTATATTTTTTTTAAATGTGCAAAGAATTGCTGATCCTCATATGCACCAATGGATACAATAACATGACTTTAGCAGCCGGCTGCCGCAATGTTGTGCTTTTTTTAAAGTGTTTCAGCCAAGTAACCAATTTTACACGTTTCCAAGTAGTTGTAGAACCTTGTTTACTAAATCCATGGTGTTGACCAGGACAATTGTTGCAAACAGTTTTTCTTGTGTTTTATAATTGTTAGAGCCAGAAGACTAATAAGGGTCATTTAAAAAAAAAAAAAAGACCATAATGGCATGTATGCTTTGTCATATAGGATTTAACCGTTCCAATGTATAAGATTGTAGCTACTAGTAGTTGCTCACATTCAACTTGATTGTTCTATAATCTTAAATATTTTTTTGTAGGTTCTCCAAGCCACTTTATGTAGTAAGTTATGGGGTATAATTATCATTGGAAGTAGGTTTGCAAATATATTTAGGGGTTTACACATAAAAAATATACTGCGAATAGTGGCAATTTTCCTGTAGCCGATGTGTAAAGACATCTCATATGCTAACTAGGTCTTTGTTTTGATCAACCGTGAGCAGTTGGGCCTTGAAATAAGTTTGTTCTCAGGGTCCATTTTGCTATTTTTAATTTAATTATAGGTACTTTAAAAAGCACCATCAATGTATATGCTTTACATATTTCTATGTACACAAAAAGCCGATTTCTCTCAAATATTGTTCACAAATCTGTCTAAATCTGTGTTTGTGAGCACTTCTCCTTTGCCAAGACAATCCATCCACCTCACAGGTGTGGCATATCCAGATGCTGATTAGACAGCATGATTATTGGACAGGTGTGCCTTAGGCTGTCCACAATAAAAGGCCACTCTAAAATGTGCAGTTTTAATGTATTGGGGGGTCCGCGGGGTCTGAAAACCAGTCAGTATCTGGTGTGACCACCATTTGCCTCACATAGTGCAGCACATCTTCTTTGCATATGTTGGGGGACCTGCAGCACGTCCTGTGGCCACCAGGAAAGCATCCAGAACCAGCGTGGAATGCATAGAAATGACGTCAGGGCAGCTTGGATACTTCCGGGATCACTGTTATAGTCCAAGGGGATGGGCAGACAAGCTACACGCTCGGAGCTCAGCTCTTGAGGCCGGTAGAAGGAGCTGAGCTCCAAGCGCAGACATACAAGGTGAAAAATTTGCTGTACATATGTGCACAGATGCTGGAGAGTTTGCTACCTTCACTACTGACCTGATGTTTGTGTCAGGGCTGGGCTCAGCCCTTCCTTCTCTGAGCTGGCCGCTCAACTGTTGGCTATTTGCCAGCTCCTATCTCCCAACAGTGACTCACCTGTTGATGATATCCTTCTTGTCAGTCCTGCCTACTTAAGCTGTCCAGTCCAGATGATCTCTGTCTTCACCTTGGTCACACCTCTAGAGATGCTCGCCTGTGTTCCTGTTAAAGACTTGGCTGACATTCCTTCTGGCTCCAGATCCTGCTTGCTGTTCTACTACGCTGTTCTCTGGCTCCCTGACGTTTTGGCTTGTCTGACTATCGTTCCAGTTGCTGAACTCTGGCTATGTTTTGACTATGTTTACCTTTTTTTATCATTATTAAACAAGTGAGATTTAGGCCTCATGTACACCGCTGCTGCTAAACGGACGTTTAGGAGCAGTTGGGAATTTTTTTCAACTGCTCCTGAACTCTCCTCTATGTTATTTTATCAGTACATGTACACAGGGTCGTTAATAGTCGTTTATAGGCAGTTGAGTTTAGAGGCCTTTTTTGGAAAGCAAAAAAATTAGTTCAGACACTGAGTTTTGAGTCATTTCAAGCACCAATCGCTTCTAAAAGTGGCTAAACACGGTAACTCGCATTTAGCTGCGTTTCGTTTACAGGCATTTTTCATGTTTGGCTATTTTGAAAAAAAAAAAAAACAAAACTTTTTTTTCAAACACAAACGCGGAAAAACGCAGTTAAATGCAGCATGTAAACATGGCAAAATGGACATTTTAAGCATTAGTTACTATCTGTCATGTTAAATCGTTCAGGAGAGGTTGTAAAAACATCCCGTGTACATTGAGCCTTAACTGTACTTCTGTCTCAGTCTGATTCATGGTTCCTGACAGTAGGTGAAGGCCCACGAATAGTTACATAGTTACATAGTAGGTGAGGTTGAAAAAAGACACAAGTCCATCAAGTCCAACCTATGTGTGTGATTATGTGTCAGTATTACATTGTATATCCCTGTATGCTGCGGTCATTCAGGTGATTATCTAATAGTTTCTTGAAGCTATCAATGCTCCCCGCTGAGACCACTGCCTGTGGAAGGGAATTCCACCTCCTTGCCGCTCATACAGTAAAGAACCCTCTACGTAGTTTAAGGTTAAACCTCTTTTCTTCTAATTGTAATGAGTGGCCACGAGTCTTATTAAACTCTCTTCTGCGAAAAAGTTTTATCCCTATTGTGGGGTCACCAGTACAGTATTTGTAAATTGAAATCATATCCCCTCTCAAGCGTCTCTTCTCCAGAGAGAATAAGTTCAGTGCTTGCAACCTCCTCATAGAAGGTTAATAGATTGGTTTGGCAAGAACGATTCTTCATGAATCCATGCTGATTACTGCTAATGATATCGTTCTTATTACTAAAATCTTGTATATAGTCCCTTATCATCCCCTCCAAGAGTTTACATACTATTGATGTTAGGCTAACTGGTCTGTAATTCCCGGTGATGTATTTTGGGCCCCTTTTAAATATTGGTGCTACATTGGCTTTTCTCCAATCAGCTGGTACCATTCCAGTCAGTAGACTGTCTGTAAAAATTAGGAACAATGGTCTGGCAATCACTTGACTGAGTTCCCTAAGTATCCTCGGATGCAAGTCATCTGGTCCCGGTGATTTAATAATGTTAAGTTTCTCAAGTCTAATTTTAATTCTGTCCTCTGTTAACCATGGAGGTGCTTCCTGTGTTGTGTCATGAGGATAAACACTGCAGTTTTGGTTACTGAAGCCCCCCGATTCACTCGTGAAGACTGAGGTGAAGAATAAATTCAATGCCTTCGCCATCTCCCCATCCTTTGTAACCAGATGTCCTTCCTCATTCTTTATGGGGCCAATATGGTCTGTCCTCCCTTTTTTACTGTTTACATACTTAAAGAATTTCTTGGGATTTTTTTTGCTCTCCTCCGCTATGTGTCTTTCATGTTCTATCTTAGCCGTCCTAATTGCACCCTTACATTTCTTGTTGCATTCTTTATAAAGTCTGAATGCTGAGTCTGAATGCTGAGTTCTATATGAAGATACAGACTCCAGACTCAGAGAAAGACTCTCTTTTAAGGAGCGCTTGCGGAAGCCTCCTGTTCATTGTAAGTTTC
The DNA here is from genome assembly GCA_037952925.1 of Lithobates clamitans. NCBI lineage: Eukaryota > Metazoa > Chordata > Amphibia > Anura > Ranidae > Lithobates > Lithobates clamitans. Next base: position 1,719,634 of record JBBGZY010001322.1, on the reverse strand, counting down.
TGCTGGTTATTGGTTATCCTTGGTTACCGTGCTGAGGTTCTCTCCTGGTCGCCACAATGCAGTAAGACATGCTATTAGAAGGTAGCCAAGGTTCTGTGCACCTCTTCACTTTCCTCACTGCCGGAGGAGTACTGCGATTTTAGCAACGTCTTTGACAAAGGTTAGGCCGGTAGTTTGCCTCTACACCGGTGGTATGATTGCCCAATTGACCTTCAACCTGGTGCCATACCCTCTCGTGGCCGGGTCTACCCTTTGTTGGTCTTGGAGGATAAAGCCACGGAGGAGTATGTTGCAGATGCACTTTTTCGAGGTTTCATCCACAAATCCTCATCTCCTGCTGATGCTGGTTTCTTCTTTGTGAAGAAAAAGAGCTGTGAACTGAGACCTTGTTTTGATTATAGGGGTTTCAATCATTTCACGATTAAGAATGCCTATCCGATTTTGTTGATTAAAGAGTTATTTGACCGCCTCAAGGGAGCAACGGTTTTCACAAAGCTTGATTTGAGAGGGGCACATAATCTTGTGAGGATTAAGGAGGGCAATGAGTGAAAAATTGCCTTTAATACCAGAACAGGCCATTATGAGTACCTCGTAATGCCTTTTGGCCTTTGTAAGGCCCCAGCAGTTTTCCAGGAATTTATTAACAATGTCCTCCGAGATTTGTTGCAGTTATGTGTGGTGGTTTATTTCGACAATATCCTCATATTTTCCAAGTCCCTGGAGAGCCATCACACAGATGTCTGTTGTGTGTTTCAGAAACTAAGAGAGAACAATCTCTATTGTAAATTGGAGAAGTTTGAATTCCATCATGAACAGGTTAAATTCCTGAGTTATGTCATTTCCACTGCTGTTTTTTCGATGGACCCAGAGAAACTTTCAGTAGTCCTACAGTAGCTCCGACCCGTGGGTTTACATCCTCGGCAGCGTTTTTTTGGCTTTGCCAACTATTATCAGAAGTTTATTTGTAACTTCTCATCTCTGGTCAAGCCCCTGACTGATATGACCAGAAAGAACGGTAACCCACAGAGTGTGTCTCCGGAGTCCATTAAGCCCTTTGAGAGTCTCAGGGCTGCCTTTGTTTCTGTTCCTGTGTTGGCACATCCTGATCCTATGTTACCTTTTATCCTTGAGGTTGATGCTTTTGAGACTGGAGTTGGCGTCCTATTGTCGCAAAGTCCTACCTCTGAGAGTGCTATGCATCCTTGTGGCTACTTTTCCAAGAAACCATCACCTGCGGAGTGCAATTACGAGATTGGTGACAGAGAGCTATTAGTGATCATATTAGCCCTGAAAGAATGGGGACATCTCCTCGAAGGCACCTGTGCCAGTTCTCATTCTTACTGACCATAAGAATCTCACATTCTTGTCTAAGGCTAAAAGCCTCTCTCCTAGAAGGACATGATGGGCTCTTTTCTTGTCTAGATTCAATTACATTGTCTCATTCTTACCCGGTACTAAGAATGTAAGGGCTGACGCTTTGTCGCGACAATTTGCCTCCACTTCCAAGATGGAGTCGGTTCCGGTTCCTGTGATTCCTCCTGATCATATTCTGGCTATGGTTCGCACCAGTCTCACTTCTTCTTTGAGTGACAAAAATCTTGCTGCTCAAGTCCATGCTCCTCCTGAGAAACCTTGTGACCGCTGCTTTGTTCCAGAGAGTCTCCGTACTGCTGTGTTCCGAGCTTACCATTTTCCCAAGGCTGCTGGCCACCCTTGGAAGAATCAACTCTTTTGGGTCATTTCCCAACAATTCTGGTGGCCTAGTCTACGTGCTGATGTAACCGCCTTCGTAGATGCCTGTTCCGTGTGTGCTCAGAGTAAGTTTCCACAAAACCTTCCAGTGGGCCTCCTACAACCCATATCCAATGAAGAGAGGCCCTGGACCCACCTGCCTATGCATTTTATTGTGGAGTTACCCAACTCCCAGGGCAACACAGTTAGCCTTATGGTGGTTGACAGGTTCGCCAAAATGTCTCATTGTATTCCACTTAAGAAGTTGCCCACTTCTAAGGAGCTGGCTTCCATTTTTGCTCGGGAGATCTTTCGCTTGCATGGGCTACCCAAAGTGATTGTCTCGGACAGAGGTAGTCAGTTTGTGTCCTGATTCTAGCAAGCCTTTTGTGCACAGTTGGGAATTCAGCTTGCTTTCTCCTCTGCGTATCACCCACAGCCTAATGGGGCCGCAGAACGAGCCAATCATTCCTTGGGGCAATTCCTACTTTGCTATATTTCTGACCATCATAACAACTGCTCAGACCTATTACCGTGGGTGGAGTTCGCTCACAATAGTGCCTTGAATTGTACTTCCCGATTGTCCCTGTTTATGGCAAACTATGGTTTCCAACCTTCCATGTTGCCTGACTCATTTGTTCTGCAAAGTATTCCTGCATTAGAGGAGCATCTCCGTGGTCTTCATTCCACTTGGGCACAAGTCCAGGAGGCTTTGCGACATGCTAATGATAGGTACAGGCTCCATTCTGACTGCAGACACCTGCCTGCGCCTTCCTACCAGATTGGGAATAGGGTCTTGCTGTCATCTCGCAACCTCTGACTTTGTGTTCCCTCTCTGAGGTTCGTACCTCAGTTTATTGGGCCTTTCCGTATTCTTCGCAGGATTAACTCAGTGGCTTACACATTAGACCTTCCTTCTAATATGCGTATCTCAAATGTATTTCATGTCTTCTTATTAAAACCTTTGGTCTGCAACCGCTTTACCACCTTGGTGCCTCATCCTCACCCTGTACAGATAGAGAACCAGGAGGAGTATGAAGTACGGTCCATTGTTGACTCCTGCAGGTTCCGTGGGTGCACACAGTACCTGGTGCGTCTGAAAGGGTACGGTCCAGAGGAACGCTCTTGGGTCTCATCCTCGGACGTACATGCTGTAGGAGAAGAACAACAAGGGCGCCACTCTAAGTGCAATATTAAAAAAGAATTTTAATGAATCTTAAAAACAGGTACTCACAAGGGTACATGTAATCAGGCATGTAAGTGATATACAGGTAGTGCCAGGTGTCCCAGGTATATAATCCAGTCACATCCTATGGTGTCGTTCCGCTTGTGGAGACAGGCTGCGCTGGTGTATTGTCGGCAGATCCGGCCGCTGGAACGCACTGTATGTGATCTGGAGGAGCGAGAGCACTTCCGGGTCCATGCAGGGATAGCGAATAGGCGACGCGTTTGCGGAGCTACGCTCCTTCCTCAGGCCTTACGTGACCTGTGATTGGTCGAACCTGTTATAGTCTAAGAGGGGCTGGGATTGGAGGAAAAAACCATCTGTCACTCTCACGCATAGGCTATGTGCTGGAGGCTGTGTACTGGCATGTCAGCGTCTGCAACTGTGTCAAATCTTAAAACAAACCAGCGCTGTGTGCGTATAAATGGGAAAGAAAAAATAATGATGCATTCTGTGTTTTCCATTAAGATAATGTTGTCTATGAGGAAAAAGGGGGGGGGGGTTTTGATGATAAAAAATCAGCATATATAGGTAGAATGTGTGGCTAGAACTACTATAATTAAATGAACTAGACTGACTGTAATGACAATGTTATGAAATAGGGAATATGCATACCTAGTGGAATAAAAAATGGGGAGATGAGACAGCGCAATGGACAATGATGAACAAGAAAACTAATTTGAAATAAAAATGAAAATAATAATAATAATAATAATAATAGTGAACTGATATAATGAAGTAATATAGATTTAGGTATTGTTATTGAAAAAATCTGAAAATAAATTTAGATTGAAAAAGAGAAAAGGACATGATGAGAGAGATGGATAGGAATAATAATAATAGTAATGATGATTATAACTGCATTGAAAATGGGTATAGAGTGATATGGTGTGGAAAAAATGAAGTAAAAAATAAAAAAAGGTAATATAGATGATGGCAATAAATCTAAAATAAAAAATATATGTTCCTGACATTATTGTGGAATTCTTACAATATTGGGGTGATAGTAATGAGTCCAATTGTTCTTACGTGACAAGTACATAATTGATAGGTCATAATTATAAAAAGAAATGAAATGTGCTTTGATACGGGACCACACTGGTATGTTTTCTTGTAAGATGAAGAAGAATATGTGCTAGTTGAGCTTAGAGTGATATTTGAACATAACATATTAGCGACCACTACTAGATCATAATGGGAAAAGCGGGGGGGGGAGGAAGACATACATGATGATATTTCTGGGGTACCTGCTTCAGAACAAGAAATATGTTTATATGACAAACAGGTATGTTAGGAGTTGTAGCAGCCTGGTAGAACTTGGAGGACTAGGAGAGCGGTCAAATAAGACTGCTCGTCTCTATTTCCTTGTTTAGTCCTCCAGGAGCCAGGGTATCCAAAGTGTATATCCAGTACGTTTCCCTCTGGCAGAGACGTTTAAAACGCTCTGCCAGTGGGAACGTACCGGAAATAGACTCGATGATCCAAACTTTAAGGCCAGATGAGGAATGATTGTGTTTGCGGAGGAAATGGAGGGGAACACTGTGATGGTCATCTCCTGCCTCTACTAGGCGGCGGTGCTCACCAAACCTCTTTCTCAAAGTGCGTATGGTGCGGCCTACGTAGTGTAACCCACATGGACATGTCAAGCAGTAAATGACAAATTCTGTGGAACAGTTGTAGAAGTTGCTGATCTGATATGTCTGACCCTTGATGGTAAATTCCTTCTGACCATGATGGACATGACTGCATGTAAGGCATAGTTTTTTCGGCACTGATACATCCCAATGAGGGGAATAAGACAGGGAGATGTTTTGTTGGAACTTTGTTGGCATTTGTATTTACTGGGTGCTACCAGATTTTTGATTTTCCTACTCTTCCGGTACGTGAACTTGGGTTTGGAGGTGATTGTGGATTTTAAATGTGGATCCTGGAGAAGGATCGACCAGTGTTTGGTGAGTATACGTTTCATGGCTTTGTGTTTGGAGTGGAACTGAGTCACAAATCTAACCGGCTGTAATGAAGATTGAATGGTTTCACTGGTGGATATGGGAGGTTCTGACAGATAGAAATCGAATGCTTCGTTTATGAGTTTTGGTGGGAAAGCCTTATCTATGAACTTTTGTTTTAAGTGGGACCCTTCCGTGATATAATCGGATTGTCTGGTACAGTTTCTGCGTAACCTGCAGAATTGACTCTTGGGGATATTTGCAATCCATCTTGGATGGTGGTAACTCTGATGGTGCAAAAAAGAGTTGCCAGCTGTCGGCTTGTTGTAATTTATGGCCAATATTTTGCCTTCTTGATGAAAAAGTAGAAGATCTAGGAATGCGAGTTGAAGCTGATCATGTTCTGAGGTGAAAGTGAGGCCATACTCATTGTTATTGCAGTGTTTAATGAAATCAAAGAAAAGGGGCTCTGGGCCATCCCAAATGATGATAATGTCGTCTATATACCTCCCATAGAATACTATATGGGAGGTAAAGGGATTATTGAGCCAGATGTAATTGGCCTCCCAGTAACCCATAGTCAAATTCGCGTAACTGGGTGCGAAATTCGCACCCATGGCTGTGCCCTTTGTTTGAAGATAGAAATCGCCATCGAACTCAAAATAGTTATGGGTCAGGCAGAATTCTGTGGCCTCTAAAATGAACTCTGCCTGACCAGGGTTTAGCATGGGATCGGAAGAAAGAAAGCTGGCGATAGCTCTGAGATCTATGTAATGTGGAATTGAAGTATAAAGCGAACTAACATCCAAGGAAGCCCACAAATATGTGGATTCCCAAGTGTAGTGTTCCAACTGTTGCATAAGATGGAATCCGTCTCGAATATAAGAAGGGAGACTGGTTGCAAGTGGTTGTAGAAACTGATCTATGTATTGGGAGATGGAACTGGTGATACTGTCCATAGCCGCAACTATGGGTCGACCTGGTGGATTTTGAATACTCTTGTGTATTTTTGGAATATGATAAAAATATGGGGTGGAAAAGAATGGCCGATTGAAAAAAGCATACTCGTGTTTTGAGATTATGTTATTGTTTTTAGCTCTATCTGTGAGCAATTTGACTTCTATAATGAAGCTTGACAAAGGGTCGCAGCGCAGTTTACGGTATGTGCTGTCGTCTGACAGAAGACGGCGGGCTTCAGCTAGATACTCACTGCGATCTTGGACCACGATGCCCCCGCCTTTGTCTGCCATCTTGATGACTATGTTGTGATTACCAATGAGATTTTTGAGGGATAATTTTTCTTGGGAAGTGAGATTGGAGTGGTTGGAATGGCTATCGTGTGTCAATTGGCAAAGTTTTTTTATATCAGAAAACACCACCTGATAAAAGGTTTGCAGATAGGGTCCCTTTGAATGTGTGGGATTGAACACGGATTTGGGCCTAAATGTACTGTACTGTATAGGGGGAGAGGTGGAGAGATGCTGTGTGAGAAGGAGTAGATCTACATCCTCATCATCACTCTCCATGTTGTATAAATCCTTTAGGATACTCAATTCAGGTGAATCACTATTATCTGAAGGAACATTGAGTTCAACCAGATTGGGAGGTATGTGACTATCAGTAACTGGAGATGTTTTCATGCTGTAGTGACGTTTTAGAGTAAGGTTGCGGATAAACATATGAAGGTCTTTGAATAGCTGGAATGAGTTGGGCAGTGAGGTGGGGGCAAAATTGAGACCCCGTTGTAAAATTGAGGCCTCAGCTGGGGACAGATTGTGGGAAGATAGATTGTATATTTTTATTGTTTGAGGGACTTCGCCCTGTGGTTTGTGCCGTTGTTTTCCCCCTCGTTTGCCTCTTCTTCTAATTTTCTTTTCCCAGTGAATGGGCGGCTGGGCAGCGAGGGGGGAATTGCTAAAAAATCTTATACTTCAATTCCACATTACATAGGTCTCAGAGCTATCGCCAGCTTTCTTTCTTCCGATCCCATGCTAAACCCCGGTCAGGCAGAGTTCATTTTAGAGGCCACAGAATTCTGCCTGACCCATAACTATTTTGAGTTCGATGGCGATTTCTATCTTCAAACAAAGGGCACAGCCATGGGTGCGAATTTCGCACCCAGTTACGCGAATTTGACTATGGGTTACTGGGAGGCCAATTACATCTGGCTCAATAATCCCTTTACCTCCCATATAGTATTCTATGGGAGGTATATAGATGACATTATCATCATTTGGGATGGCCCAGAGCCCCTTTTCTTTGATTTCATTAAACACTGCAATAACAATGAGTATGGCCTCACTTTCACCTCAGAACATGATCAGCTTCAACTCGCATTCCTATATCTTCTACTTTTTCATCAAGAAGGCAAAATATTGGCCAAAAATTACAACAAGCCGACAGCTGGCAACTCTTTTTTGCACCATCAGAGTTGCCACCATCCAAGATGGATTGCAAATATCCCCAAGAGTCAGTTCTGCAGGTTACGCAGAAACTGTACCAGACAATCCGATTATATCACGGAAGGGTCCCACTTAAAACAAAAGTTCATAGATAAGGCTTTCCCACCAAAACTCATAAACGAAGCATTCGATTTCTATCTGTCAGAACCTCCCATATCCACCAGTGAAACCATTCAATCTTCATTACAGCTGGTTAGATTTGTGACTCAGTTCCACTCCAAACACAAAGCCATGGAACGTATACTCACCAAACACTGGTCGATCCTTCTCCAGGATCCACATTTAAAATCCACAATCACCTCCAAACCCAAGTTCACGTACCGGAAGAGTAGGAACATCAAAAATCTGGTAGCACCCAGTAAATACAAATGCCAACAAAGTTCCAACAAAACATCTCCCTGTCTTATTCCCCTCATTAGGATGTATCAGTGCCGAAAAAAACTATGCCTTACATGCAGTCATGTCCATCATGGTCAGAAGGAATTTACCATCAAGGGTCAGACATATCAGATCAGCAACTTCTACAACTGTTCCACAGAATTTGTCATTTACTGCTTGACATGTCCATGTGGGTTACACTACGTAGGCCGCACCATACGCACTTTGAGAAAGAGGTTTGGTGAGCACCGCCGCCTAGTAGAGGCAGGAGATGACCATCACAGTGTTCCCCTCCATTTCCTCCGCAAACACAATCATTCCTCATCTGGCCTTAAAGTTTGGAACATCGAGTCTATTTCCGGTACGTTCCCACTGGCAGAGCGTTTTAAACGTCTCTGCCAGAGGGAAATGTACTGGATATACACTTTGGATACCCTGGCTCCTGGAGGACTAAACAAGGAAATAGAGACGAGCAGTCTTATTTGACCGCTCTCCTAGTCCTCCAAGTTCTACCAGGCTGCTACAACTCCTAACATACCTGTTTGTCATATAAACATATTTCTTGTTCTGAAGCAGGTACCCCAGAAATATCATCATGTATGTCTTCCTCCCCTCCCCCCCCCCCCTGCTTTTCCCATTATGATCTAGTAGTGGTCGCTAATATGTTATGTTCAAATATCACTCTAAGCTCAACTAGCACATATTCTTCTTCATCTTACAAGAAAACATACCAGTGTGGTCCCGTATCAAAGCACATTTCATTTCTTTTTATAATTATGACCTATCAATTATGTACTTGTCACGTAAGAACAATTGGACTCATTACTATCACCCCAATATTGTAAGAATTCCACAATAATGTCAGGAACATATATTTTTTATTTTAGATTTATTGCCATCATCTATATTACCTTTTTTTATTTTTTACTTCATTTTTTCCACACCATATCACTCTATACCCATTTTCAATGCAGTTATAATCATCATTACTATTATTATTATTCCTATCCATCTCTCTCATCATGTCCTTTTCTCTTTTTCAATCTAAATTTATTTTCAGATTTTTTCAATAACAATACCTAAATCTATATTACTTCATTATATCAGTTCACTATTATTATTATTATTATTATTATTATTATTATTAATTTCATTTTTATTTCAAATTTGTTTTCTTGTTCATCATTGTCCATTGCGCTGTCTCATCTCCCCATTTTTTATTCCACTAGGTATGCATATTCCCTTTTTCATAACATTGTCATTACAGTCAGTCTAGTTCATTTAATTATAGTAGTTCTAGCCACACATTCTACCTATATATGCTGATTTTTTATCATCAAACCCCCCCCCCCCCTTTTTCCTCATAGACAACATTATCTTAATGGAAAACACAGAATGCATCATTATTTTTTCTTTCCCATTTATACGCACACAGCGCTGGTTTGTTTTAAGATTTGACACAGTTGCAGACGCTGACATGCCAGTACACAGCCTCCAGCACATAGCCTATGCGTGAGAGTGACAGATGGTTTTTTCCTCCAATCCCAGCCCCTCTTAGACTATAACAGGTTCGACCAATCACAGGTCACGTTAGGCCTGAGGAAGGAGCGTAGCTCCGCAAACGCGTCGCCTATTCGCTATCCCTGCATGGACCCGGAAGTGCTCTCGCTCCCCCAGATCACATACAGTGCGTTCCAGCGGCCGGATCTGCCGACAATACACCAGCGCAGCCTGTCTCCACAAGCGGAACGACACCATAGGATGTGACCGGATTATACCCCTGGGACACCTGGCACTACCTGTATATCACTTACATGCCTGATTACATGTACCCTTGTGAGTACCTGTTTTTAAGATTCATTAAAATTCTTTTTTAATATTGCACTTAGAGTGGCGCCCTTGTTGTTCTTCTCCTACAGTATCCAGAGGATTGCTTCTTCTTTATCAACAGGGCTGCCTTCTACAACTGCTTCCATTGGACTATAATCCAGTTCCTTTTTGGACTTTAACAGCTTAGAGTCTGTTGTTTTTGATCACCCAGTTATTATTATAGTTCTAGATTGTCAATTTATGTTATTAGTTGTATATCAACCAACCGCCCCATTCATTCTTCACCATTAATAACTAGATTTTTGGGGGCCATAACTTTTTTCTGATTATACTGAATATAGCGCTCACATCTACATGTCGGACGTACATGCCCCTGTCCTCCTCCGTGATTTCCATAGACATTTTCCCCTCAAGTTTGCTGGTCCTCCGAGGGGGAGGGGTCATTGAGGAGGGGGTACTGTCAGGGCTGGGCTCAGCCCTTCCTTCTCTGAGCTGGCCACTCAGCTGTCGGCTAATTACCAGCTACTATCTCTCCACAGTGATTCCCCTGTTGATGATATCCTGCTTGTCAGCCCTGCCTACTTAAGCTGTCCAGTCCAGATGATCTCTGCCTTCACCTTGATTACATCCCTAGAGATGCTCTGCTGTGTTCCTGTTAAACACTTGCTTGGCTGACATTCCTTCTGGCTCCAGATCCTGCTTACTGTTCTACTACGCTGTTCTCTGGCTCCCTGACGTTTTGGCTTGTCTGACTATCCGTTCCGGTTCCTGAAATCTGGCTATGTTTTAAATATGTTTATTCTGTTTACATTTTTGTATTATTATTAAACAAGTGTGATTTAACTGTACTTCTGTCTCAGTCTGATTCATGGTTCCTGACAGTTTGACCGTGGGCCTTGCTATGTGGCAGCCCGAGTGTGAGTGTTGTGAGGGCGGAGGTTATTATGCATTTTTTGTCTGGGAACCCTAGCCTATCACTTATGAAGCTTACCTAGCTACTCCTCCCTATATTTTTCCTAATTGGTTACCATTGTGCTTCCCTACTACTTTTTTGCTCACGTATGTGGATTTCTCCACTATTGAACTCCTACTGGTACACAGTGTAATCTACGTTTTTGTTTTAAAATACCCGGATAACTCTCGGCAAAGAAAGCTCCGGGCTGGTGTATAAGGCTATGAGTAAGCACCCGTTATGAGTGCGAAACATGTCATCTGATCTCTGTACATCCCTGCTGTAGTGTCCTGTATACTTTTGTGATCCAGCTTTTTACCAATAAAGGCACCTATCATTCTGTCTGGTGTGCGGCATCCAGATCTTTTCATCCACTTCTGCATAACTCTCAGCAGTTGATGACTAATGACTACAATATATACTTTTAGATGGCTATGTGTGAAGTGAAGGTAAACCATGTGAAGTACAGTAGGTGACCGCGATATTGTGTCAATCTCATCGCATTTCTCGGCGAGATTTGACACCTGCGAGCCCCATCGCAGGAGCCAGCGCCGAGATGGCTCACTCATCGGGAAAGGAAAACTTTGTTTTCCTTCCGCGATGAGTGACAGGCAGTGCTGACAGCTGTCTGGTATGAATCCTGAGGCGGGAACACCGCGCCAAATTTTAAATGAAAAAACCGGCGTGGGTTCCCCCCCAGGGGCATACCAGGCCCTTAGGTCTGGCATGGATTGTAAGGGGAACCCCCCCTATGCCGAAAAATCGGCGTGGGGGTCCTCCCCAAATCCATACCAGACCCTTATCCGAGCACGCAGCCCGGCCGGCCAGGAAAGGGGGTGGGGACGAGCGAGCGCCCCCCCTCCTGAGCCGTACCAGGCCGCATGCCCTCAACATGGGGGGTGGGTGCCTTGGGGGAGGGGGGCGCCCTGCGGGGCCCCCCACCCCAAAGCACCTTGCCCCCATGTTGATGAGGACAAGGGCCTCTTCCCGACAACCCTGGCCGTTGGTTGTCGGGGTCTGCGGGCGGGGAGCTTATCGGAATCCGGGAACCCCCTTTAATAAGGGGGCCCCCAGATCCCGGCCCCCCACCCTGTGTGAATGAGTTTGGGGTACATGGTACCCCTACCCATTCACCTAGGGAAAAGTGTCAATATAAAAAAAACACAGTACACAGGCTTTAAGAGTAATTTATTAGTCAGCTCCGGGGTCTTCTTCCAACTTCGGGGGGTCTCCTTCCGACTTCTCCCGGTGTTCGGCCTCTTCTCCCGGTGTTCGGCCTCTTCTCCCGGGCCCCGCCGCTATCTTCTTCCAGCTCTATTGCCAGCGAGGGGCCCGGTCTGCTGCCGCTGTCTTGTCGCCGCTGTCGTCTCGCCGCTTCTTCTCTTCTTCTCTTCTTCCCCGATGTTGACACGACGCTCTCTCCGGCTCGAATGCTATGTGCGAGCTGCGGAGTCATTTATATAGGCGGTGACCCCGCCCCCTTACAACGTCATGGTCCCAGCATGCGCAGGGACTCTGGCGTCATAAGGGGGCGTGGCCCCAGAGTCCCTGCGCATGCTGGGACCATGACGTCGTAAGGGGGAGGGGTCACCGCCTATATAAATGGCTCCACAGCTCGCACACAGCATTCGAGCCGGAGAGAGCGTTGTGTCAACATCGGGGAAGAAGAGAAGAAGCGGCGAGACGACAGCGGCGGCGAGACAGCGGCGACAAGACAGCGGCAGCAGACCGGGCCCCTCGCTGGCAATAGAGCTGGAAGAAGATAGCGGCGGGGCCCGGGAGAAGAGGCATAACACCGGGAGAAGAGGCCGAACACCGGGAGAAGTCGGAAGGAGACCCCCTGAAGTTGGAAGAAGATCCCAGAGCTGACTAATAAATTACTCTTAAAACCTGTGTACTGTGTTTTTTTTATATTGACACTTTTCCCTAGGTGAATGGGTAGGGGTACTATGTACCCCAAACTCATTCACACAGGGTGGGGGGCCAGGATCTGGGGGCCCCTTTATTAAAGGGGGCTCCCGGATTCCGATAAGCCCCCCGCCCGCAGACCACGACAACCAACGGCCAGCGTTGTCGGGAAGAGGCCCTTGTCTCCTTGTCTTCATCAACATGGGGACAAGGTGCTTTGGGGTGGGGGGGCCCCCGCAGGACGCCCCCCCTCCCCAAGGCACCCACCCCCCATGTTGAGGGCATGCAGCCTGGTATGGCTCAGGAGGGGGGGTGCTCGCTCGTCCCCACCCCCTTTCCTGGCCGGCCGGGCTGCGTGCTCGGATAAGGGTCTGGTATCGATTTTGCTAGGACACCCACGCCAATTTTCCAACGTAGGGGGTTCCCCTTACAATCCATGCCAGACCTAAGGGCCTGGTATGCCACTGGGGGGGAACCCACGACGTTTTTTTCATTTAAAATTTGGCGCGGTGTTCCTGCCTCAGGATTCATACCAGACAGCTGTCAGCACTGCCTGTCACTCATCGCGGAAGGAAAACAAAGTTTTCCTCTCCCGATGAGTGAGCCAGCGCGACATGCACAGTACCCTGTCGCCGAGAACCAGCGCAATGGTATCGCGCTGGAAACACAATCTCACGGTCAGGTACTGTAGAACCCTGGCATGTGGGGATGGGTGGATGGCTGTGCCATTGCTCTTGACAGAGAAGTCAGGGGAAGAAGCACGTGGGGGAGGAAATATTATGAGCTTGGTTTTGGACAAGTTGAGTTTGAAGAAGTGGTGTGACATCCAGACAGATATGTCTGTTAGTGATGCGTGAGGAGACTGACGGAGTGAGTTGAGGGGTGGAGAGATAGATTTGGGTGTCGTCAGCGTAGAAATGATATTGAAAGCCGTGTGAGGCTATCCGCTGACCCAGGGAAGAGGTGTAGATTGAAAATAAGAGAGGTCCAAGAACAAAAACTTTGGGGGACCCCGACAGAGAAGAAGTAGAGGAGAGGAGAAAGTAGAATTGTAAGTGACACTTAAGATGCATTGGGGTAGGTAGAATGAGAACCACTGAAGAGCGCAGTCATGGAGACTGAGGGAATAAAGTTTTTTGAGGAGGAGTGGTCAACCGTATCAAAGGGAGTCGAAAGGTCCAGAAGTAGGAGTACAGAATAGTGTCCATTGATTTTTGTGTTTAGTAAGTAATTTGGGAGTTTTAGAAGAGCAGTTTCTGTGGATTGTTGAAGGGAAAATCCAGACTGAAGGGAATCAAGAAGGTTATCCTTTATGAAGTGGTCACTCAGTTGGTTGTAGACCAGGCGTTCAAGAAGTTTAGAGGAAAAGAGGAGCAAGGAGATGGCATAGATTATTAAGATTGGTAGGGTCCAAGGATGGCTTTTTAAGTATGGGGTGACCGGTGCATGTTATAGAGCATTGGGGAAGATGCCAGAAAAGAGGGAGAGATTGAAGATGTGGGTTAGAGAGTGTAGGATAGAGTCATAGGGTGACCCTAGTATTTGAGAGGAAATAGGGTCCAGGGGACAGGTGGTTAGGTGATTGTCAGAAAGGAGAAGTTAGAAGTTACCGCAACACCATTACCCTGTAGTTTAGAAGATCAAAGATACAACTATGTTGGTGTCCCTTGTTAATTTTACATTGTATTTTTTAAATGTAACTGCCTACTCCCAAACTGTCATTTGAAGTAAAACACGTAGCCAAGTATTTTTCTATTTTTTTATTTTTTTATTTAATAGGGATCACAAGAAGGTCCTTTAAAAATCAAGAGGGAGGCAGCGATGGATACACTGTTGGTATTGGTAAACCCATTGTACCCCAGGGCAGACCTCAATTATGTGAAGAGCAAAATTGGGAACCTGAGGAGTACATTTATAGGGAGCACAAGAATGTTCTTGACTCTGAGAGATCGGGAGCAGCAGCAGATGACTGGTATGTCCCCAGGCTGTGGTATTACCACAGCCTGCGGTTTTTGACAGACCAGACCAAACCCAGGCCATCACTGTCAAAGCTCCCTTCCACATTGGCTGAGGCCATTTTTTTTCTTGTGCATTATTACAAAAAAAATGTAAAAAACTTAGACATGTTATCTGCCATCCAAATAAACGTTAAATAACTTAACCAAAATAAAAAATAAATAAAGTATAACAACTAAAAATCATAATTTTGGAACCAAAAGCAAATTAGTAATTATATGGATGAAAATCCCCAGCCCAGCTTGGTTGTTGGGGTTGTTGGGGGTCTTGGGGATGGAACTGGCAATGTCCGGCATGCTGTTGTGGTGGGTGGGGCTGCTGTGGTGGAGCATCCAAATCTGGGTTCTTGATGAAATTTCTCCCTTCCCCCTTGTTGAGGAGCTGGAGGATTAGTTCCTTGCACATCCTCCTTTGGTCCACATTCATATCCCTCGACTTATTTGCTGTCAGACAGCCAAATGCCTCAGCTGCATCTGGGGCCATACTGATGGCAGTTGTTGCCTGGCTCAGGAAGGCAGCTGTGGCCTCGTCTAGATTCCTGCTCTTCCTGGCCCTTTTAGCAGGAGAGCATAGGGGAGGAATCTGGGACTCTGTGTGGCTGCTGGCCACAGGCTCCTCCTGACTGACACTTTCCTGTGTATGAAAATGGGACATAATTATTATTTTTGTAAAAATGTTGGTCATCAATCGCACACAATTTTGAGCTCATGACTGTTGCAAATTGAATGTGGAGAAATAGAAGAGACTATAATTCTGACCCCAGCATTTTTTCTTCTCGTCCCAATCATTTTTTGCCACTACTGTCTATTGATATTGAAACCACTTTGTTAAGGCAGAAATTTAGGAACAATAATGTCTAGTTATCATCATTCTATTTTTGGATACAAATATGTTAAACAATGCTATACCTGGGTCAAGCTGGGCTCCTCCACATCTTAATTGTGTGCCAAAGGACCAGGGTGGACCTCAGGAGCTGTGGCCTCATCTGATGTGGAAGGGAGTGTTGAAAGTGATGGCCTGGGTTGGGTTTGGTCAGACAAAAAATGCAGGCTGTGGTAGTACCACAGCCTGGGCACATATATGTCATTTGCTAATGCTCCCGATCTCTGAGATTCCTGGACCTTCTTGTGCTCCCTATTAAACATACTCCTCAGGTTCCCAATTTTGCTCTTCACAAAATTTATGTCTGCCCTGGGGTACAGAGGCTTTACCAATTCAAGAAGTTTCTCCATCGCTCCCTTCCTCTTGATTTTATCCAAGTAATCCCTACTTTTCACCTTCCACAGACAGGGCAGCTCCCGGTATTGGTCGATAAATTGAGGCAAAAAGTCTGGTGCAGTGAATTTATCCACCATTTTCTAATATTTCTCTGATGCCTGCAAGACAGAACACAAGACAAACCATAATATCAGGCTTAACTCATAATCTGGTCCCAAAATAGGCCTCAATCTAAGAATTATAGGCCACTAACACCACTGATGCCCCAATTTTTAATTGTACCTTCGTTTTATGGCTTCTTTTGAATGTTCGCGATGGTGATCGTTTGTCCACCACTCCCAGATAGTTCCTACGGCTGTTACATTGATCCTCCGTTATGGCTTTATATACACTGCGCATGCATGAAACTCGCCCATGTCCTTCTTTCTAGAGTATTCCCCACCTCTTCTCTTTCGGGGCAGTGGAAGAGCAAATGGCGGCGAGACAGCAGGTGTGTGGTGAGAGCAGCAATGATGAAAACCCGGAGCAAGCCACTTCCAGATCCAGGAGGAGCTATTAGGCCACAAATATATCCTTTGAAGAAATGGTGGAGATGGTGGACATCTTAGTGAGGACAGACTATGATTGGAAGCATGGACCTTACAGAAACCCAAATGCCAGAAAGGCCAAGATCATGGCTAAAGTTGTGAGAAATCTGCACAGCAATTTTGGGGTACGACGAAACAAGGATCAGTTGTGAAAATGCTGGTAAGACCTTAAATTGAGAGAGGAAGATCAGTAAAGTAAGATCAGGAAAGTACTGCGAAAAAATAAGTACTTGTCCTGTGTTCCCATTATTACTTTCGTGCTGGTCCATGGTCTTTTCTTTACTGTTCTACAGCTTAAAATGCCAAGTTTTATTTTCATGGACACAGGAATCGTTCACGGGACATTAAACATTGCTTGATCGACCACTAATACTTTGTTTTTGGGAGATGCACGTTAAATGAATTTGTTATGGCCTATTTTAATGTAAATAAGTTCATTATTGATTGATTGTCTAGATGTGTTTGTAACTAATGAAATGTCAACTTTATTCAGTGTCAGTAGAGGACACGCAGCAGCTGTTTATGCAGCTGAACGCAGGAGCACCAGTGTGGGACACCATAACCCCCTTGTTATGGTGTCCCACGCAGGTGCTCCAGTGGATACTAGGTGAATCTCCATGTGTGAAACTTGCACAAAACAGGTAAATATTCCTGCTTTGGAAAGTGAAAAAATCATGTATTCAGCTTGGATCTCTGCCAAAATAGACAATTGAAATACACTTCTAAACATTGTTTCCTATTACTGTTTCTAGCCTAACATATCTGTCTGCTAAGAATACCTTTTTTGGATTCACATAGGGGAGAAAAAAAGAGGGACATCTGAGCTGTGTGTAGACACCAGTAACCCAGCACCTTCTGAAGATACAGAACACCCCAGAAGAAGATGTTGATGCTGATATGCAGGAAGTACTGTGTGAAGTTCTCAAAACTGTGTCCACCACAGGTCAGTGTCTGAGACCACAGCTTCAAGTAATAGATGGATGCCTGCAGATTTCTAATACATGGTGTGCTTTTCTATTTTTTAGGTGATGTGAATGTTGTGGAAGACCAAACTCACTTCAGCAGTGCAAGTGCACAGATACTTATCAATGAGCTCTTGGTTTGCAATAGGGAATTGGAGAAAATGAATGAAAACATGCATGTTCTCCAAAATAGAGTTATCAACATCATCAATATTTTAGCTAAAATTTAAAAAACAAACATGTTTTATTTTTTTTCGTTATGTTGTACATGTGTTTTTGTACAGTTTTAAATTGATTAACCTTTGCACGTTTTTTTGATAGTTAAAACTGTTATATTTGAATGTACAATTTCACTTTAGCAAAAGATTGACATATGAACCTGCGACTTGTCATGATCTTTTTTGTTACCTACATCATGTTAAACAGGATCAAACCGATGCATTTCAGCACTTGCAGCCTACTTCAGATGAGTAATTATGCTTTAGATGAAACACATCAGCTTGTTTCCTATTTACATTCTTGGTGAGAAAAAGAGGAATCATCGAGTTTCCAGCTCCTATTTTAACTTTGCCCATTTCTCAGGGTGGTTTGCTCCCCCAGCTACAGCACCAAATTGGACACCGCACATTGTTGAATATGGTGGGGTAGCTTGTCCAAAGGTATTGTCATGTACAAAAACCTTGAAGGTGTGCTTTTACACATTGTACAAATATCCTTGTTTTGTATATTACTATTTCACCCAAAAACTTGAATACCTTCACCAGTTTTTTTTATTTACACGTTTACCTGTAATTTTTGTAGTTTTATAAGAAACTTTTATAAGAAATGTGGCTGTTAGCCAAGTTATATTTAAAACAGTAGGAACCAACTTTGTGTCTGTCCTTGCTTATTTAGGAATGCTGTATTTTGTTTGCAGGAAAGTACAAATACGTACTTTGTTCATTTAATGATGCAAATTGTATAAAATAAAATAAAAAAACGCGCTGAAAAATAGTGTAAACGGTTGTAGCTGCACGAATAAAACACCAATACCTGTGTAAAATAAAATGAAAAGGAAAACAAACGTGCACTCATAATAAACATGAATGCTCATATTAAACTGATCATAATCTGTGTAAAGAATAAATCTTAGAGAAAATAATTAAAATCCCTACAAAAACAGAGTAAAATTATACATCAAAACATAATATTGATAATTATTGTGTAGTGAGGAACTGTGAAAAATGTGCTAAAACATAAATCACAACACTTCATCAATTTATCACACCCCAAATGGATAAACTATAGTCCTCCGATAGGGAAAATATTCCGGGAAAAGATAGTTCATATAATGAACAGTAGGAGAAGGAGTCCCATAATAATATTATGTTTTGATGTATAATTTTACTCTGTTTTTGTAGGGATTTTGATTATTTTCTCTAAGATTTATTCTTTACACAGATTATGATCAGTTTAATATGAGCATTCATGTTTATTATGAGCGCACGTTTGTTTTCCTTTTAATGATGCAAATTGGTTTGGGCAACAAAGCCTTATGTAGCGAGTGCAAAAATCAATGTAAGCCCTGGTTCACATTGATGCTACATTGAAATCACTCTACTTCACTTAAAGTTGCACGATTTCTAAGTACCAAGGTCAGCACGATTTCGGGTGCTACTTGATAGACATTTGTGTGACTTCATGCCCAGATGTCTATTGAAGTCGCGCCTGAAATCGCCAAAAGTAGTGCGGGAACTACTTTTGCAAATTGGTGCGGCGCCGCTAATTCTGTGTTGCACCGATTGGAACAGTGTCATTGCCTCCAATAGGATGTGACTTGTCATGCAATTTTATCTTTCAAATTGCATGACAAATCACTCTAATGTAAACCTAGGCTTTAATGTCTGAGGTCAGTGTTTCTCCACTCCACTTCTCTAGGTGCACCACCAGGTCCTGTTTTTGGTATTTTCCTTAGTAGAAAAACGACTGTGTGAATTACTAACCTTGAAAAGGACATCATCATCTGTGACAAAAGCAAAAAATATAGAAAACATGACCTGGGAATGCATCTGGAGATGGAGAGTTGGGAAACACTGCCCTAAGTAATGTTGATTGTAATCTTTATGTGTTAAAAATCGTAAAGCCAAAATTTGAAGATGCCCACAAATGGTGCCGAAATATTCTTATTTCCCTCATGATCCCATGCCTAAAATGTATGTCTTTCCCTAAATCTAGTTTGGAAAAAGCCACAAAAAACACAATGGGTCCACATGCGTTAGCTCCCATAATGGGGTATCAATGGATGCATTTTTTGGGGTGCAACCCCTTCCTCTTACCTACTTTAGTTATGAGGAAGGGGTTGCACCCCCAAAACGCAGCCATTTATACCCTGTGATGGGAGATAGCACATGTTCACACACTGTGTGTTTTGGGGCTTTAGAAACTAACCTGTTTGTACCTACACACATTTTAGGCAGGGGATCATAAATAAGGGACATTTAACAGTTATGCCTCTACGTGGATGTGGCTTCAAATTATTGACTTTAGATGGGTGAGTTCACCCCATCTGAGGAAGGCAACATCAACACAGTCTTGGGATACTAATGTCTCATATGGCCTTCACTTTAACAAACTCGAACTTTGTAAGTTCCTGAGTTGGGGATGTGTATCTTATGTTTTCAAACATGCCTGTTTAGCCCCAAAAAAGGCAAAATAATGGCAAACATACATGTTTATACACCAAGATGTTGGTTTGTTATAAAACCTTAAAACACACATGTGAATGTGCTTTGAGTAAAATGTTTTTTACTAAACAATGTGTGGTTAATTATTTCAATGCTCAATACCAGTGTATTTGTTAAGTGACAATATGCTCTAAAATGTGCCCAACTCAGGCAATTTTATGGCCTCAAAGAAATTAAAGGAGCTGAAAAAGCACAATGTTTTCAAACTTAATGCATTAGATACATTAAGAAAAAAAACATTGTGTGTGTGCAGCAGACCCACAGCACAACATAATAGTTAGCTGAAGAAGAGATTATCACCTCATGTAGCAAATAAGGTACGTTTGCACTATTGTCTAAAATGGAAAAAAAAAGGCCATTTGACAACCTATTATACAGATAAGAAACACAGACAATAGTAGTTCAAATGAAATAGTAGTTTATGATAAAATTATGATTCTTGATCAGCTACATTTTGCTGCCAAGCCTCTGCCCCTCTACCCACAAAATATTCCAAATATTTTTGGCGGATATTGCGGGCATTTTGTGAGGGCAACCCAGCATGGGCAGGTTCCAGAGCCGCCCTGTTTTCCACCGATAGATGAGCTGCAGCCTCTTCAGCTCGGCCTGACACTCTGGGGTCAACATCAGCTGGCAGTGATGAAAGATAGCTGCTCGCATTCCTACGTAAAAAATTGTGGAGGATGCAACAGCACAAAACATTGGGCCAGGTTAATGGGGGTTAAAAAGAGCCTGAAGCAACTTGACAGGATGCCAAAGGCATCAACCCTTCTGGCACCTTAGAGTCTGTAGTTGAATAGTCTTTGCTCTGGGGTGAGGTTCCTCAGAGGAAAGTGCTTCATAACATGTTCCCCAGAGCAAAGGTCTCATCTGCGACAAAAACAAAATTGAGGCCCTCAACATTGTCCTGAATAGGTGGCAAATTTAAGGTGCCATTCTGGAGCCAATGGTAAAACTCTGTCTGCATGATGATTCCTCCATCCGAGTTTCAGCCGTTCTTCCCAACATCCAAAAAAAAAAAATGTACGTTGCAGAAACAACAACTAGCAGCACTATGCTGCAAAAGCCTTAGTAATTATAGTAGTACGAGCCCGTGTTGGGTGATGGGACAATCCTCACATGTTTCCCATCAATAGCACCACCACAGTTGGGAAAATCCCACTGATGCTGAAACTGGTCTGCAACATCCTGCCATTGCTGAGGGGGTGGAAGGAAAGTGTGGAGTCAAAAAAGAAAGAAGAAATTACTACTTCTGCACATAACATTGCAAGCAGATTTGACAAGGGCGAGTTCAGAGGGTGGTGATAAATGGGGAGTACTCGGAATGGTCAGGGGTGGGCAGTTGGGTTCCCCAGGGTTCTGTGCTGGGACCAATCCTATTTAATTTGTTCATAAACGACCTGGAGGATGGGATAAACATTTCAATCTCTGTATTTGCAGACGATCCTAAGCTAAGCAGGGCAATAACTTCTCCACAGGATGTGGAAACCTTACAAAAAGATCTGAACAAATTAATGGTGTGGGCAACTACATGGCAAATGAGGTTCAATGTAGAAAAATATAAAATAATGCATTTGGATGGCAAAAATATGAATGCAATCTATACACTGGGGGGAGAACCTCTGGGGGAATCTAGGATGGAAAAGGACCTGGGGGTCCTAGTAGATGATGGGCTCAGCAATTGCATGCAATGCCAAGCTTCTGCTAACAAAGCAAACAGAATATTGGCATGCATTAAAAAGGGCATCAACTCCAGAAATAAAACGATAATTCTCCCACTCTTTAAGACTCAGGTCCAGCTGCACCTAGAGTATGCTGTCCAGTTCTGGCACCAGTCCTCAGGAAGGATGTACTGGAAATGGAGCGAGTACAAAGAAGGGCAACAAAACTAATAAAGGGTCTGAAGGATATTAGTTATGAGGAAAGGTTGCGAGCACTGAACTTATTCTCTCTGAAGAAGAGACGCTTGAGAGGGGATATGATTTTAATATACAAATACCCTACTGGTGACCCCACAATAGAAATAAAACTTTTTCGCAAAAGAGAGTTTAACAAGACTCGTGGCCACTCATTAAAATTAGAAGAAAAGAGGTTTAACCTTAAACTACGTAGAGGGTTCTTTACTGTAAGAGTGGCAAGGATGTGGAAATTCCTTCCACAGGCGGTGGTCTCAGCGGGGAGCATCGATAGCTTCAAGAAACAATTAGATAAGCACCATACAGGGATATACAATGTAATACTGACAAATAATCACACATAGGTTGGACTTGATGGACTTGTGTCTTTTTTCAACCTCACCTACTATGTAACTATGACAAAAACATTCTTGGCCAACAAAACTATAAAATTAAAATGAGTATTTAAAGACAAAAGTGTAAGGTCAACTTATCAGATTCATCACCCCTTCTGGTGGCCCATTAGAAAAATGTTGGGGTGGAGGTAAAGGGTAGATGTTTTGGACAGGTAACCCTCTCCACTTCCATGAGAGCTGAATGCATAAATAATGTGTGATACTTTGGCCAGCCCCTCCTTACTTACACTATTGCCAGCCCAGTGGACAGGTAAGAAGTGTCATAATCAAAAAGTATGGATACACACTGTCCAAATTGAATCGCATTTTGCCATTCATAAATTACCTATCAAGATAATATGAGTCAAAAACTTACTACGTTACAATTTGAAGGTAATCAGGCAAGCCCTTGCACTACATGCTTTGGTGTACTACATGCACTTGCAGTGCACTTGTAGTGCAAAGTGGATTTGCCTTTAGTAAATCAACCCCTCTGTTCCTTGATTCTCTATGGATAGTGGTGTACTTTTCTTCTGCTTAAAAAACATGCATTTTTTTGGCAACCCACTTTCACATAATCTTATGTTCTGCTTTGACTCAACCATTTGTTACTCACCCGATGCCTGCTGCATTCTTTACATTTTTGTCCAGGCTCTTGGTGAGTTCTACTCCATCCAATTCCTCATCTGCATTCGATGGGACTTAAGTTTTCATCTGTTAATGTTAAAGAAATTACCCACCCTGTCAAGAGGCGTTCAAAATGGAATGAAGCCTGTGGACATGATGTGAACGTAGTCAATATACAGGATACCCACTTTCAACTTAATGCTATGCTCATTGTACCCACAAAGCTTATCCACATGTTTTTGTATCCTGCACCCCCCAGAAAAAAAGGCGTTCTTCTGGCTATCAAGTACACTGTTTCATTTGATCAGAAAGAATGTATTACTGACCCTGACAATATATACTGACTACTCCTGATCCAGCCCTGCACAATAGTAACTCGTGTGCTCTTGGCAGCTAGACCATTGATTGCCAGATGATGGACGAAGGACCTTGCACCCAATTTCTCAGAACTCATTGGCACAGTTAAGCTCCATTATGCAAATGAAAAATTGCTTACCATTAGAGCTTACTCACTCCCTAGATTTGAACAGGCATTACAATTTTGGGTTGACTGGATATCTTTTTGATGTAGACTAATATATAATATATGGATGTAACCATGTGATTCCTCTGCATGCTATTTCTGTGTATGTGTCAGCTCAACCACATCTTTCACATCTTCCACTTCTTCTTTTGGTAATTCATGCTGCCTTCAAATTCTTTACCTCTGTCCATATCACTGTGATGTTTATTATGCTTTCTTATTATCTATACCTAAATTATGAGCTGTTCTTATCTTTATAACTGTGACCCTTCTGTTCTCTTGCTGTGTGTTGTAGTCTGCCTTGGTGTGGGAAGTTCATTCTGTTAGCCATGTGTTCCCCCTATGCAATCCTGACTAATAGGGATGAGCTTCGAGTTCGAGTTGAACTCATGTTCGACTCGAACATCGGCTGTTTGCAAGTCCGCCGAACAGCGAACAATTTGGAGTGTTCGCGGCAAATTCGAATGCCGCGGAACACCCTTTAAAAGTCTATGGGAGAAATCAAAAGTGCTAATTTTAAAGGCTTATATTCATAGTATTGTCATAAAAAGTGTTTGGGGACCTGGGTCCTGCCCTAGGGGACATGTATCAATGCCAAAAAAGTTTTAAAAACGGCCGTTTTTTCAGGAGCAGTGATTTTAATAATGCTTAAAGTGAAACAATAAAAGTGTAATTGTAAGGATATTTTAGCTTGCTGTCCACCATTTTAGCTATAAAAATATGTATCCATCTTACAATAATATGTATATGTGATGTCTATCAAAAGTTAGTTTCAAATTCTTGTAAATCATATGATTTCCCCGAAATGACGCATGAAGTCCTTTCTTGTTGACAGTTTCTGTATGAAGAAATTATGTTCTATTATTAGTTAGTTGTATGTCTGTAAATTTAGCATATATTAATGAAGGGGTTGGACTTTTGTTGTGATGTCATGTTGGTTATATAAGTGAAAATAGGGAAGTAAAGGATTGGATCATTTTGAATTGCATGCCTTGTGTGTGTCATAATTTCTTGTCGGAATGATCTCCAGATCTGAATGGGTTTTTGGGGAACACTCTAATCAGGATATCATACGAGGGTTCACTTGCTTTTAGAACATACATGTACCCCAACAGTAATATCCCTTTAAATTTCATACCTGGGGGGTGTCTATAGTATGCCTGTAAAGGGGCGCATGTTTCCCGTGTTTAGAACAGTCTGACAGCAAAATGACATTTCAAAGGAAAAAAAAGTCATTTAAACTACTCGCGGCTATTAATGAATTTCCGGTCCGACAATACACATAAAAGTTCATTGATAAAAACAGCATGGGAATTCCCCACAGGGGAACCCCGAACCAAAATTTTAAAAAAATGACGTAGGGGTCCCCCTAAATTCCATGCCAGGCCCTTCAGGTCTGGTATGGATTTTAAGGGGAACCCCGCGCCAAAATTTAAAATAAAAACGACGTGGGGTCCCCCTAAAAATCCATACCAGACCCTTATCTGAGCATGCAACCTGGCAGGCCACAGAAAAAGAGGGGGGACGAGAGATCGCCCCCCCTCCTGAACAGTACCAGGCCACATGCCCTCAACATTGGGAGGGAGCTTTGGGGTAGCCCCCAAAACACCTTGTCCCCATGTTGATGAGGACAAGGGCCTCATCCCCACAACCCTGGCTGGTGGTTGTGGGGGTCTGCGGGCGGGGGGCTTATCGGAATCTGGAAGCCCCCTTTAACAAGGGGACCCCCAGATCCTGGCCATCCCCCCTGTGTGAAATGGTAAGGGGATACAAATACTGGGAGTATGCTATAGGCCCCCTAACCTGAGGGAGGAAGTGGAGACGGATCTCCTATCACAAATTGGATTAGCAGCAAGGATGGGAAGTGTTATCATAATGGGGGATTTTAATTATCCAGACATAGACTGGGCGGAGGGAACCGCACATTCATTTAAGGCTCGCCAGTTCCTTAGTGTCTTGCAGGACAATTTTATGGGTCAGATGGTAGACGCACCAACTAGAAATAAAACCTTACTAGATCTACTGATTACCAACAAAACAGACCTGATAACAGATGTGGAAATACGGGGCAATTTAGGTAACAGCGATCACAGGTCAATTAGTTTCAGTATAAATCACACAAATAGGAAACATGAAGGGAACACAAAGACACTGAATTTCAAAAGAGCCAACTTCCCTAAACTACAAACCTTGCTAAAAGGCATAAATTGGGATAAAATATTAGGAACAAAGAATACGGAGGAGAGATGGGTTTGCTTTGAGAGCATATTAAATAAGGGCATTAGCCAATGTATCCCATTGGGTAATAAATTTAAAAGAGCGAACAAACATCCTGGATGGCTTAACTCCGATGTAAAAATGCATATAAAAGCAAAGGAGAAGGCCTTCAAAAAATACAAGGTTGAGGGATCATCCTCAGCATTCAGACTTTATAAAGAATGCAATAAGAAATGTAAGGGTGCAATTAGGACGGCTAAGATAGAACATGAAAGACACATAGTGGAGGAGAGCAAAAAAAATCCCAAGAAATTCTTTAAGTATGTAACCAGTAAAAAAGAGAGGACAGACCATATTGGCCCCATAAAGAATGAGGAAGGACATCTGGTTACAAAGGATGGGGAGATGGCAAAGGTATTGAATTTATTCTTCTCCTCAGTCTTCACGAGTGAATCGGGGGGCTTCAGTAACCAAAACTGCAGTGTTTATCCTCATGACACAACACAGGAAGCACCTACATGGTTAACAGAGGATGGAATTAAAATTAGACTTGAGAAACTTAACATTAATAAATCACCGGGACCAGATGGCTTGCATCCGAGGGTACTTAGGGAACTCAGTCAGGTGATTGCCAGACCGTTGTTCCTAATTTTTACAGACAATCTATTGACTGGAATGGTACCAGCTGATTGGAGAAAAGCCAATGTAGCACCAATATTTAAAAAGGGCCCAAAAAACATCCCTGGGAATTACAGACCAGTTAGCCTAACATCAATAGTATGTAAACTCTTGGAGGGGATGATAAGGGACTATATACAAGATTTTAGTAATAAGAATGATATCATTAGCAGTAATCAGCATGGATTCATGAAGAATCGTTCTTGCCAAACCAATCTATTAACCTTCTATGAGGAGGTGAGTTGCCATCTAGATAAAGGAAGGCCCGTAGACGTGGTGTATCTGGATTTTGCAAAAGCATTTGACACAGTTCCCCATAAACGTTTACTGTACAAAATAAGGTGCGTTGGCATGGACCATAGGGTGAGTACATGGATTGAAAACTGGCTACAAGGGCGTGTTCAGAGGGTGGTGATAAATGGGGAGTACTCAGAATGGTCAGGGGTGGGTAGTGGGGTTCCCCAAGGTTCTGTGCTGGGACCAATCCTATTTAATTTGTTCATAAACGACCTGGAGGATGGGATAAACAGTTCAATCTCTGTATTTGCAGACGATACTAAGCTAAGCAGGGCAATAACTTCTCCGCAGGATGTGGAAATCTTGCAAAAAGACCTGAACAAATTAATGGGGTGGGCGACTACATGGCAAATGAGGTTCAATGTAGAAAAATGTAAAATAATGCATTTGGGTGGCAAAAATATGAATGCAATCTATACACTGGGGGGAGAACCTCTGGGGGAATCTAGGATGGAAAAGGACCTGGGGGTCCTAGTGGATGATAGGCTCAGCAATGGCATGCAATGCCAAGCTGCTGCTAATAAAGCAAACAGAATATTGGCATGCATTAAAAGGGGGATCAACTGCAGAGATAAAACTATAATTCTCCCGCTCTACAAGACTCTGGTCCGCCCGCACCTGGAGTATGCTGTCCAGTTCTGGGCACCAGTCCTCAGGAGGGACGTACTGGAAATGGAGCGAGTACAAAGAAGGGCAACAAAGCTAATAAAGGGTCTGGAGGATCTTAGTTATGAGGAAAGGTTGCGAGCACTGAACTTATTCTCTCTGGAGAAGAGACGCTTGAGAGGGGATATGATTTAAATTTACAAATACTGTACTGGTGACCCCACAATAGGGATAAAACTTTTTCGCAGAAGAGAGTTTTATAAGACTCGTGGCCACTCATTACAATTAGAAGAAAAGAGGTTTAACCTTAAACTACGTAGAGGGTTCTTTACTGTAAGAGCGGCAAGGATGTGGAATTCCCTTCCACAGGCGGTGGTCTCAGCGGGGAGCATTGTTAGCTTCAAGAAACTATTAGATAATCACCTGAATGACCGCAATATACAGGGATATGTAATGTAATACTGACACATAATCACACACATAGGTTGGACTTGATGGACTTGTGTCTTTTTTCAACCTCACCTACTATGTAACTATGTATTTCACTAAAAAAGTGTTAAAAATGACAAGAGACAGTTTTTTACAATTCCTTTATTTAAATGCTTCTTCTTTCTTCTATCTTCTATCTTCCTTCGGTTTCTTCCTCCATCTTCTTCTTCTTCTTCTGGTTCTTCTGGTTCTTCCTCCGGTGTTCTCGTCTGGCATCTTCCTCCGCGGCGTCTGCATCTTCTTCCCTTCTTCTCCTCGGACTGCTCCGCATCCATGATGGTATGGAGGGAGGCTCCCGCTGTGTGATGCTTCTCTCTTCATCTTCTTCTCTTCATCTTCTTCTCTTCATCTTCTTTTCGTGCCTCTCCGCATCCATGATGGCATGGAGGGAGGCTCCCACTGTGTGACGCTTCTCCTCTTCTAATGGTTCTTAAATAACGGGGGGCGGGGCCACTCTGTGACCCCGCCCCCTCTGACGCACGATGACTTGACGGGACTACCCTGTGGCATTCCCCGTGACGCCACAGGGAAGTCCCGTCAAGTCACCATGCGTCAGAGGGGGGCGGGGTCACCAGGTGGCCCCGCCCCCCGTTATTTAAGAACTGTCAGAAGAGGAGAAGCATCACACAGCGGGAGCCTCCCTCCATGCCATTATGGATGCAGAGCGGCCCGAAAAGAAGATGAAGACAAGAAGATGAAGACAAGAAGATGAAGACAAGAAGATGAAGAGGGGAAGCGTCACACAGTGGGAGCCTCCCTCCATGCCATCATGGATGCAGAGCGGCCCGAGGAGAAGAAGGGAAGAAGACGCCATGGAGGAAGATTCTGGACGAGAACACCGGAGGAAGAACCAGAAGAACCAGAAGAAGAAGAAGATGGAGGAAGAAACCGAAGGAAGATAGAAGATAGAAGAAAGAAGTAAGAAGAAGCATTTAAATAAAGAAATTGTCAAAAACTGTCTCATGTCATTTTTAACACTTTTTTTGTGAAATGGTAGGGGTACTTTTTGTACTATCATCTTGGATAAAGTATTCATATTGGATTACATATGATTATTGGAAGTATTACACTTCGGCTCAGCACTTCAGCGAATGCACAAAGTGAAAATCCACAACAGACTACCGCAGAACACTAAACAGACTACAGGTGACCTGATTCTCCATCAAACTTTTTCATCTCTCATCCAGCCTTCCTCTCAGTCTCACCACTCTGTATCATGCACTCCCTACTTTTCCCTCTCACAGTTGCATCCTCTCTTCTTAAATTCTCTCTCCTTCACCCATCTTCTCTACCCCACAGCTTATCCATATCACCCTAACTCCTGTCTTCACCTTAATACTGCACATATCAGCTCCTGCTAATTCTGAACCCATATACCAATAAAACCTGCAGGACACTGGGACGTGTCCCCCCACATAAGTCACACTCCCATATCACCTCTCTCACCCGTCTGCTTCTTCTAACTTCTGGAGATATTTCCCCAAATCCTGGACCGTCATCATGTACCTTCAGCCAACATACCCAGCACCCACCATCCTCTGATAGCAGCTGCAATTCACATAATCTCATTTCTATTCCTCTTCTGCCTAGAACCAGCCTCCCCTTCTCCTGTGCCCTTTCTCCTGTTTGTAACACCGTCCATGACCTATTTATCACAAACTCTTTGAACCTTAATTACTGAGACCTGGATTCAAGAATCTAACATTCCTTCTCCTGCTGCTCTCTTCTATTGTGGCCTCCTGTGGACACACTCTCCCAGGCCTATTGGACAGGGAAAAGAGGTGGTGTTGGAATCCTCCAATCCCCTAAAAGCACTTCTCAGGTTCTTCATCCACCTCCCTCTCTTTCCCTCTCCTCATTTGAAGCTTACTGTATTCATCTATTTTCTCCAGTTTCATTGAGAATTGCTGTGATCTATCAGCCCCCTGGACAACAATCCCAACAATCATTCTTGGTGACTTCAACATTCCTGTTAATCTTACCACTCCTGCTACTTCTAAGCTGCTGAGCCTAACATCCTCCTTTGACCTAAAACAATAGACAAGTGCTTCTAATCACTCTCTTGGCAACTGCCTTGACCTCATATTCTCCTACCTATGCACTCCGCACAACCTCTCCAATATTCCTTTTCCTCTCTCTGATCACCACCATTTAGTTTCACTCTCTCCTTATCTTCCTCCTCTTTGCATTCCAACTACCAAACAATTACCCGTAGAAATCTTCGCCATCATAACCCTTCTCTTCTTTTTTCTGCTACAGATTGTCTCTACGACAAAATCTCAACCTTGTCCTGCCCCAACCTGCCCACTTCTGTCTACAATAGTTTACTGTCATCCACCGTGGATACCTTTGCTCCCTCACTACACACAGAATCCAGTCCCAACCGCTACAACCCTGCCCTCCAAATATACCATTCCTGCCTCCACACTACCAAACAGACCTACTTTATCACTCTCATTAACACCCTCTCACGTAGTCCCCATCAACTCTTTTCTACCTTCACCACTCTACTTCTTCCTCCATTACCTCCACCCACCAACTTACTCACTGCCCAGGAGATTGCTAATCACTTAATAAGATTGAGACAATTTGTCTTGAGATTTCCACTCTACAGAGATCTCCCTCACTTTACACTCCTTGTCCTCCTGCACAATCAATACTTCCCTCTTTTAACCCAGCTACTATACAGGAAGTCACTAAACTTTTTTTGAATGCCCACCTAACCTCCTGCCCCCTGGACCCTGTTCCTTCTCAAATACTACGGTCACCATCTGGCTCTATCCTACACTCTTCAACTCATATCTTCAACTTCTCACTCTCTACTGGCATCTTCCCCAACCCTCTAAAACATGCACTAATCACTCCCATACCAAAAAAGGCCTCACTAGACCCCACCAATCTTAACACCTAAGACCCATCTCTTTACTCCTTTTTGCCTCCAAACTCCTTGAACCTTTAGTCTACAGCCGACTGTGCGACCACCTCATTGAGAATAACCTTCTTGATCCCCTTCAGTCTGGACTTTGCCTGCAGCACTCCACAGAAACTGCCCTCCTAAAACTCACAAACAACTTACTAACAGCAAAAACCAATGGTCATTTTTCCATACTCTTATTCTTGGACCTTTAAAACAGTTGACCAGCTCCACCTCAAAAAAAAAACCTCAATTTGCTTGGTCTCCATGGTGGCTGAAATCTTACCTATTTCATCGCACCTTCAGTGTCACTTACAACTCCACTTCCTCCTCTCCAACTCCTCTTACTATTGGGGTCCCCCAAGGTTCTGTCCTTGGACCTCTACTATTCTTGATCTACACGTCCTCCCTGGGTCAGCTGATGACTCCCATGGCTTCCACTACCATTTATATGCTTATGACACCCAATTATATCTCTCTGCCCCTCAGCTCACCCCATCAGTCTCCTCACGCATCACTGATTTACTAACAGGCATATCAGCCTGGATTTTAAACCACTTCCTCAAGCTGAATCTGTCTAAAACTGAGCTCTTAATATTTTCTCCCCCATGTGGCCCCTTCCTCTGACTTCTCTGTAAAGCTCAATGGCACATCTATCAGTCTGTCCCCACATGCCAGGGTGCTAGGGGTAACCTTAGACTCTGAACTGTCCTATCAGGCCCACATCGAATCCCTGTCCAAATCATGCCGCCTTAGCCTCCACAACATCTCTAGAATACGCCCCTTTTTAACTAATGACACCACCAAGCTTCTAATTCACTCCCTGGTTATCTCTCGCCTCGACTACTGCAACTCCCTCCTCATTGGATTACCTTTACATAGGGTATCCCCCCTTCAGTCCATAATGAATGCCGCTGCAAGACTCATCCACCTTGCCAACCATTCAGTGTCATCCACCCCTCTCTGCCAATCCCTCCACTGGCTTCCACTAACCTAACAAATAAAATTCAAAGTACTAACAATAATTAACAAAGCCATCCACAATTCTGCCCCCAGCTACATCACTGACCTAGTCCCAAAATACCAACCAAGCCGCTCTCTTCGGTCCTCCCAAGACCTCCTGCTCTCTAGCTCGCCTCCAGGATTTCTCCAGAGCTTCTCCCATCCTTTGGAACTCCCTACCTCAATATGTCCGACTGTCCCCTAATCTATCCATCTGTAGACGATCCCTGAAAACCCTTCTCTTTAAAGAAGCCTATCCTGCTTCTAACTAATACAGTGTTTTACTTCCTCCATCAGCTCATCCCCCCACAGCTATTACCTTTTGTATCAAATGACTCTCCCTTTTTAAATTGTAAGCTCTAATGAGTAGGACCCTCTGATTCCTCTTGTACCAAATTTTAATGCAACTGTAATGTCTGCCTTTATTTTGTTAAGTGCTGTGCAAACTGTTGGCGCTATATAAATCCTGTATAATAATAATAATTTTGTTTTCCTTTTTTTGGCTTTCTCTTATCGGGCTACTGTTGATCAAGCGCTCTCTGAGGCTCCACTCTAAGTGCATATTGTTGAGTGTCTTTGTAATGCAATTGATGCAAACAAAAGAAAAAAGTAATCAAATTCTTATTTAATATTAATAACAAAAATAATAACAATAATAATAATAGTAATGATACGTATTATTATTATTATTATTATTATTATTATTATTATTATAAATTATTATTTTTTCATTTTTATTTTTTATTTATTTAATAATAATAAAACAGGTATTATTTAGATACATTATTGTTAGGTTTTATTAGGTTTATTATTATTATTATTAGTATTATTATTCTGCAGTATAATGGTGGCTGGTTGCATATATTCAGTACATGGCATTATAGCAATGCAATTGATTACATTATTCTCTGTTTTCTTTATTTCAGCTACAATTTCTTTGTTTGGTTAATTAACGCCTCTCTTATTATTAATATTAGAACATACTTATCTGGGGGATTGTGAGTTATGAGCTGTTTCCTGGGAATTCCTGGTCTGTGGAGGTGCATTACACTGTGTTATTTCACAGATCCTGAAGGTATATCTACACACACAGACCCGGGATGTGCATTTTCACTGTTTCCTACAGAAACAGAAGCACGTTTTATGCCACTTGAAGAACAGATCATTTTTTCAACAAGATATTGTCCCCTTTATATTTTTATTTATTTTCTACTTCTTAATTTGACAAAAGGTATCATACTGTTGTTTTTAATGTTTGATACATGATATACTGTATATGCATCTCTGAACAATTCCTCTAAAAAAAGACAAAAATGAACCGGGTTGTGGAAGGTTTGTATATAAACAGACATTTTTGGCCCTGCTGTGGTCAGACTCAAATTTTCTTCTCCGTCTGCTAAATCCAGATTTCACATTGTTCACACCTAAAAAAAAAAAAAAAAAAAAAACACAAAACCTCAGATTTTAAACCTCACTAAGGTCTGTGCAAAAAAAAATCTATTTTCTGAAAACAGAGAAAACCGGCAGGATTAGAGGAGACTATCCTTGTTTTTTTTTTGTTTTTTCTTTTTCCACAATAGACTTATCAAAATTGAGGCAACCTTTTTTTTATATAAAAAATGGCATCAATTGCATTGTTTTCATACACAAAAATAATAGCTCCTGCATCTAAATTCAAAACTGATTGATTAAATATATGAAATTTTAAAGAGAAGACTTGTGCTGAAATTTTTCTTAGTTAACAACATAGCAGGAAACACAAATCCCCCATAACTTTATTATAACAGGTAGCAGGATTACTTATACTGCGCTGATCAGTGGTGCTTTGTGTACCTTTTTATTATGGACTTATTTTTTATGTTTATTTGTTAATGATTTTTATCTTTATAGTGTATGTTTCATGCATCATGCATTTTTCCTGTCACATTTGTTTTTTTTTTATTGTCTTTCTTTATTTTATCTTTTTGTTTGTTTGTTTTTCATTTGTTTTTTGTTTTTTTACTACCACATGGTATATCAAGTTTTTTTTTTTTTTTGTTTGCAAAGAATTGCTGATCATCATATGCACCAATGAATAAAATAACATGACTTTAGCAGCCGGCTGCCACAATGTTGTGCTTTTTTAAAGTGTTTCAGCCAAGTAACCAATTTTACACATTTCCAAGTAGTCTTATGGGGCGTACACACGGTCGGACTTTTCGTCTACAAAAGTCCAACGGACGCTGACGGACTAAAGCTGACTGGAAATCCGATCGTGTGTGGGCTTCTCCGGACTTTCAACTGACTTTTTCAGCCTCAAATCCGACGGACTTTAGATTTGAAACATGCTTCAAATCTTTCCGATGGACTCGAGTCCGGTCGAAAAATCCGCTCGTCTGTATGCTAGTCCGACGGACAAAAACCCACGCTAGGGCAGCTATTGGCTACTGGCTATGAACTTCCGTATTTTAGTCCGGTGTACGTCATCACGTAAGAATTCGACGGACTTTTGTGTGATCGTGTGTAGGCAAGTCTGTTCGTTAGAAAGTCCGCCGCAAGTCCGTCGAAAGTCCGCCAAAAGTCAGTCGAAAGTCTGTCGGACAGGCTGTCGGACTTTTGTAGCTGAAAAGTCCGACCGTGTGTACGCCCCATAAGAACCTTGTTTACTAAATCAATGGTGTTGACCAGGACAATTGTTTCCAACTGATTTTTTTTGTGTTTTAAAATTGTTAGAGCCAGCAGACTAATATGGGGCGTTTTAAAACAAAAGACCATAATGGCATGTATGCTTTGTCATGTATGATTTAACCGTTCCAATGTATAAGATTTTAGTTGCTCACATTCCACTATTCCACATTCCACTATTCTATAATTTTTGTAGGTTCTCCAAGCCATTTTATGTAGTAAGTTACGGGGTATAATTATCATTGGAAGTAGGTTTGCAAATATATTTAGGGTTTACACATAAAAAATATACTGCGAATAGTGACAATTTTCCTGTAGCTGGTGTGTAAAGACATTTCATATGCCAACTAGGTCTTTGTTTTGATAAACTTTATGACCAGTTGGGCCTTGAAATAAGTTTGTTCTCAGGGTCATTTGCTATTTTTATTTTATTATAGGTACTTTTAAAGCACCATCAATGTATGTGCTTTACATATACATATATATATATATATATATATATATATATATATATATATATATATATATATATATATATATATATATATATATATATATATACCGGTATATATATATATATATATACAGTATCTCACAAAAGTGAGTACACCCCTTACATTTTTGTAAATATTTTATTTTATCTTTTCATGTGACAACACTGAAGAAATGACACTTTGCTACAATGTAAAGTAGTGAGTGTACAGCTTGTATAACAGTGTAAATTTTCTGTCCCCTCAAAATAACTCAACACACAGCCATTAATGTCTAAACCGCTGGCAACAAAAGTGAGTACACCCCTAAGTGAAAATGTCCAAATTGGGTCCAAAGTGTCAATATTTTGTGTGGCCACCATTATTTTCCAGCACTGCCTTAACCCTCTTGGCCATGGAGTTCACCAGAGCCTCACAGGTTGTCACTGGAGTCCTCTTCCCCTCCTCCATGACGACATCACAGAGCTGGTGGATGTTAGAGATCTTGTGCTCCTCCACCTTCCATTTGAGGATGCCCCACAGATGATCAATAGGGTTTAGGTCTGGAGACATGCTTGGCCAGTCCATCCCCTTTTCCCTCAGCTTCTTTAGCAAGGCAGTGGTCATCTTGGTGGTGTGTTTGGGGTCGTTATCATGTTGGAATACTGCCCTGCGGACCAATCTCCGAAGGGAGGGGATCATGCTCTGCTTCAGTATATCACAGTACATGTTGGCATTCATGGTTCCCTCAATGAACTGTAGCTCCCCAGTGTCGGCAGCACTCATGCAGTCCCAGACCATGACACTCCCACCACCATGCTTGACTGTAGACAAGACACACTTGTCTTTGTACTCCTCACCTGGTTGCCGCCACACACGCTTGACACCATCTGAACCAAATAAGTTTATCTTGGTCTCATCAGACCACAGGATATGGTTCCAGTAATCCATGTCCTTAGTCTGCTTGTCTTCAGCAAACTGTTTGTGGGCTTTCTTGTGCAACATCTTTAGAAGAGGCTTCCTTCTGGGATGACAGCCATACAGATCAATTTGATGCAGTATGCGGCGTATGGTCTGAGCACTGACAGGCTGACCCCCCCACCCCTTCAGCCTCTGCAGAAATGCTGGCAGCACTCATACGTCTATTTCCCAAAGACAACCTCTGGATATGACACTGAGCACGTGACCTCAACTTCTTTGGTCGACCATGGCGAGACCTGCTCTGAGTGGAACCTGTCCTGTTATACCGCTGTATGGTCTTGGCCACCGTGCTGCAGCTCAGTTTCAGGGTCTTGGCAATCTTCTTATAGCCTAGGCCATCTTTATGTAGAGCAACAATCATTTTTTTTAGATCCTCAGAGAGTTCTTTGCCATGAGGTGCCATGTTGAACTTCCAGTGACCAGTATGAGAGAATGAGAGCGATATCAACAAATTTAACACACCTGCTCTCCATTCACACCTGAGACCTTGTAACATTAACGAGTCACATGATACCAGGGAGGAAAAATGGCTAATTGGGACCAATTTGGAGATTTTCACTTAGGGGTGTACTGACTTTTGTTGCCAGCGGTTTAGACATTAATGGCTGTGTGTTGAGTTATTTTGAGGGGACAGCAAATTTACACTGTTATACAAGCTGTGCACTCACTACTTTACATTGTAGCAAAGTGTCATTTCTTCAGTGTTGTCACATGAAAAGATAGAAGAAAAAATTTACAAAAATGTGAGGGGTGTACTCACTTTTGTGAGATACTGTATATATATATATATATATACCGGTATATATATATATATATATATAAATATATATATATATATATATATATATATATATATATATATATATATATATATATATATATATATATATATATATATATATATATATATATATATATATATATATATATATACAGTGGCTTGCGAAAGTATTCGGCCCCCTTGAACTTTTCAAACTTTTGCCACATTTCAGGCTTCAAACATAAAGATATAAAATTTTAATTTTTTGTGAAGAATCACCAACAAGTGGGACACAATTGTGAAGTGGAACGAAATCTATTGGATATTTTAAGCTTTTTTAGCAATTAAAAAACTGAAAAAAATTATTCGGCCCCTTTACTTTCAGTGCAGAAAACTCACTCCAGAAGTTCAGCGAGGATCTCTGAATGATCCAATGTTGTCCTAAATGACTGATGGTGATAAATAGAATCCACCTGTGTGTAATCAAGTCTCTGTATAAATGCACCTGCTCTGTGATAGTCTCAGGGTTCTGTTGAAAGCGCAGAGAGCATTATGAAGACCAAGGAACACACCAGGCAGGTCCGTAATACTGTTGTGGAGAAGTTTAAAGCCGGATTTGGATACAAAAAGATTTCCCAAGCTTTAAACATCCCAAGGAGCACTGTGCAAGCGATCATTTTGAAATGGAAGGAGTATAAGACCACTGCAAATCTACCAAGACCTGGCTGTCCCTCTAAACTTTCAGCTCAGACAAGGAGAAGACTGATCAGAGATGCAGCCAAGAGGCCCATGATCACTCTGGATGAACTGCAGAGAACTACAGCTGAGGTGGGAGAGTCTGTCCATAGGACAACAATCAGTCGTACACTCCACAAATCTGGCCTTTATAGAAGAGTGGCAAGAAGAAATCCATTTCTCAAAGATATCCATAAAAAGTCTCGTCTAAAGTTTGCCACAAGCCACCTGGGAGACACACCAAACATGTGGAAGAAGGTGCTCTGGTCCGATGAAACCAAAATCAAACTTTTTGGCCACAATGCAAAACGATATGTTTGGCGTAAAAGCAACACAGCTCATCACACTCAACACACCATCCCCACTGTCAAACATGGTGGTGGCAGCATCATGGTTTGGGCCTGCTTTTCTTCAGCAGGGACAGGGAAGATGGTTAAAATTGAGGGGAAGATGGATACAGCCAAATACAGGACCATTCTGGATGAAAACCTGTTGGAGTCTGCAAAAGACCTGAAACTGGGACAGAGATTTATCTTCCAACAAGACAATGATCCCAAACATACAGCAAAATCTACAAAGGAATGGTTCACAAATAAACGTATCCAGGTGTTAGAATGGCCAAGTCAAAGTCCAGACCTGAATCCAATCGAGAATCTGTGGAAAGAGCTGAAAACTGCTGTTCACAAATGCTCTCCATCCAACCTCACTGAGCTTGAGCTGTTTTGCAAGGAAGAATGGGCAAGAATTTCAGTCTCTCGATGTGCAAAACTGATAGAGACATACCCCAAGCGACTTGCAGCTGTAATCGCAGCAAAAGGTGGCTCTACAAAGTATTAACGCAAGGGGGCCGAATAATTTTGCACGCCCCACTTTTCATTTTTTTATTAGTTAAAAAAGTTTCAAAAATCCAAAAGATTTCGTTCCACTTCACAATTGTGTCCCACTTGTTGGTGATTCTTCACAAGAAATAAAAATTTTATATCTTTATGTTTGAAGCCTGAAATGTGGCAAAAGGTTGAAAAGTTCAAGGGGGCCGAATACTTTCGCAAGCCACTGTATATTGTACACCAGTCCCTGCCCTCAAAGAGCTTACAATCCAAGGTCCATCCATCTCCTTGACCCATGGGACAGACCGGATGATATTCCCCAGTGACGGTGTGTGCCCAGCAATACAGTTTGTACTTGACTACTTGTTCTATCTCCATGCCTTCCCCTCTCTTAGTGTGGTTGCACCTTCCTCTCTCTTAGTGTGGTTACATCTTCCCCTCTCTTAGTGGCTAGGTCTTGCTGGATCTCATTGGGGGGGCTCAAATAAATGAACACCAGCCTCCATTTGTTTTTTCTAAGCCCCCCTGAATACGAGGAAGCCCTGTATACATGAAAACAAGGTTCTATTTATATACTAACTTGATGATTGTGACAATATTCAGGTGGATATATCAAGGCAATAGTCGTGCCCCCCCCCCCCACTTTAGGGGTGATTATACATGTTTTTTTTTAATCAATGGTGATGTCTGATTGTCAGGGAAATGCCAGAATCAGGGCCTGTCAGTATAGGCATTTCCCCATGCGCCTGCGTGGTAGAATTGCTCATCGGCACGCACCGTTTCACAGTCAGCGGGTACTAGTGCGTGTTCCGAACGGATCAGCTCACGTGGGTGCACGACGCGGCGCATCATTACGAACGCGTGCACGCACATCGGGACGTTCCCCTGTCGGGCCTATATAAAGACAGCTATGCCTGTGTTTTGTTGCTGGTTTGTCTTTTCAGCTCCTGTAACCTGCTCCAGAATCCTGTGTACCTGTGCCTACCCGTTGTGACCCGGACCAACCCCGACTCTGCTTGAACCTCTCTTGTGCTTGACCCTCGGCTGCCTTCTGGACTTCGCTACCTGCCTGACTACCCGTGTTTGACCCCCGGCCTGCTCCTGGACTTGCTTCTGCCTTACCCTACTGTGGATTATCTGCCTGCCTGATTTCCTGTGTTTGACCCTCGGCCTGCTCCTGGACTTGTCTCTGCCTCACCCTACGGTGGATTATCTGCCTGCCTGAATACCGGTGTTTGACCCTCGGCCTGTTCTTGGACTTTGTCTCAACCTTACCCAGTGTTGGACTTTTGCCTACTTGCATACCGGTGTTAGACCCTCGGCCTGCTTCCAGACGTCTGCCTTAGGGTTGACCCTCAGTACCCGGCTCAGCTACCCAGCACGGATCTCTTCCCTGCTTGAAGAATCGCCCAGCTCCTCTACTACCTGCTGGCGACCCGTGCTTCTTCGTGCCCAATACCCGCTGTGCCACTTCCAGAGGGTATCGTGTGCCCAGCTGCAAGGGGAGCCTCTCTCAGCAACTCGGCCTTGGTGAGTACCTGACACTGATATCCATTTCTTCCCTCTTACCTATATAATCCACTCTGACTGAATCGAATTGAGTTGGGTTGTGAGAATGGAGTACTTCAGGGGTTTTATTCCAAAAGTACTTGACAGTATTAGTAGTCTTCTCTCTGAACCACGTAGTATGAGGATTTGGGTTGAAGTCCCATATTCTTTCCCAGTTTTTAAGGGAAATTGGGCAACCTAAGATACAAACCCATTTTTTGCATAAAATAATGAGAATCATAATGAAAATGACACTGTCATGTAATTAAACCCGCCAACAAGCCACAGAATTGCAAAGAAGAACAAGAATTCTTACCTCTCCTGCCTTCTTCTTAAACTGACATATCTAGAGTGTCAATTTCCTGTGTCCACCAATGCACTCAGTGTTACCACCAACCTCTCCATCAGTAATCTGTCCTTCAGTAATGTATGGGCCAACAGGAGGAACCACAGGGTACAGAGGAGGACCAGGAATTGTCTAGTGATGATGATATTTCAAGCAGCTGTATCTTTATAAAAAAGTAGGTGGAGGGAAAGGTAACGATGAGCTCTCTTCTTTATGGGGATGGGTTGTTTCTTATTATTTTAATGGCAAGGTGAACCCAAGGTCATTTACATTTGTCTGACTTTACCCCATCTCACCTCATTAGCTGGTCAACAATTTAGTTAGTTTTTGGAACAAGCACAATATTATTGCTTTCTTTCTGGGGTTCAGACCCCCTTCAGTGGTACGGCAAGAAACTCTTCATGAAACTGTAAGTTCAATTTGCATGTATTTCTTATTTATTGACAGCATGGACCAATTTACCCATCAACACTTGCCAGAGGTTGAGAATAAATCATCGATTAATAATGTCTTTATTGTTGGGTTGAGGATCCACCAAAACTACAGACTTGTCCTCTTCGTCCTGTTCATGGTCACCTATGTTGTGACTCTGACTTGCAACCTCATGATCATCTTATTAGTGTTCATCTCTAAACTTTCACAGTCTCCTATGTATGTGCTGCTCTCCAATCTGTCACTGGCGGAAATGCTGTTCACCAGCAATATTGCTCCTCCCATGCTCTACATCCTATTTAGAAATGGGGCCTTTTTTTCCCTCGCTGGCTGTTTCATGCAATTTTTCCTATTTGGTATATTTGCTGTGACAGAGAGTTTCCTCCTCTCGGCAATGTCCTACGATAGATATTTGGCCATCTGCAAGCCTCTTTATTACACACTGATTATGAGCCCGAGGTTCTGCGTTTGTCTGATCCTTATCTGCTGGGCTTTGGCATTCCTGATTATGACAATCACTTTAAGTGAAGTGAACACTTTGTATTTCTGTAAAGACAATATTATTGATCATTTTTATTGTGACCTTCTACCAATACTAAAGCTGTCTTGTTCCAATTCTGCCACCGTTGAACTGGTTGTGTCTTTCCTTTCATTTTCAGCCTCTGTGCTTCCTTTCCTCATAATCATCACTACTTATGTTTTCATCATCAGAGCCATTGTTAGGATCTCATCAGTCAAAGGCAAAGAGAAAGCCTTCTCCACCTGCAGTTCTCACCTAGGAGTTGTCTCCATCTATTACACCACCGTGATTATGGTCTATTTGGTTTCACCTGGAAATTTTGTAATGGTGAACAAAGTTCTATCACTGCTTTATACAGTGATCACCCCACTAGCGAATCCTTTTATATACACCCTGAGGAACAAGGATATCAAGGCGGCTATAAGACAAACCTTGACAACCAAATTAAAACCCTAAAAAGAAACCTTTTTAAAAAAAATGTTTGCATACATGTTAAAATCTCCATTTTTAGCTAATTACTTAAAACACCCAAAAGATTATATATTTTCTGAAAGAAAGGGTCCTGTAGAATAACTGCACCACACAAGTCCAATAAAAGGGATCAGACAGCTCTACAGCCATAGGCGTGCACACAGGGTGTGCCTGGACACACCCTAATTGCCTTGTGTGGTGCATATTCCCCCCTGTTTAGACCACTGATATTTCATCCCCCCAAAAAATGTTACAAAACAAAAAAAATTTTTGGAAAAGAAAATTAACAAAATTACACTGTCCACTGCCCTACTGACACCATCAGTACATATACACATGCACATGTATTTGAGCTTTGGGGTGCACACCCTAATGCAAGAGGCTGCGCACACCTATGTCTACAGCTACCTGATCACTGTTGCAAAAAAGTTGGGAGCTGGTTTTACAAAAGAAACTCAAGCTCATGGCTGATGTTTAGGCAATTAGCATAGTTAGAAAAAAAACATACACATACCCCAATGACAGTCATTGGGGGAGACATAAGGGTTATTTATGGTAACAAAGGGCAATACTAGAGCAATATAAAACCAAGTGTAGCGCTAATAAGTGAAAATAAAAAATTATAAAAATAGATATTGCGATAACACATGCAATAAAGAAATTAGTGTTGCATATTAATGAAAGTTCATATATAAAAAGTCCATCATATTATGAACCCTTAGGGTCACCATATGTATTCCTTGGGAGAAGTGTGTTTGGAGAGAGATGGCTGTTGAGCTATCTAAGCTGAGAGGAGCTTGCAGCTGGATGGACCCCTGTTACCTATGACTTGATCCTGCTGGCTTCTATACAGAGAAGACTCCTCTGGGATAGCACCGCTAGGATTCCACCTTCTACCAGCCCTTGGTGTCCTACCTCCATTGCCAGTGAGCAACTTAAGCCTGTTTGACTCATACAGCGTACGCTCTATGGGTCCCAACTTTCCGGTAAGCCTCCAGTCATTCGGGTGGTGGTTCTGCACAAGTGTTTATCAGCACATATTGGATTATATTCAAAAGTTTCCACGATTATATATTTTGGAGTTTATCACTATCTCAATATATGTGTTCACCGCACGTGTCTATTCAGTTCTGGACAGGATTGCCATTTTCTATTTCACCAATACATATGGTGACCCTAATGCCGCGTACACACGGTCGGACTTTGCAGCTACAAAAGTCGGACAGTCTGTCCGACATACTTCCGGCGTACCTTCGGCGGACTTGGGGCAGACTTTCTTACGAACGGACTTGCCCACACACGACCACACAAAAGTACGCCAGTTTAGTACGCTGTGACGTACACCAAGTCCGACGAGACTATAAAACGGAAGTTCAATAGCCCGTACGACACCCTTTGGGCTCCTTCTGCTAATCTCGTGTTTATCTCGTGTTAGTAGAAGTTTGGTGAGAGACGATTCGCGCTTGTGAGACTCGTATTTTTCAGTTCGTTTTAACTGTTGTTCAGTCTGTGCTTGTGAGGTTTGTATCTGCTTTTCAGTGCGTTTGGTCAGTTGGCATTGAGAAATCTTTGTTTTATTGGCCGCTCGTTCCTGATTTTCAGGTCGTTCTTCACAGGCCTTGCTGTTCTTCAGTGCGTTCTGTTTAGTGCGTTCTGACCAGCCGACCGTTTTGAAGCCATGTTACCTGTACGTACTCGTCGTAGAGCTCGTGCATTGTATGTGCTTGGTGCTGTAGTTTATTCTTCAGCCCAAGACCAGTCCATGAACAGGGCGAGGAGGAGTTCATGGACCAAGAATTGGTTGCTTCAGCGTGACCAGTTCTGTCACATGCCTTTGCTCCGTGAGATCCGTGAGAATAATCCTGAGGATTTCAGGAACTTTCTCCGGATGACGGACCCCGTTTTTGATCGTTTGGTGGCTTTGCTGACCCCCTATATCAGCAGGCAGGATACCTGCATGAGGCAAGCCATCACTCCGGAGCAGAGGCTGGTCGCTACCTTGCGGTATTTGGCCACAGGGAGAAGCCTGCAGGACCTTAAGTTCTCGACAGGCATCTCCCCCCAGGCTCTGGGGATCATTATCCCAGAGACCTGTTCTGCCATCATACAGGTCCTGCAGAAGGACTATATTAAGGTAAGATATTTTTATTTTATTAGCATCACATGTTCTTTTATGTAATCTTTGATAAAGTAATGTATTTCTTGCTTCAAACACTACTTCCCATCATTGCAATATAGTGTGAATGTCCCCTTTTTATCCTCACACATGCTGGGATTTTTTCCTGTTATTTTTTGGCATGCATGTATAGTTTCCTTCAATAACCTTCCCAGCATGAAGTGATGGGAACATATCCACCTAGTCTACTCATTTTGAATGTATTTTGTTGGAGTGTATTTAGTGTGCTTAGAATTAGCAATTAGCTACATTTCACAACCCCCCCCCCACCTGAACTCACTCCAAATAGTGTGCTGCTAATTAGCAATTAGCTAGATTTCACAACCCCCCCCCCCCACCTGAACTCACTCCAAATAGTGTGCTGCTAATTAGCAATTAGCTAGATTTCACAACCCCCCCCCCCACCTGAACTCACTCCAAATAGTGTGCTGCTAATTAGCAATTAGCTAGATTTCACAACCCCCCCACCCCCACCCTCGTTAAAATTTGCTTGAATGTTCTGTGGTGTTGATTTGTCTAAAGCAAATCTATGTTGCACTTTGCAAAATGCATGTGCACTCTACAAGTGCATTTGTTCCAGTGCTTTAGTAAATGAGCAGAAGCTCTGCTGATTTCCATCATCAAATCATATGCAAGCCTCAAAGTGTTTTCATTAATTGCCCTTGCATGTGATTGTGTACTGTTAGCAACATGAATGCCTTTTGACATTACCTCATTTACTGTAAGCTG
The DNA here is from genome assembly GCA_037952925.1 of Lithobates clamitans. NCBI lineage: Eukaryota > Metazoa > Chordata > Amphibia > Anura > Ranidae > Lithobates > Lithobates clamitans. The sequence goes on along the minus strand of JBBGZY010001322.1, from coordinate 1,675,394 downwards.
GTTTGCAACTGCACCTGCAGAGTGCGACAACTGCAGTCTTGTAGCCTTTGTTATCCCTAAATTCCTGCGTGTTGTTAAAGTAATTTTTTTTGGGGATTTCACAACCCCCTAAAATGTAATCAATGTTCTATCAGAGGGGGTGAGCAATCTGATAAGTGTGCCTTTTTCCATATTAGTTATTCCAGAAGAATTAAATTATTGAATGTTATACTGATGCTGGGGAATAATGTTTTTAATTGTCTAATTTTCTTGCAATGTTAGCTTCCAAATTAATTGATTTTTGTTTTCTTGTTTGATTCCCCAGTTTCCTTCAACGCCACAGGAATGGCAGACTGTGGCATCCCATTTTGCAAGCCGTTGGGACTTTCCCAATTGTGGAGGGGCTATAGATGGG